>CM076905.1:31334663-31934663 GCA_039519145.1 Kokia cookei
GCTTTTGGCCATAAGCAGAGCAATGGTCAGCAACACCGCAGATGTACCACTTTTGGCCGGGGGTCTTAAGGACTACTGTATCATTACCAGAGGTAAGAGCTTCACTCGGCGGTGGAATGCCACAATCCTTGAAGGCTGTACCGTTTACTTTAAACACGTTGTGATATCCTTTAGGGTATTGGAACACTGCAAAATTAATAGTGGTTTAAACAATATTGTATTATAGTTTTATATATAAGCTTTTTAATGAAAATTTAAAATATATAATTTCTATATTAAACAACTTTTCACCAAAAAAATTAATTAAATTAACTATATTCGCAGAAACTAATCTAATTATGTATTCATATGCATACAAAATTTAACTATATTTAATTTACTAATTTCTTTCAACCTTTTATAGAAATCCAAGTATGTTTTTATATGTACACAAGATGGCATATTGTTAAGTGTTCACGGGTTTAAGTTGTGATTTCAAAAGAATAATTTTTTAAAATGACATGAAACTTAATATTACTATTCAAAATAATTTTTATTTTTATTTTTTATATTAATATTTATAAGTAATTTTTAAAAGGATAATTTTTTTATTACACTAACATTCATTCGTAGACCTATTTATGGTTTGAGCTATCCGTCCAGGTGTGAAGGACACTTACCTTGTTCTTCCCTCTCTTTTGACTTGCCAAAACTACGATTGTAAATGAACAAATGTCCAATTAACAGTTTAATGTATGTTCCGGAAAAGAATTACGACCTGAAAATTTTGTCTGCATTTAAACCAATCGCTTTGTTTTCAAGTTTAAGAACCCTGTCCCTGTTTTTTTTCCCGAACTTTACAGTCACATCTATCTCTTATCTGTACCACTTACCCGTTTTGTTTCCATATAAATAGACAGCCCTTTCTCTTCCAACAATCAAAACACAAACTTTTCTCTGCATTTTTTTTTTCTCTTACCTATCAATTGTCCCTTTTTTGCTTGTAATTTATCTTCATGTCTGCCATGGTTTCTGCATATGTCTTCGTGTTTCTAGCTCTCTTTGGCATGGTTGCATCTGACCCTGATCATCTCCAGGATCTCTGTGTAGCTAACAAAGCTGCAGGTAAATGTATATGTATATATATATATAGTTTTCTTTCTGTTCGTTTTCTTACTCAGGAATCATGTATATTTTATGGTACTGGTATATATACAATTGTAGGAATAAAGGTGAATGGATTTCCTTGCAAGGAGGAGGCGAATGTTACAGAAGCTGATTTTTTTTTAGCGGTTTAGCCAATCCAGGAGTCATCAACAATTCAGTGGGATCAGTGGTAACAGGAGCGAATGTGGAGAAAATTCCAGGGCTCAACACCCTTGGAGTGTCACTCGCCCGCATTGACTATGAACCGGTGGCCTTAACCCGCCCCACACTCACACACGTGCCACTGAGATCATCTTTGTTCTCGATGGTGAATTGGATGTTGGGTTCATCACTACATCAAATAAGTTGATCTCCAAATCCGTCAAGAAAGGCGACATATATGTCTTCCCCAAGGGACTGGTACATTTTCAGAAGAACAATGGTGAGAAGCCAGCTTCCGTGATTGCAGGATTCAACAGCCAGTTGCCTGGAACTCAATCTATTGCCGCCACATTGTTTACTTCGAGTGCCAAACAATGTATTGACCAAGGCCTCCCAAATTGGCACCAAGGAAGTCGAAAAAATAAAAAATAAGCTTGCCCCTAAGAAAAGCTAAGCTAAATGAGGCATCGACGAGGCTAACTAAGGCAAAACCATCAAATCCTAGTTTCCATGGATGATACTACTTTTGTATGAATAATATCTCAATTTTCATAACGTTTTATGAGTAATAATGATCAGTGTTGATATTCGTGTATAAACATATTCTATTTCTATGGAATTGAATAATGGAAATTTAAGACCAAAAGGTTGTTTGGAGCAATGTAGCAATGGCCATATTTTCATTTTAAATATCTATAATATATATTAGTATGATTCTCAACCCACCCTTTTCGTGGTAATTTTAGCCAATCCCATTAAGGGATAGATGTTGTTTACGAGTTTTAAAGTTGCTTCATACTTAAAGTGAGAATTGAACCCTCAACCACTGATTAAGGTAAGAAAGACTTTTATCATCTCACCTAGTTTATATTCATATTAACTATTCTTTATTTTTTGTCCAACTATTGTAGTACATATTGTTGAAGCTTGCTGATGGGTGTCACCAAGGCTCTTTTCTCGTCCTGCTTCTTTTAGCCATGGAGCTAGCGATTTTTGGTCTCTTCCTACCAGCAACACCATGAAGTTTAATGTGGATGATTCTTCACACGGTAAACCAGGCCCGACAGGTTGTGGCGACATTTTGAGAGATGTTCCAGGTAGTGGTAAAGATTTGTTCTCTAGTCCTCTTGGATATATGTGCTCTAATGAAGTCGAATTAATAGATATTAAAGCTACCTTGCATCTTTATGCTTCTTCACAATGGGTGCATCCGGTGCCCATTGTTCTCGAGTTTGATTTCGTGGTTGTTGTCTCATGGGTGTGTAATAAAGATTCTAGGCCATGAAAAATTCGAAAGATTTTTAACGAGATCAATCGTTATGTCGAGTTTATTAAACATGTATCTTTGTTAATGTGTTCCGTGCAGCACTCCTTGTTCGACCCCGATCACTAGGTCTGAGTTACAGGATGCTACATTTGTTACTTGAGCAACTACAGACAGTTGTACATCATGTAATCATTCACACATGTACTTATGTATAATTACCAAATATAATATGTTACATAATCATTTTCGAGTCTCACACGAGACTACAAATGTTCTTTCGCTAACCCAAGCTTGAATTAGGACCAAATTATAAAGTTTAAAAAAAAATCCCAGGCCGACGTCGCGACATCATGGTTTCCATGCGTGACATCGCTAGTTTATGAGTTACGTTGCGACTTCAAGGGTCTCCACATCGTTACGCCACTCACTGTCAAACTATGTTGTGACGTTGGGGTCAAGTGGTCCCAACGTTGCCCTCGTTATTGGTAAAAATCACATTCAGTACTAATTTATACTTTCAATCCAACCTTTATATCCATTCATGCAACTCTTCACAACTTAAAACACAATCAATGCATATCAAACCATGCTAATTCAAGTATATAGATATGTAAAATCATACAATTAAGATAACATCAAACCAACATTTTACATTTAAACACATTCACCCCTTTGCAATTAGTTAACCAATTTGTGACATTTCCAATTCAAACTTACCATACTTGCACAATTTAAGAGCCCAACACTTGCATGTCTCCAACATAAATCAAGCAAAATATGACATTCAATTATATCTCTTACCTAATGCTCCATTATACCATTTATCAAGAGCCCTTTATCAACTTAGCTATTCCAACTAGCTTACTTGCAACCTTTAACATGCCAACTCACACCAATTAAGGTCATTACATACAATAGCTTCACACAAGATCAACCATGCATCAAATAGACTAAATACCAAACTTAGTACACAAGTTTAACCATTATCACATTACCACATAACCATTAACTCCAAATTGACTATTTACATAACAAAGATTATTATGTACATGCCACAATATCTAGACATAGAATAAACACATATCTACAGTCTCGATGATAGTGTGTGCTTCACGCTAATTCATCTCGACAAATTTCGCAAGGTGGTAATCTACAAAGAAAGGAAACAAGTAGAGTAAGCATTAAGAATGCTTAGTAAATTCAAATGGAAACACTATACATGTCTTTGTCACTCATAAGAATAACAACTACCAATCACTTTGGTATACAATTTGGTATAAAAAAATTAAATTGTTGTTTTTTAAGGTTTTGTTAATTTTCTACGTACGTCAAAGATTATTTTCAAATAAAAAATTTGTATTTGTCCTGTGAAATTATGACTAAAATTTTTATGCTAAATGTTTTAGTTTACTCGAATTTTTATTACTTGGTGTTAGCTATGTATATTTGTGGGATTTTATCCCATAAATGTACCACATTTTTATTAGGGTTTGAATTTCAAGCTGCGTGTGGAGTAAATAATTGGGAGTAACCCTGTGAGAGATTTGACTGTATAAAACTGATATTTGTAAACAATACAAGGCGTATAGTATCATTGCAATACATAGAGTTTCCAGTAGATGGTATATGTATGAATACCCAAAGAAAAATACATAAGAGACGTAGGTACTAATTAAGGAAAACCTAAAACTGGATGTTGCTTTTGAAAGACTGGCCAAATTGCCAATTGGAAGGCACCACGTTGAGAGCTGTTCGAATCCTTCCATTGCTGACTTGAACCCTGAAGGATAAGCTCTCACCATTGAGATAGCTTAAGCTCTGCCAGTTGGCTCCCCAGTTTCTGGACATGGTTTCCCATTTGTTCGTTTTGGAACCCTTTATCCACACCTTGGAAATCTCCCCAGCACCCCCTACATTTGATATCAACACCAGCTCAAAATAGTTTCTTCCATTGATGGTGAATCTAAGGCCTCCACTTCTCTTGCATGTAACCCTGCCAAGCACAAAACAATTTGTTGAGAGATAATGCTTGAAATTCCAAGTTCTTTTAATAGAAGAATAAACTTTTGAACATACTTCCTGTAGAGGATTGGTACAATTCCGGCCTTGTACTTGGCAATGGTCTCGAATGCAGGTTGAGACATGTCGAAATGCGGACGGGGAGGATTACACCAACCACCATTGTCACTTGGGAGTGCATAATTGGGAGGACAGAAGTTGGTAGCAGTGATGGTAATGTATTTACTCTTGAGACACCATTGGGGTGCTTTTTTAGCATCACAAACTATCTGATAGCACCCTCCGCATGACTTGCCATCGTTAAACAAAGCTGTACTGAGTGCAGCTGTTTTTGTTCCATAACCATCTGTGTAAAGATTACCATAGCCACAAGCTCCACCTAAAAAAACCCACATAGCATTAATAATCATCCTTAGTTCAAGACCAATAGCCCTTTATATTGAAGTTTATATATACCTTGAGACCACTATAGTTTTAAAACAAAATAAAAAAGGGTTAAAAACTTACCCATTGTACCAGAAGCATCACTCCCACCGTAGAATGTTGCATGGGCTGAGAACCAAGTTGCAGCAGCATCTGTTTTAGTGGAAAATAACCCCACAAGGAATAAGGCTGTAACGAATAGATAGGCACTCTCCATCTAAACACAATGGTTTTGTTGAAGAATAGTAAGTTAGGAATGAGTTCGATGTTGCAAAGAGCAAAATCTTAGATATTTATAGTCACTGCTAGACCTTTGACTTAGCTGATAAATCAATTATTGATGGAATTTTTAAAGATTAAGCTATCATTGCAAGTTTGTTGACTAAGTGAAGCTATCCCACATTCCTTATTAAATGATTAAAAGAACCGTAATTCATGCATGATATCATATATATGGAAGGCTTCATTTTATACTCAAACCCATGTGGCAGTCATTATGAACTTGATGCTTCTCAATGGATTAGCTTGGCAAGTTAAGTATATACTCAAATCCAGAAGAATATTCTTGGAAGGATAGTGAAGAAGATACACCGACAAAATCACATTCACATTACAGTAAGAAGAAAGCACTAAATATTATACTACCCGTGGTACGTTATAGTACATATGAGCTAGCAAATATAAAATAACAAGAGGAACTTTTAAAATGGTTTCTAGGCTGAGAAACTTAGAGTTTGAAGAACAAATAGATATTATATTCTGCAACTGCAATAAGAAAACTCATAGTCAACTCCCTCAAGAATTCATGTTCATATAGCAGCTATGAAATTGCAGGCTTTGTTGTCTTACTTGTGGAATAATAAAAACTGTTTGGTTGATGATAAGTAGAACCTTATGTCTTAATCACATGCACATGGGTGATTACATGTTATCAATTCAACTTTCCATCCATTTTATAAACCCATTGGCTTGCACATAGTTTCATCTACATGAATTCTATTGGCTGGAGAAATTGTATGCATGTAGAAGAAAGTATGATTAAGTTGTGGCTTTAAAGGGAGGAAGAGTGTCTACTTAACCCATCAAATAGTTTTTTCTTTTTTTAATAATAATAAGATAATTATGTCGATAATTTATGTTTTGTCTAAACCTATATTGATTGTACCTTTGGCAAGTAATAGGAATCATTCAAAATGGGATGTGATGAACCCACACTTATATGGTCTTAATGTTATTATTCCTTTCTAATGACAATTAAAAGGAGTGGGATCGCTGCCATTCTTTGATAATTAGTTCAAGTGTATTTGAGGAAACAGACTAAACTTTTTCAATGAATTTAAATTTTAAATTTCTTATATAAATCAATAATTCAATTTCATTCTAATCCAAAACATAAAATGATGATTGTGAAAGGATTACATATATAAAGAAGTGCAAACTGAGATGAACTGGATTGAGTGGGCCAATGACAAATGCACTACATAAAATTGTAAATATTTTTATAATCTTTTATTTTAAAATAATATTTATATTTTTTAATAATTTCAAATTTTTTTAATATCAAAATACCAATTTCACAATGTGAGAAGGAAAATATCAATTTTCACAAGATGAAACAATACTAAAGTGACTAATAGTGGAAATAAGTAAGTAAAAAAAAAAAAAAAAACAGTTACACTTCAATTAGAGTTGACAATCAAAATTCTTAATTGATAGAAATTTTAACCTTAAAGACTCAATTGGATAGTTTATTTTTTTAGAGATTTAATTGAATTTTTTTTTTAGAAAAACCAAAGAGGTGGAGGGCCTTGTTACTTTTCAAGGATCAAAAACAGTAGTAGGAAGTTAAAGGCTCCACGAAGATGATGCAAAGTGCACACACCGGGTGATTTACCTTACGATCCAATGAGTTTTTAACCTGCCAAGTCCCTTGATTCAAAGGTCGGAGTGATCAAGTTTCTCATCAAATTACTAACCCCTCATGATATTCATATAAAAGCAATCAATAATACACCAGTGAAGACGGTAAAAACTAGAAAGGGCAATAATTCATAGGCGTTGAGACCTATACAAATACAATCTACATACATACATACAAATATACATTTTGACATTTTGAAGGGAACTATAATATGCCAAATTATTTATCAATTCTAAGATTATTACAAAGATGTCCAAGCTCTGGCCTTGCATCCATCCAAGATGTGAATTTTGTCTCTGTTAGAGACTTGCAATATAGGTATGACCGGAATGTTATAAGGAAAAAGTAACGCCTGCAATAAAAATGGCAAATATTAATTGGCAAACCACTTGATGAAGGCGGTAAAATCCTATTGCTTAGATGCAACTATGCAAACACTAACCTTAAAGCTTTAATACCCATATCCATGAGGTATGCTCGGTGCTCATCATCATCATCCGGGATTTCCTCAAGTTCCTTACTATAGTGAAGGATATCATCTCGTATATGCCCTGCACCAGCACACCTTCACAAGAATTGGAACTAACTCTCAGCACCATCAAAGAGGGAAATAATGTAGCAAAACGAAATTTAATAAAAATCAAACAAGCAACAGGAGAGGCTTGTTAAACTGGATCCATCATTTTATTTCGAAGGACCATCTGAATCACCAACTTTATTTATGCATACCGCCGGTGTTGTTGTAATATAGTGAGAAGAAAAACTTCATTTCAATTTATATTAAAGCTAAACAAAGGGGAAAAAAAGATATGAGGCGGACCTTTCAATAACGATATCAACATCTGCTTTGCTTTGGGGACCATGCATGAGAACTCTAGTAAGGCTTAATATGTCACGGTAATCACCCATCCTTCGTGCTTCTTCTTCAGAAGTCCAGGATGGCAAGCTTTCTTCAGGTGTAGAATATGGATCTCCACTAACCATTGTTTGTGTGACGCTGGATTTCCCAAAGTTCACCTCAGCATCAAGTCTGCAGCAGATAATTGCCATTGTGTATGCAACCCCTCCAAATCCGGTGTGCGATACGTAAAGGTAACATGCTGAGGGTCTGTACAGGACATTATTGTAGCTTCTCAACAATGATTAAATTCAAAGGAACCACTCAAGCAATAGCAAACAAGAAAATAATTCTCTGTTTTTTCAAATACTTAGTTTCATAATGACTAAAGTTGTCCTGATGTTAACAAATCTAGTCCCAACAAAAAAAAAAAATGGATGTTGTTGGCTTTTTAAAACAGCAATGGTGAATATTGAAAAAAAATAGCTACAATGGTGAAGCCATTGTAAGAATAACTTCAACAGAAAATGAAAGAAGCACTAGCTAGATATACTGATACTTACTCATCTCGACAGTTCTGGATTTCATCCGCGTCAGAAGCTAAAGCCTCTCTCTCTCTAGTTAAAGGTATCCTTCTATATGCTATATTATACCCCTCACCCTTTAGAGCAGCATAAACTTCAGCAGGTGTCTTCACATCATCAGGAAAGATGTTTTCCCAGTACCCTACAACACTGGACTGTTTTGAAGATGGGCAATATTCTTCACGATGTAAAAGCATTCGACCACCAGACTGTCTAACCTCAGACAATATATCTTCCTTTAGTCGTGCCTCCATGTTTTCCACCTGCATAATGATCACAATGCAAGGAATTGGCTCAAGTAATTGGAGTTAAATAATTTATAATAAACAGTGAACATCATTCATGATGACTTACCACAGGGCCAGTAATTCCAACATGCTTTAGGGTATCAACAGGCTTATTTAACTCCCTCAGTACAAATGGTGTGCCATGAATGTACACAACCACCTCTTCTCTCAGATCAGTTATTACCACTTTCTGACCGGCAACTCTTGCATTGGACTTGGCACCAAGATATGCTAGCATCTCTTTAGCACCAATAATTGTTGGAGTTGCCATGCTATAAACAGGGTATCCATCCACCTGTACAAATAGGTTCAAAGGGTTAAAACATAAGGACTATGCAAATGTTTAATAACTTTTATTATCTTTTATAACTTGGAACCAAGAACATGCATGTTTGTTGTGTACGTCAGTAACACCTAGAAATCTAATATACCCAATGCTATAATGACCTAAACAATTAGACAGCCTAAGGCATACCAGTCTCAAGAAAGTCTTTTTCTTTTGAACATACCTTAAAAACATGAGGTGCACCATGAATTTGGATGCGGCTGGAAGTTATCTGACCAGGAAAGAAGTACATTTTAAGTATAGAGCCTTTTCCTAAAACAGAACCGTTACGTGCCTTAACAATGGCCTCCATCACAGCATCACCATGTTGGGATTCATGTGGTGCTCTCAACTCCTCCTGCATGCAGAAAACCAAAATCAGTTATACAGGCATAATCAATGATATTAAACAATGAATTCATTAAGCCTTTGACTTGATTCTAGACAGTGAAGAAGATTTACAGGGACATTAAAAAATCGCCCAGGCCTTAATCTAATACTCCATTTCATTGCCTGGACCTCTGGTCTCTGATGCAACCAACTCTTAAATGTCATCATGCATTCTCCTTGTCCGCAAAACCCATCAAAAGCTTCACTTCCAAGATATGCAGAAAAAGCAATTAAACGGAAGTACCGCTCCAAGTACTCAGCTCCACGGTTCAGTGCTACTCTCCTCACCCTTGGTTCAACATGCTGCTGGTTGAATACCTTCCGGTACTGCAGAACTGCTTGTCGTATGTTCTGGAGTGCTGAACATCTATCAATAATTGCATCTAAGGCCTCACGGCACTCCACCCCATTATCGAATAATCTTGTTATCTTCCACAGCAGTAGGATATCATCTATGCCAAATGCATAGCCTTGCTCATTTCTAGTTCTTACTTCAACAGTGCTAGAGGTCAATCTAGTGGCATTACTTTCACTTTCTTCACCACTTGAAGAGCTTCCATCTGGCTGTTCATGCTTCACCTCATCAAGCAGGACTTTAATCGGTCTCCCGTAACTAATACGAAGCTTAACAAGGCAAGCTATTACAGTACCAGTAGTTGTCCTCCCTCTTCCCATCTACAAAAAAGAGAGGGAATAATCACATTTAGGAAAGCAGGGCAAAGAAGCAAACAGAAAAACTTAATAAGCTCCTGCAAATCCATTCGAACAATGAAATACCTGGCAATTGAATACAAAAGCAGTATCCTTTGAAGCGAAAGCAATGTTTGCAGCTAGAGTATCAAAGTCAGAACTTTTGGGAGCTTTGCCATCAGTAATGGGCACACGTGCGTACTTAATGGGAAAACCATCATCCTCTAAGCATTTAAAAACCTCTAGTGGAGTTTGTAAAGAATCAGAGTTGACATGTTCCCATGCATCAAATATTTGCCCATCATCTGTCTCATGAATGACCATTATAGCACCATCATAGCGTTCAGCTTCTCGAAGGATATCTTCCTTCAATCGAGCTTCCATTCTCTCCACTCTCTCACGATCAATTCCCTGAAAGCAGATCAATTAAGACTCCAGTTAGAATTGGCCCTTATCTTCCAAAGTACCTGGGGCAGGGGGGATTCAAAAACAATCTGCACAGAACAAAGAAAGAGTTACTCTTTTTGGAGAAAACCATGTTTACTTTAGGTATAAGTACCATTATTCAAATCAATTTCTGACGATCAAATGATTATATTCCTAGCAAGCTTTCAGTTTTGTCCATTCTAGGAGCATAGTCCAGTTTAATTCCTTAATGGCATGCTCCAGATGCCCACTAGGAAGTAATAGGAAGGTCCATATGATTTTACCACCTTTTGGATTAAAAAGCACACGTCTCTGCTATCTCATGATGACACATAAATGCAATAAGTCAGTGCCTGCATCAGTGTCCTTTCTACTTCATATGTGCCTAACCCCAAAGCTCCTCCACATAGATCTAACAAAATTTTATCACATATAGCAAGAATAAACAATTTTCCATGTATTCCTAGATGTTTTTATAGTTAAACATAATTTACCGAGTATTCCAACATGTTCTTATAGGGTCTTTCAATCTCACGGAGAACAAATGGCTTTCCATTAATGTAGATGACAGGTTCTTCCCGCATATTGTGCCAAAAAACTGGACAACCACCTTTGGAGCTGCCAATTCTTCGAATGACAGATCGAATTCCATCAATTGTTGGATTTGCAACACCATAAACTGGAAACCCAGGAACCTCTCTAAAATTAGGAGCACCCTCTACTCTCTCTGGTAAGCTTACATTTTGACAACCAGGACAATGATCACTTTTTAGAACAGTCTGGCTCCCAAGAACCTCTCCATTTCTGAGAGCAGCAACTACACCCACTTCATGAGGGTGACCATCTGTAGATTCAACAATCTTTTTCAAAGACGGCTTCAAACTTGCATATCCAAGAGCACGCATTGGATCTCTTCGCAGCAGCCTGAAACAATACATTGTCAATTAATGAATGCACCAATGACAACACCATACTTGGGATAGTTTTCTTTTAAATTTGAATTCAGAACAAATTTAGTATTACATTGACGATGCGAAAATCACTTTTAACAATGCTGGTCAAGTTTAGTATTTTAATATTCAACCAACAGCATTTTCTTAAGCATATTCAATTGCTTCAAATGCATTCCTTTCTTTACTAAAACAGTTCCTGGAAGACTGAAGAAAGAAGGGAAAAAAAAAAAGGGGGATCTGGAAGAAGCAACTTGTTGCTGGTTAATCCGCATGAATTCAGCAGCAAATTGCTGAATTGGAATCAGTCTTCCAGTCTAACCAACAAAGCAACTTATTCTACAGGCAGTAGTTAAAATAGCTCCAACTGAGAGTTAAGAAGGCAATGGCACGAAGTATCAGAGAAACCACACAATATTCATAATGCTTTATCACATTATTATAACTGAAAATAAAATGGTAAGAATTGATGATAAAAACAAGGCAAAATTTAGTTGTCCAGGCAGCTCAGCTTCTGCAGATACATTATTATTAATCAATTCTCAATCATGACTCCGAAAATGTCTGCTCAATTTGACTCACTATATGACCCTCAAGTGTATTCATAAAAATGTGTAAAACCAGTATCATAAACGGCTTAGCATAAGTCCTGAAATTAAAACAGGAAACTTCTTTTAAGATTTTCATTTATAGCATTACCTGCGAATAATGCTATACAGCTCTGGCCTTGCCTTCATCCAGTCAGCAAAACTGGTATGGTTAGCAGAACTAGAATGCAGAGCTGCTCTCTCTGAATGAATATATACAGCAAAGCATATAAGAAAGTAATATCTCTCCAAGTACTCCATAAAAAATGAAAGTGATGCTTCCCTCTTCATCTCATCTGGCTGACGAAGAATACTATTACGATAAGTGGCAATCGCTTCTCTTAAGTTCTGTACTTGCATTTAAAGCAACACATCTGTGAGTCGTATTGATCTATGATAAAACTTAGTAAGCTTTGCAGATAAAGACAAAAAAACCTTGTATCAAGGAAGGAATGCAATTGTCTGTTCGATATAAGCTATATCTCAAACAAAGACTTCTATTAATTTTAGAGCAGTAACTTGGAAGCTAAACCTGAATGAAATGGGATACTTTGAAAGCCATACCTGCATTGAAGCACATTTGTCAATGACCTTGTCCACTTGTCGTTTCCCTTCAACACCACCCTAAAGGAATGTCACTGTTTATAAGAAAAAAGACCCAATAGAATGTTAAAGAATCAACCAAGAGCATGTAGTAGTATTAAATACCTCTAGGACCCGAATCAGGCTTCTTATGACTGCATATTCTCCTCTCCTAATTGCTTCCTTGGAATTGGGCAGATTGTCAGTGACATTAGAACCAGACTCAGAAACTCTCCCTATTGAATTGGTTCTTGGAATGCCTAAGTCATTAGATATAAGAACATTAAAAATCAGAATAAGGTACATTATAAACATGAAGTACATACAAGTAAAATAATCTCCCAAGGCAGTTCAAAAGACAGATTGATGAATATAGCAAATAACAAAGTTGATGCAAAACTAGTTATGATTTAATCAGAAGATCCTAGTACCTCTGTTTCAATCTGGAGAATTATCTTGCAAGGTTTTATTATTTTTTATTTAATCAAAAGGACTCTGTGTCCCACTAT
This sequence comes from Kokia cookei, assembly GCA_039519145.1. Lineage (NCBI taxonomy): Eukaryota > Viridiplantae > Streptophyta > Magnoliopsida > Malvales > Malvaceae > Kokia > Kokia cookei. Next base: position 31,347,749 of record CM076905.1, read on the forward strand.
TGCAGCTTCATCTAGACTATTTAACTGAGGACAAAACAAAGCTTCATGCCAGTCCATTCAATTGAGAACAAGATAGCTTCATAGCTCATAAAGGTTTTTTTTTATCAGGTTCCAATCAACAATACCAGATTAGTCAATCACATACTCCTCTTTCTCTATGCTACTCTGGTTTTCTATGCTCCTAAGCTCAATTAGCCTCACCTTTAACTCTTAACAGAAGTGAATCTCAAAGAAGAAAACAAAAGATTTTAAATAAAAAATAAAACTTAATACTACAAAAACTGAATCAGATAGCTCCCTTGTAAATCCCTCCTGAAAGCTTTTCTGCCTCTGTACACATTCAAGGACAATTTACACCCTGGTTAGATTTTATTGACCAATGCAAAGGGAGAATAATTGAGGAATCCCCTTCTTTTTTCCAACATCTAATTTATTTTGGTCACAAATGTTAAAAGGCTTTGGCCAAGTTAAATCAATAAAGTATGACTTGGTATATTTCTTATGAAGTTGGCATAGGCATAATAAAACCAGTGCAAACGAAACATATACAATGAGAAACTTCCAAGTAAAAAAATCCGAATATACCAATACAGCAATGTAAAGATATTTATGTTGATAACAGGGATGACATAAATAGTAGAAAAATGTGTAGCATGTTCGTACTAAAATTGCATAAAAAAAAAGGAGACACCACTACCAGAAGCTCCGATTCTATTGAGATAAACCAATGTCGCAATCACCATGCCAGTAGTAGTTCTTCCTCGTCCCATTTGACAATTAAAAATAACCTCTGTCCTTATATCAGCTTGAGAAAGTTTATTAACCTGGAAACAGAAAGAAAAGTTCAGATGTTAATGATTATATACTCGATGATAATAAAACCACCATATCCAAGTATCCTTGGAACGGAATGGCACGGGACGGAAAACCGTAATCCTGATCTCATGTAAAACATGAAAGTATATAAGCTTCTCCCCAACGATTTAAATAGTGGTCGGATAGCGGAAAAACGGCCGCTATATAGCAGTAGCGGTGCTGTCCGAAACCGCTATTGACAAAAATAGCGGTGTGAAGCAGAATCACACCAATAGCGGTGGATCACGCCCGCAATTTAACGGGTAACGGTCAATTGCGGCAATAGCAGGCCACTATTTCCGTTATTGTTCAGTTACGGTAAAATTAAAAAATAATATAATTTAAATTATATGATTTTATTTATTTAATGATTTTAGTTAATATAAAATTCACGGCCGTGATACCCGCAGTGACCGTAATAGTATCCGTTATGTCCATAACCGCGATAAACTCAACACAACTGAAAACGCGACCTACATATCCTTGCTTTTTCAAATTTGAAAACCCCATACTTGATTCTCCAAAATGAAAAACACAATTTTCTTCCCCTATTGAGATTGCAATCTACCCTTTCTCAACTAAACAAACAGCACCATTCTTTTTCTATCCAAGTTCGATATAAAATTTACCGTGGAAAACTCAAATCCCTTATCCTGAGCATTTGGATCACATGGGCCTATTATAGAACCATCATTAAACCCATTTCCCCCTTGTATAGATGACGGCCCAACATTTACATTATTGGGCCTTAAAGCTTTAAAACCAGCTTTAGGTCCACTGCCTAGTATAATACCTTTGCCTTTAAGCCTAGTTGCCCTTATCTTTCCCAAATTAGGTTCTCTTTGATCAGAATCTCTAGATTTAGCCTTCAATTTCTTCAAATGAAACGAAACGGAAAGACATGGCACGAAACAAAAACCGTATTCCTGATCTCATGTAAAACATGAAAGTATATAAGCTTCTCCCTAAGGATTTAAATAGCGATCGGATAGCGGAATAGCGATCGCTATATAGCAATAACAGTGTCGTCCAAAACTGCTATTGCCGAAAATAGCGATGTGAAGCGGAATCACACCAATAGCGGTGGATCGTGGCCGCAATTTAACGGGTAACGGCAAATTACGGCAATAGCGGGCCGCTATTTCCATTATTGTTTCATTACATTAAAATTAAAAAAATAATATAATTTAAATTATATGATTTTATTTATTTAATGATTTTAGTTAATATAAAATTCACGACCGTGATACCTGCAATAGTATCCGTTATGTTCGTAATTGCGATAAACGCAACGCGATCGAAAATGCGACCTACGCAACCTTGTTTTTTCAAATTTGAAAACCTCATACTTGATTCTCCAAAATGAAAAAAGCAATTTTCTTTCCCTGTTGAAATTGTAATCTCCCCTTTCTCAACTAAACGAACTGCACCATGTTTTATTCTATCCAAGTTTGATATAAAATTTACGGTGGAAAACTCAAATCCCTTATCTTGAGCATTTGGATCACATAAGCCTATTACAGAACCATTATTAAACCCATTCCGCCCTTGTATAGATGATGGCCCAACATTTACATTATTGGCCCTAAAGCTTTAAACCAACTTTAGGTCCACTACCAAGTATAATACCTTTGCCTTTAAGCCTAATTGCCCCCTTCTTTCCCAAATTAGGTTTCCTTTGATCAGAATCTCTAGATTTAGCCTTCAATTTCTTCGAACGGAACAGAACGAAACGGAACAGAACGGAAAATCGTATTCCTGATCTCATGTAAGACATGAAAGTATATAAGCTTCTCCCTAAGGATTTAAATAGCGATCGAATAGCGGAATAGCGACTGCTATATTGCAGTAATGGTGTCGTCCGAAACCGCTATTGTCGAAAATAGCGGTTTGAAGCAAAATTACACCAATAGCGGTGGATCACGAGCGTAATTTAATGAGTAACGGCCAATTGCGACAATAGCAAACCGCTATTTTCGTTATTATTCCGTTACGGTAAAATTTAAAAAATAATATAATTTAAATTATATGTTTTATTTATTTAATGATTTTAGTTAATATAAAATTCACGACCGTGATACCCGCAGTGACCGCAATAGTATCCATTATGTCTGTAACCGCGATAAACACAATGCGCCCGAAAACGCTGGCTACATTTCCTTGCTTTTTCAAATTTGGAAACCCCAACCTTGATTCTCCAAAATGAAAAACGCAATTTTTTGTCCTTATTGAAATTACAATCTCCCCTTTCTCAACTAAACGAATAGCACCATTTTTTTCTATCCAAGTTTGATATAAAATTTACCGTGGAAAACTCAAATCTCTTATCTTAAGCATTTGGATCACAGGGTCTATTATAGAACCATCATTAAACCCATTTCCCCCTTATATAGATGACAACCCAACATTTACATTACTAGGCCTTAAGCTTTAAAACCAACTTTAGGTTCACTACCAAGTATAATACCTTTGCCAAGCCTAGTTGCCCCCTTCTTTCCCAAATTAGGTTCCCTTTGATCAGAATCTCTAGATTTAACTTTCAATTTCTTCCCTAAATCATGCCTATCCACATTATAAGTCAAATTCTCTCTATCCTTGCCCTTGATTATCGGATCCTTAATGCTCGAATCCACACCAAGCATCGAGTAACGTGAACCCCCTAGATTCTTGCCGGAGCCGCCGTCCCTTGTTGCATCCACATGACATGCCCTTCCTCTTTGACATCTTTCTACAAGCATCCAAGGTCCATAACTTTCCTCTTCCACTTGCTGTTGAATGCACATACATTCAACCATCGAAACTTCCCAGTGGCACCCCCAACCAATGCCTCTTTCTTACTCCCTAGACATAACTCAGCCTGAAGCCCATAAAGCCCACATTTGAAACAATCGGTAAGAATTCCGACTCAACTCGTTGTAAACGACCATTGATCTTAATTTTCAACACCAGTGGTTTTTTTAAATCCACGCATACCGCCAACCGAGCAAAACGACCCCTCCTTCCACTATCCGTATGAGAGTCAAGTTTGACAACCGATTCCATAATTTGTCCAATAGCATGAAGCAAACAATTTGAGTAATGGCTTTTCGGCGGACTAGTCAACATTAACCACAACACTTGAATATCCACTTCATTATCCAAAGTCGAAAATTTCGGAGTCCAAAGACGCAAAGTCAAGTATTGACCGAATATCACCCAAGAGCCTCCAACCAACACCTTGTTAAAATCTTCTTCATCTTGGAAACGAACTAAAAAATAGTCATTTTCTAAATCCATAAGTTGCAGTGGTTGTTTAGGACTCCACAACGTCATCTCCTCGTTTAATGAAGCATTGAAACCAATTTTTCTCCCCAAAAGTTTGATAATCATGGTCCTAGCCAGCTTCCTCTCAATGAACTTATGAACCCAATCAGAATAGGTAATCGACAGAATTCCCTCTATCAATTCCGTGACCACATCTTCATGAAGGTCAAATCCTCCTCCAGTTTCTCCTGCACATGAGCACCCGGAGAAGAACCCATCAACATTGATTTATATGATGTTTTTAAGCGCTTCCCCCTCTTTGATCTTCTGTGCATTTTCATCCACTGTCGGATCATCCAAGTCCAGCAAAGGATCCGTCCTCCTTACCTTCTTCGTTGCACGACTGGCGCCACTGTTCGAACTAGAAGGGCTATTCCCAATCACAAAATTCCTCGAAGGCAGAGAGTCACTCATAGTAAAAACACTTTACTCTTTACTTTCGAGCTTTGTTTTAGACATAAAACTTTAATGTATGGTTGGAGTGTTTTTCCATATTCGATTAGCGGAAATTTAGTTGGATGTATGTAACAAAGTAAATGAACCCCAAAAGCAAACAAAAGTTCAATTTACTCAAATCAGCAAGCAAAAGGAGGTCAATAGCATGGAACTCACTAGAATATCAAAATCCATCTCCTTCGGTGATTTTTCATCTGTTATAGGCACACGCTCATAGTCAACCAGGTACCCTTTGAGTTGCAATTCTTCATACACCTATACCGGTAAAAGCGCAAAAAATATGAGTTTTAACATGATGTTTCAACTTTTTGGCACATCAATCATATTTTCTTATTTCCAAAGCTTATACCTCTAATGGTGTCTTCACAAAATCATGGGACACTTGTTCCCACAGGTCCACCATCTGACTATCGGGCAGTTCATCGGTGACAAGGATCTTGTTTCCATATCTGCCATGTCAGGTTTCCAAATAAATTTTGCTATCATGCAAGAAAGGCGAACCATTGATAAACACAGGAAAGAAACATCTACAAATTAGAATAAATAAATTACACAACCAAAGGAAATACCTTGCAGCTTCCATCAGAATATCTTCCTTTAATCGAGCTTCCATTTGCTCAACCCTATCCCTGTTAATTCCCTGTTCAATATAAAGCCTATGACCAAGCTAACAATAAAGATGAATGGTACATGTCAGCAGGCCTTTAGCATGCACATGCACAATGTAAAATATGTGTATATTTTCACTCTCCTTAATAATTTGGGCATTATATGCTCACATGAAACTAGTATACTAGGAACTCTTGACAACTAACAATTGATGATAGAAACACAAGCTCTCAAGGCACACATAGCAGAAATGAAGCAGATTACTAACCAGCTAAAACTCAATGCCTAACTAGAAATTATATTTGCATCATCTGCTCAACCCTCCCAAAAGTTGAACACATTTGATATCACACTTACACTAAGTTAGCAAATAAGAACGTTACATCATAGTTTCCAGAATGCAGTAGATCATGGTATTAAAAATAAAAAAGGGTGATAAAACCAGAAGCCAGATGTCAAAAATAGATGAATAGATCCAAATTTTTCTTTAAGCTTACATACCGTATATTCAAGGTTCGAGAACGGCATTTCCACATCACGCAAAACGAAAGGACGTCCGTTAATATATACAACCTATTCACGCATAATATATATAAATTAGAACAAAAAGCACATTGTCAATTTGCAAACTCTTTGAAAAAATATAGAGATTATGTAAAACAACATGCACACCAAAATCAAGATGGTCTTCATCATAAAGTTTCTGATGAATAATACATTTTAAGTATTATACTTCTATTTTATCATCATCATATCAAGTAACAAGATAAGTTCTCTACTGGAAAAAGTATTTTCTTCTTCATTGGAGGATGGGTGGTTGGAGAGAGAACTTAAGTTTCAAGTTAATTCATTAACATTAATATACATATCCTTTTTTCTTTTACTGAATGAAGGCAATTGACTTGAGATAACAGTAACAGTGACAAACAACCTTTGCAATCTACTTGTTGACATAGCATCTATGACTACGGTAATTGGTGTCAAGTGAATGCAGCAGAGAATAATTGTTTGTTACATGAAGCAGGTTCAGCCAGGTACAGTTCAGTCATGGTTGTTTGCCATTTCTTTTCTTTCTTTTTTTATTTTTTTATTTTCCGGGCATTTATTTTTTGTTCTAGGATTTCAAAATTTTCTATGAAAGTGACTTTGTATTATGCTTTCATATTATCTTCAAAATCATGACTAGTCCTGAAACTCAATCAAATTTCAGCTTTTTTTTCTTTATAAATCATGTTTTTTACTTTTAGTAGTCAATTAAAGTATCCCAAATGTCAACTGAACATATAGCAGTCAGTCTATGCACTTGTCAACAGAAATCAATTGGTAAGATATTGCTTTACCGGTTCCTCCCGGAGACTAATCCAAAGAACACGTGCTTGCTTCCCATCTTTCTGGGCTCCAATATGTTTAAGAACATTTTGAATTCCAACAATTGTCGGAATAGCGACACCATGAACACGCAATGAATCCGCCTGTTAACAGCAGACCAAGAAAAGGCAAATGAAAAAGGTTCAAAAATATGAAATTTAACAAAATAAACGATGCCATAAGATAACATGTGATCAATTCAAAGTGGTATTCCAATATGCAAGCACGGCAGCATCTGCATAGTTAAGATGAAATTATTGGCATGGCAAACCATTAAATTTAATAGTTCTCAAATCACCTACTATATTACCACCCTATTTTTGTAAGTATAAGCAACATCCAACATGGGACAAAGGCATCATCAAAGTGTTAACTGAAAGAAAGCAAGAAGCATAAATTGAGTGACAGATTTCATAATTACTTCTCGAGAGCCAATATGAGGTCAAACGAAGTTCATAATTAATTCTCCATAGTATCTTGTTTTAAGCAATAAGTAGATATCATCAAATCTTGTAATCCAAAGATAAATACTAGAGCTAAAATGCAGCAAAACAAATCTCTATAAAGGGAAAGAACCTGACGGTAATTGGGAGCACCATCGATCTGGGGAGACAAGCGCTTGTTTTGGCATCCAGGGAAATGGTCACTCTTGAGAATGGTCTTTTTACCCAACACTGAACCCCCTCTCATCTTCATAACTTGCTCTAGCTCCTTTGGGATCGACATCTTCTCCTTCACAACACTTCAATCCCTTCCTTCTAAAGAACTCAGTACCAGAAAATTGATGGAAAAGGAAACAGCTTTTTACTTGCCAAGACAATGCAAAGACAAAGGCTGAAGAGAAGAAAAAAAAAAAAACACTTCAATCCACTTCAATCCCTCCCAAGATTCCAACTATACCCTTTTAAGAAACCCAATGCCAGAAGACAAGGCTCCCACTCGAGACAATGCTAAGGAAAAGGGGTGAAGAGATATTGGAAGTGGAATAAACCAAATTCACCTTCAACCCTTTACAGATTGGAAATTAACCCTTTTTCCTTGATATATTTATAAGGAACCAATGACCACAAAAAGAAAAAGTATGTAGCTTGTATAGCTTGAAACAATGGCAAATAAAAGTAAAAGGATAGTAGCTGAAGAGTTATTGGTGCATGTGTCCACTGCAAACCACCCAACAAAAAACAGAACAGTGGGAAAGCATAAGGGAACCTTTTTTTTTTTCTCCTTTTCCAAGCACAGTAGCAACGTGAAAGACGTGTGTTCAGAGAATTATCAATTATATTTCAGTTCACTGACTAAAATATTTTATGTTTATTGGGATAACGTAAATTAGCTGCTAATGACTGAAATAAAAAGGGATAATATAACTTTTCTTCTTTAAATTTGAGAAGTTTATTTTTATTTTTTCACTTAAAAATTCTAAAAGTTTAATAACGTGATATTCTGAGTTTGAAAAATAAAAATATGATGCGGTAAATTTTAGAGTATTATATTCAGTATTTTAATAATTGAATCGATGATTGCACAGATTAGATCATCAATTTCCGATTCAATTAATTTGATCGATTCGATCTTAAGACCAACAATAATTAAATAAATAATTAAAAATTCATAAAAATTTAAAAAAAATCATTTTTATACTTTTTATATTTTTATTAATTTTTAAATATTTATTTATTTATTGTTTGACAGTCGAACCAATCGAACTAATTGAATCGAAAACTAAGGATCTAACCTATTCATCATGGATTCAATTTTTAAAACACTAAAACTAAGACTCTAAAATTATACCACATCATCATTTAAAAGTTTTTTATTTTTCAAACAGTGACACATCATTAAACTTTTAAAATTTTCAAAGTCAGGGATTAAGATAAGTTTATTTGTCAAATTCAAGGACTAATATTGATATACTTATAAACTCAAGGACTTAAATGAATAATAACTTTTAAATGTAAGGATCAATGTGAATAAAAAATTAAGAAGAAATATAGATCTACTTATCAAGTCAAAAAGTTACGGTTTATTTCATTGCTAAAAAGGAGTTTGAGGAAGGTAGAGACTGAGGCGTGTCGTTGGGATTTTCTTTTTTTTCTTTCACCCGCTGGCTCTCCCTCGAATATCCCAACAAGTCAACAACCCATTAGCCACTGCCACCTAATATTTTCTCTTCTTTTGGAAAACTCGGAAAATGCAAAGGTCGAAGAAAGACAGCCCCATGTTTATATTTATGTATATATATATATATATATTCTTGGCTCACTTGGTGTTTCCGGAGGGAGAAAAAGAATCGGCCACCCATCAAGTTTTCCTTTTTTTAATTGAATTCAATAACCCTGTTGATGAAAGGTAAATGGGAAAGCTGCCAATGTTGGCAGAATCAGGATAAGGACCTGGGTTGAGAGAATATGCTTTTTTCCCTCTCTGTCCCGTTTTTAGATCCAGCTGATTAATGTGATTCAGTACATTTTGTTTGTTTCCAACATTATTTTCCTTGTTTGCTTTCGTTATGATGGAATCACAGTGAAAGTGTTCTTAACTTTAAATTATTTAAGATTTCTAAAAAATAGTTTATTTTTTCAAGAAATACAGAATCACTATCATAAATGTGACCACCTTTAGATCATGACAAACACTTGAGTTAAAATGGAATTTTAATTTGCATGGGTCACATCAAATTCTGAGTTAGAAAAAGAAAATGATTAAATGAAGAAATAGCGTGATAGAGATTTTGATAGATTTTTTAAAGATAACATTATTATTGTTTAAAAAACAAAACCATGCTCTGCACATTGGATCATTGCTCGCAAGCATGAAGAAAGCAATGGCATATGTTTATTGACGTGTTTCTAAATAATGAAAATGGTTGGGGTTCTTAATTATGTTTATTTAAAGATAGGTTAGATGAAGAGGACGTGTTGGATGGGGTTTAGATGCTTAAATTAGTATGAATATTATAAATTTACATGTTTTCTTTGATCTCATGCAATCATGTATTTATGGATACCTATGGAGTTTGAAGTTAAAAATTAGTGCTTCTTTCTGTACAAAAATGGATGGACAACTACACCTTTTATATATATAGTACCTTTTTTTTTTTAAACGAATGCTTGAATATTTGTAAAAAAAAATTATCACAATTTCAAGCTCATTGCTTCACATATATTTGTTTATAAATAAATAGATAAACTATTGATACAATGTAAAATAAGAAAGGGAACAGAGAAGAGGTAAGAAAGAATATATGGTGAGGTTAAGAAAATCTATTCATTTAAAAAGACGAAAAACTAAAAATAGACAAGATGATAAGTTGATTATTGGAGGAGGAGAAGATTATTTTCGAGTAAGTTTAAGGTTCAAAGGATCGATTATTTCTTTATCATTGAAAGAATATTTATAAGATAGATCTCTCTTATTTTATTGTACAACGTGACAAACCATTATAAAGAATAACGATCTTATTTGTTTTAGACAGTAAAAACTGTTATCATTTTTTAATAAACTCACCCATTAATTAAAACGTGTTCAATATCACTCTTAAAGAGGAGTGAGCGATCAAAGAGATCTTATTATAAAGAGTAAAAAAATTCCAATGGCTTACTATACTAACACATATCTAAAGTCCATGAGAGAGAACAAAAACCATGAATTTTTGAATTGAAATCTTCTTTTATATGTTTATGGATGGAGGAAGAGTGTTGGATTTCTAAAAGTGAAAGCTAATGGTTTTGAAAAGCGGAATAAGTCTTGCTTTACTTAAACGAAAAGAAAGCAGTTCAAACTTCGAAGTTGTAGAGTGAATATGACCCATGGTGACAGGCAAAAAGAAAAGTAGTTTAATAATGGCATGCTGAGATGTTAGGTGGGTTGGGTTCTTCTTCCACATAAGTACCCTTTTCTTCTTTGATTTCATGCCTTTCTGGAACAAAAGCATTTGAATTTTGGTAAGCAAGAAGTGTTCATATTTGGTTTTACCACCAACTATCCAAATCAAATTTGATTGTTTTCAGCGACAAAGTCCACTTTGTTGACGCTGAAAAGTAATGAGGAGAGTCAACAACACATCAGAATCCAACTGTACTTGTAATCCAAGGAAGAAGAAGAAGAAGAAGAAGAAGAAGAAGAACGTGTCAATTGAGGAGGACAGTCATAATAAAACTGGAATTTATTGTTAGCAGAAAATATTGGGAATCATAAAGGGGTAGGATTAATCTTTTTTTTATTTGCACTTCAAAAATTAGGGTTGAAATTTTATTTTGTGTTAATTTATAATATATACTTAAAAAATTTGTATTTTCTTTCTCCACCTAACCTTTTTATTAATATATAATAAAATTAAAAATTTGACTACAAAAATACCAAACTTTTACCAATTTCCCTTTTAAAAGAAATTAAAATTTCCTCATTTGACATTTCTTTTATTACCTCATAAAATTATAAGTTACAATCACTATCCAGTAAAAGGATAGGATAGGACAATATCTGTTTAGGATGAGTGATAAAAAGTTTAATGTATTCTAAATAGTATCTCATGTTTAAATCAAGGGTGAAAATAAAAAAATATTTTTTAAAAAATTAAATTTAAATTATAATTTTTACAGTAATATAAATATTAAATTCAAATTAAAAATATGTAATTATAAAAAAAAATTATCAAAATGGGACTCCAATTCTTTTGCAAGTTAGTGCAACCACTTTCGTCGTTTTTGGTTGCCCTATTATCAGCTGTGTGAGATTATATCCATGGAGCATGTCACACCTATCTTATCACAGCTTAAACATTAATTTGAGGTCAAACTCTAGGCCCAGCTATGCTCCGTACAACTTCTCGCCTAAAACATGGGTTTAGGGTAATTTACCTAAATGGCCTAAAAATTTTAATTATTTACGAAAATGACTCAAATTAAAAAATATACATCAAAATGACCTAAAATTAACAGTAAAAATTGATATTGACCATCTAATGGTCAACACCGATCTGCCCAATGATTGGTGTCAGACATAAAAAAAAAAATTTTGGTGTTGGTCATGCAATGGCCGACACCTATATATTTTTTTAACACGGTATTTTATTGATATACGAAAATACAATAATTTAAAAAAAAAAATTTGGTGTTGACCATGCAATGATCTACACCTCTTTTAATCTGATTAAAAAAAATCAAATTTTTGGGTGTTAACCATGCAATGGTCGACACCTCTTTTTTGTCAGATAAAAAATACAATTTGTTTGTGTTGGTCATACAATGGTCGACATCCCTATTTATCTGATAAAAAAATTTAAATTTTTGGGTGTTGCCACGCAATGGCCGACACCCCTTTTTTTATTAGATCAAAAATTCAATTTTTTTGTTTTGGCCATGCAATGGTCGACATCCCTATTTATCTGATAAAAAAAATCAATTTTTTGGGTGTTAGTCATGCAATGGTCGACACCCTCTGTTCTCAGATAAAAAAATTGTATTTTTTATCTGACAAAAAAGGAGTGTCGGCCATTACATGACCAAAACCTAATTTTTTTTTTCAAATTCTCGTATTTTCGAATATCAATAAAATACCGTATTAAAAAAATACATAGGTGTTAAACATAAATTTTTATATCTGACATCAATCATTGGGTAGGTGGTGTCGGCCATTAGATGACCAATATCAAATTTTACTATTCATTTCAGGTCATTTTAGTATATATTTTTGAACTTGAGTCATTTTCGTAAATAATAAAAAATTTTAGGTTACTTAGATAAATTACCCATTAATTTATATATATTTTTTGTCCAAATCCCATTCACTTGAATATAATAGTTTTAACACGAAATTTACGTAAAAATTTTACACAATCCAAAATAATATGTTCATTTCATGATAAAAATCTATTAAAAATAAAATGTATATTCCACGATGGAAGAATTAAAAATTCAAGTGAACCCAAACTAACAACTGTTAATGTACATGTGGTATATGTATGTCATTGGTTTCCTCCTTCTGAAACACATGAAACTATAAAAATATAGAAAGACAATAATTTTTTATACAACATCATGTAATAATTTAATGATTAAAAATATTTGTCATTTCAGATATTATTTGAATTCGAATTGTGTTAATCATATTTATTGTTTGATTTTTTTTTGTTATTATAATTAAAAAAAATTATAATATAATGTAAATAAGTAATGGAGGAGCAATCAAATGAATTTTTGTAAAAGGAAAAAAAAAGTTAATACTTAGGTTACAAAATTAACATCAACTAACATTTTTTTTACTAATGCTTCGTTTTTTGTTTTATATAATACATGTTAGTTTATTTATATAGATTCGAGCAGAAAAAAAAAAGTTTTTCAATATTTAATTAGCCTTAAATTTTATATAAACTCATTTTTTTTAAGTTTTACATTAATCTTTTTCAAGTTTTTTATATTTCAAATGGACCCCTAAATTTGGATAAATAGTTCAACTTTTGGATAGGTCCTGTATTTGAAAGTTCTTTTTCTACTAGCTTGAACCACGTAATGATATTAAAAATTATATTTTTTTCTTAAGTTGATACTTTTTTTTTTGTCACAAGTGTTAATTAACTATACTTTAGTACCAAAAGTAATATCTAAATTATACTCCGTTACCATAATTATTCTAAACGTTAGAAAAATCTCTTAACTAATCATTTTGTGATACGTAATAATTTTTAACTAATAAGAATCTCTTCTGTTTTTCATCAAATAACTTTGATATTGAAAATTTCAAGAATCCATAAAATAATTCATCCAAACCCAATTTTGATGATAAAATCTAGATTTTGATGAGCTTCTTTTCCATTTTAAACCTTGATTTCGATTCTTTTCTTGCATCAATTCAAAACCATGTATTATTTTTTAAAAAAATAAATTTCTTAATTATTTTCATATACTTTACATAAAATAGTTAATACTAGTTCAACCTTCCTGATGAAAAAATCGAATAAAGCATGAAGCCCAAATACTTGGAAGAAATTGGGTAAAAAAAATATAAGAGAATTGCAAAGAACAGTTATCTAACAGATAAAAAAATGTATTAAAAGAAAAGAAAGAATCGTTGAGAGAATTAAAAATTTAAAAGTTTAATTTATTTTAATTTAATTTAATTTTATAATTTAATTCTTTAAATTTAATTTCAATTTAAAAGTATCATGTGTCACAAAATGATTGACTAAAAGATTATTTTAACGACGTAATTTATGTAATAAAATATAATTTAAGTATAACTTGTGACAAAAAAAATTCAATACCAACTTGAAAAAATTTTCATATAATTTAAGTATTATTTTATTATTTAAGTTTTTTTTCATTAAAAATAGAGAGAAAAAAAAAAGTGTATATAAAAGGTTTCCACTTAAAAGGGATATTGTACATCTAATCCAAATGGTAATTGTATATTGATGTTTTTAAAACTGAATCGGTATCAGTTCATTAGTATGATCAATTTTAAAAAAATCATTAAAAATTCAAAATATAAGTAAAAAATATATTAATTTTTAAAAAAAACTCAATTCAAATAGTTTTTTCACTTGGTTTTGTTGGTAATGCAAAATAATTTTTTCAGAATATTTTCATTTGAGAAAAATCTTCTAACTATTGCAGAAAATATTTTTAGAATATTTTCAGTTGAGAAACATCTTCTACTATTTTTGAAAATTGAAACTGTATAAATAGGGAAATCTCTCTATTTATCCATAACACGATAAAATAAAAGCGAACTTCTCTATCTAAATTTTATGTCTATTTGAAATTAAGCGAACCTCTAGTGGTCAAGAGCATACTAAGAACGAGAAAAAAATTTTGTCTAGCTTCATGATCAAGAGCATACTAAGGCACATTGTAACATCCGCTTTATTGAACCGGATTTGAGTGATAAAATAGAATTGAGAAATTTTGAATTCAAGGGTTAAGGTAAGAAATGATTAAATTCTCATGACATACATATATTTTACTGTTATTTAGCATGAAAATTATTGAATTATAGCTTATAGCTTATATGTGTTTATGTGAAATTGAAGAGAGAGAGAAGAAAGGCAAGGATCAAATTGAAGAGAAAGGAAAAGAGAAGAGCAAAGAATGAAAAGAGAATGAAATCAGCCTTTTTGTTGTAAGTACTACAAGAATTTTAGTTTATAGTCTATATTCTATAATAAATTTGAATTATTAGCATGAAAATTGTTGTTTAATTATGTGTTATAAAGTTGATTAAGTATGGTTAGTGTAATGAAACATGAGAAAGAAAATGTTTTCATTGAAACAGATTGGACAAAATCAGAGGGTTAGGCTTCGAAAATTCACTAAAAATTGTATATAAAGAGTTAAGGGTCGTATTATATATTTAATTAAATCTTATTGAGTGTAGTGTCATATGGAAGAAACAGTGATGGAAATGGATCTGTATATTCTGAGATATAACTGATTTTGTGTAACAAGGTCAGAGTAGATTCGAGTTCCCCTGTTCTGACTTTGAAAAATAATATAAAAATATAGAAAAATTATTAGAGATTGAAATTTAAATGGTTAATTCCTTAATGAGTCTATTTTCAGTAGAAACAGACGGGAATATCATTTGATCTCTGTACTAAAGGATAGATAATTGTTAGTGAAGAAAGTTCTAAACTGTCAGGCAGCAGCGAAGGGGTAAATTGAAAGAATTTACTGTATAAATTGGCTAAATAAAAAATTCTGCAAATTTTATGGTAAAAAGATAATTGAGTCTAGTTTCAGAAACATCAAGCGGATTATGATTTAGAATTCTGTAGCTAAAGATATAAATAATTTAGTGACTGTGACGCAAGTGAACAGCTTTGAAAATATAAATGTGAAGTATTTGATGATGTATTTATATGAGATATATCATTTATGAGAAATGATGCTAATTGAGATTGTGCCCATTAGACAAATTAGAACCATTGTGATATTAGTGGCATGCCACTAAGGAATACTAGCGCGCTCTTTGTTTAGCATGTCTCGTGCTCTCTGTTATTAGCACTGTGTGTGCTCTCTGATTAACACTTTGTGTGCTCTCTGATTAGTACTTTGTGTACTCTCTGTTTAGCACTGTGTGTGCTCTCTGATTAGCACTTTGTGTGCTCTCTAATTAGTACTTTGTGTACTCTCTGTTTAGCACTGTGTGTGCTCTCTATTAGTATTTTGGTACTCTCTGTTTGTTCCGTATATCCTAACGGTTCTATGACAGTCTACTATGGGCTAAGCTACAGAAAGTGGATAAAAGTGTAAATTGTATCATTGTGGTAAGCTACATGTTACATGTAAGTAAGGGCAAGAAGTTTATATGCATGAGTACTTAAATGATCATTCATACTTTTGTAGTGCTTACTAAGCCTTCACCGGCTTAACGCGTAGGTACAAAAGCTACGAGAAGTGGAAGTCAAGTTAGGGGACCTCTCATCACATCACATCACTATTGGAAGACTTCAGTTTAGGTACATTACTTTTGGTAAAAATGGCATGTACAAATGATACTATTATGTGTCTTCAGTGGATGGTTATAAATATTGTTTTGGATTACTACGAGTTGATCAATTGAAATGATGTATTTTGAATAGAATAACTTAAAACACATCGTTTGAAAAAAAATTTGTTATACTAGTGTTAAAATCCCGGATACTGTATGTAATGCTTCTATATCGGGTTTATACGTATGAACCGGGTTCTAAGGGTGTTACATTTGTTGGTATCAGAGCGAAGGTTTTCTGATATTTTGGGTCGGGAATGAGTCTCCCACTTGTACATGCCATTTTTTTTATGTTGATGTGATGAGAGGATATTTAGTTTTTAAATGTTTAATTTGTGAATATTATAGAAAGTAAATATGTCAAATAGCTACCGTGAAGAGTCTGAAGATGAAGTTGAAAGTAGGGCCTCAAATTCTGTTAGAGAAGAAGATCCACCTAGGATAAGAAGCTCAACGAGAATCAGTACATTTTGATTATCGTAGGGGGTCCATGTTTGATAAAAGAACTCAACCTACAAGTGAATCAATGCCTTCTCAACAAGAAATTCTGATTGCAGCTTTATTGCAAACGATGAATCAGTTGTTACAGCAAGTTGTAAGAAATAATAATGCTCAGACTGTTCCTCCACCACCTCCTACTAGTGTTCCTCAGCCACAACCTTCTGCATCTAGCTACTGATCTCCTTTGGAGAGATTAAGGGAGAACATGGAGACGAAGAATTAAGAGGAAAGAAAGATGATGATCCAGCAGAAGCTGAAGAATGGCTAGAAAATAGTCAAAGAGTGTTTGAAGAGTTACAATACATTGGGAAGAAAACTTAAAATATGCAGTGTCTTTATTGAAAGGTGAAGCATACCAGTGGTGGACTACAGTGTTAAATATTCATCCTGTAGAAAGGATAAAATTGAAATTTCTTTGTGTCTGAATTCAAGAAGAAATACATCAGTGAGTTGATTTTAGAGAAAAAGAAAAGGGAATTTCTAGACTTGAAACAGAATAACATGACCGTGGCTGAGTATGAACGTGAGTTTCTCAGACTAAGCAGGTATGCTAAAGAATTGATAGCTAATGAAGCAGATATGTGTAGAAGATTTGAGTGGGGATTGAATGAAGAGATATATGTTCCACTTCTACCGTTACATCTACAAGAATTTCCTGTTCTGGTTTATCGAGCCCAGAGGTTAGAGGAGGGATTGATTCGTTCGAAAGAGAAAAGTGCTGGAAAGAGAACAACCATTAGTTCTGCACCTTCCCCTTCTTCGAAAAAAGAATGAGAGGATTTAGAGATCCTAGATATGCTTCTTTTTTTGCTAGTCAGAGGTCTCGAAGCCAAACACGACAAACTCAACAGGGAACTTCCATAGTTAGTACAGGTGGTACTAGAAGAAGGTCATCATAAATACAATCACCGTGTAAACATTGTGGAAGATTTCATTGGGGAGAGTGTTACTGAATACTCGAGGCTGTTTTAGATGTAGGTCTCAAGATTATTTTATAAGAGATTGTCCAAGAATGATGGAGAAAACTATCAAAATAGTTTGTAAAAGGTAGTTCAGCTCCACAAAGAAGCAGATTACCCGAAAATTCTGGTAATGTTGGTATGAGATCGGCAAAAGATGAGGCTGATAGATCAGAGTCTCGGAGACCAAGGACATATGCAATCAGAATAAGAAAAGAAGAAGACCCACTGCCCCCGATATAATCACTGGTAAATTTTCTTTATTTGACTTTTCTGTAGTTGCATTAATTGATCCTAGTTTTACACATTCATACATATGCATCTCATTAGTGAAAGAGAGAGAATTAGTAATAGAACCCACTAAACATGAAGTGATTGTTACAAATCCTTTTGGGCAAAGTGAAAGAGTCAATAAAGTTTGTAGGAGATATCCCTTAAAGATTCAAGGTTGTGAATTTCCAGTAGATCTCACGGCTCTTACATTTCATGAATTTGATGTAATATTGGGAATGAATTGGTTGTCTGAACATGGAGTCATGGTTGATTGTAGAAGAAAAAGAATTTCTTTGAGAACTTTAGATGAAAAAAAAAGTAGTGGTAATCGGTGAGAAATTCAATGTTTTATCGAATGTAGTCTCTGCAATTAAGGCTTTCAAGATGATTAAGAAAGAGTATAATGCTTTCCTTGCTTATGTTTTGGATACTCAGGTGGAGGATAATGAAATTGAGAAGATATCGGTGGTACGAGAGTTTCCCGATGTATTTCCTAAAGAGTTGCGTGATTTACCTCCTGAAAGAGAAGTTGAATTTGGAATTAATTTAGTACCAAGTACTGCACAGATCTCAATTGCACCTTATCGGATGGTACCGGCAAATTTAAAAGAATTGAAGACTCAGTTGCAAGAGTTATTAGATAAAGGATTTATATGTCCCAGTATGTCACCGCGGGGAGCCTCGATTTTATTTGTGAAAATGAAATACGGGTCTTTGAGGCTTTGTATAGACTTTCGTCAATTGAATAAAGTGACGATAAAGAACAAATATCCACTACCTAGGATTAATGATTTATTTGATCAGTTGAAGGGAGCAAGTGTGTTTTCAAAGATTGATCTTAGATCGGGATACTATCAGTTAAAGGTAAAAGATTCTGATGTACCAAAGACTGCTTTTAGGACTCGATATGGACATTATGAGTTTTTGGTTATGCCATTTGGATTGACTAATGCTCCGGCTGCATTTATGAATCTTATGAATATAATTTTTCAGCCGTATCTGAATCAGTTCGTGGTGGTATTCATTGATGATATTTTGGTGTACTCGAAAGGACAAGAAGAATATGAGAAACATCTCTGAGTTGTATTGCAGATTTTGAGAGAAAAACAATTGTTTGCCAAGTTGAGCAAATGTGAATTTTGGCTGAAAGAAGTAACTTTTCTGGGTCATATTATATCGATTGATGGTATACGTGTTGATCCGAAAAAAGTTGAAGCTATACTTGAATGAAAACCACCAAAGAATGTGACAGAGGTAAGAAGTTTCCTTGGTTTAGCTGGTTATTACAGAATATTTGTTCAGGGATTCTCTATGATTGCATTGCCTTTAACGAGACTGTTGCAGAAGGATGTGAAGTTTGAATGGGATGTAAGATGCCAACAAAGTTTTAATAGGTTAAAAGCAGCTCTGATTGAAGCTCCGGTGTTAATTCAACCGGAATCTGGTAAGGAATTTGTGATTTACAGTGATGCATCCTATAATGGTTTGGGTTGTGTATTAATGCAAGATGGAAAGGTAGTTGCATATGCATCAAGGTAATTGAAGCCACATGAGAAGAATTATCCGACACATGATCTTGAATTGGCTGCGGTGGTGTTTACATTGAAAATTTGGAGACATTATTTATATGGAGAAAAGTGCTATATTTATACATATCACAAGAGTTTGAAATATTTGCTAACTCATAAAGAGCTGAATTTGAGAAAAAGGAGGTAGATTGAGTTGATTAAGGATTATGACTGCATCATTGATTATCATCCCGGAAAAGTGAATGTAATAGCTGATGCTTTGAGCAGAAAGTCAATGGCAGCTCTAAAAGCAATGAATGCACATTTGGAAACGCAACAAGAGGGTAAGTTATTAGTTGAATTCAGAGTAAAATCGACTCTATTGCAAGAAGTGAAAAAGGCATAAAAAGATGATGAAGAGTTGATGAAGATAAAAAAACAACTTGAAGAAGGCAAAGGTAATGAATTTGAAATTGATAGTGAAGGAAGTTTAAGATTTCATAATCGGTTATGTGTGCCTAATCAAGAAGATTTGAAACGAAGAATTTTGGATAAAGCTCATCATAGTTCGTTTGTTGAACATCCGGGAAGTAACAAGATGTATCATGACTTAAAGCCATTTTATTGGTGCAAAATGAATGAAACGGAATAAAACGGAATATAGTTGAGTATGTTTCCAAGTGCTTGATATGTCAGAAGGTAAAAGCAGAGCATCAAGTGTCATCGAGGTTGCTTCAAACGATAACCATTCCAGAGTGGAAATGGGAAAGAATTATAATGGATTTTGTCACAGGATTTCCACTTTCACCAAAGAAGAAAGATGCTATTTGGGTGATAGTTGATCGATTAACCAAGTCTGCTCATTTTCTTCTGGTAAGAACTGATTTCTCAATGGATAAGTATGCACAATTGTATATAGAGGAAATAGTTAGACTTCATGGTGTGCCTGTATCTATTTTTTCTGATCGGGATCCTAGATTTACTTCAAAGTTTTAGGAAAGATTACATGAAGCTTTGGGTACTCGATTGAATTTTAGTACAGCATATCATCCTCAGACAGATGGGCAATCAGAACGAGTGATTCAAATTCTAGAAAACATGCTGAGAAGCTGTATTATTGAGTTTGAAGGTAATTGGGAAAAATATTTGCCGTTGATTGAATTCACCTATAATAACAGTTATTAGTCAAGTATTCAGATGACACCATATAAAGCATTGTATGGAAGAAAGTGTAGGACTCCTGTGTGTTGGACAGAATTAAGTGAACGTAAGTTAGTAGGTCTTGATCTAATTCAAGAGACTGAAGAAAAAGTAAAGTTGATACGAGACCGATTAAAAGCTACTTCAGATAGACAGAAATCATATGCTAATCTGAAAAGAAAAGATATTGAATTCAATATGGGTGAAAAAGTTTTCTTGAAAGTATCTCCATGGAAAAAGGTTATTCGGTTTAGTAAAAATGGAAAATTGAGCCCAAGGTTTATCGGGCCATATGAGATTTTGGAAAGAGTTGGTCCTGTAGCTTATCGATTAGGTCTCCCTCCAGAATTAGACAAGATTCATAATGTCTTTCATGTGTCCATGTTACGAAGATATCGGTCGGATCCATCTCATGTGATTACTCAGGAGGTTATAAAAATACCACCGGATTTGACTTATGAAGAGGAACCGATAAAGATTTTAGCTCGAGAAGTAAAAGAGTTGAGAAATAAAAGGATTCCTTTAGTAAAAGTTTTATGGAGACATCATAACTTAGAGGAAGCCACATGGGAAAGAGAAGAAACAATGAGACCACAATATTCAAAGTTGTTTAGTGTAGGTAAATTTCGAGGACAAAATTTATTTTAAGGGGGGAGAATTGTAACATCCGCGTTCTTGAACCGAATTTGAGTGATAAAATAGAATTGAGAAATTTTGAATTCAAGGGTTAAGGTAAGAAGTGATTAAATTCTCATGACATACATGTATTTTACTGTTATTTAGCATGAAAATTATTGAATTATAGCTTATAGCTTATATGTGTTTATGTGAAATTGAAGAGAAAGAGAAGAGAGGCAAGGATCAAATTGAAGAGAAAGGACAAGAGAAGAGCAAAGAGTGAAAAGAGAAGGAAATCAGTCTTTTTGTTGTAAGTACTACAAAAATTTTAGTTTATAGTCTATATTTCATAATATATTTGAATTATTAGCATGAAAATTGTTGTTTAATTATGTGTTATAAAGATGATTAAGTATGGTTAGTGTAATGAAACATGAGAAAGAAAATGCTTTCATTGAAACAGATTGGACAGAATCAGAGGATTAACTTCGCAAATTCACTAAAAATTGTATATAAAGAGTTAAGGGTCATATTATATATGTAATTAAATCTTATTGAGTGTAGTTTCATATGGAAGAAACAATGATGGAAATAGATATGTATATTCTGAGATATAACTGATTTTGTGTAACAAGGTCAGAGTAGGTTCGAGTTCCCCTGTTCTGAATTTGAAAAATAATAGAAAAATATAGGAAAATTATTAGAGATTGAAATTTAAATGGTTAATTCCTTAATGAGTCTATTTTCATTAGAAATAGACAGGAACATCATTTGATCTCTGTACTAAAAGATATATAAATTTTAGTGAAGAAAGGTCGAGACTGTCAGGCAGCAGCGAAGGGGTAAATTGAAAGAATTTACTGTACAAATTGGCTAAAGCAAAAATTCTGGAAATTTTATGGTAAAAAGATGATTGATTCTAGTTTCAGAGACATCAAGCGGATTATGATTTCGAATTCTGTAGCTTAAGATATAAATAATTTAGTGACTATGACGCAAGTGAACAACTTTGAAAATATAAATGTGAAGTATTTGATGATGTATTTATGTGAATATATCATTTATGAGAAATGATGCTAATTGAGATTATGCCCAAGTAGACAAATTAGAACCATTGTGATATTAGTGGCATGCCATTAAGGAACACTAGCGCGCTCTCTGTTTAGCATGTCTCGTGCTCTCTGTTATTAGCACCGTGTGTGCTCTCTGATTAGTACTTTATATGCTCTCTGATTAGTACTTTGTGTACTCTCTGTTTAGCACTGTGTGTGATCTCTGTTAGTACTTTGGTACTCTCTGTTTGTTCCATATATCGTAACGGTTCTATGACAGTCTACTATGGGCTAAGCTACAGAAAGTGGATAAAAGTGTAAATTGTATCATTGTGGTAAGTTACAGGTTAAATGTAAGTAAGACAAGAAGTTTATATGCATGAGTACTTAAATGGTCATTCATTACTTTTGTAGTGCTTACTAAGCCTTCACCGGCTTAACGCGTTTATTTTAACGCATAGGTACAAAAGCTACGAGAAGTGGAAGTCAAGCTAGGGGACCTCTCATCACATCATATCACTATTGGAAGACTTCAGTTTAGGTACATTACTTTTGGTAAAAATGGCATGTACAAATGATACTATTATGTGTCTTCAGTGGATGGTTATAAATATTGTTTTGGATTACTACGAGTTGATGAATTGAAATGATGTATTTTGAATAGAATAACTTAAAACACATCGTTTGAAAAAGAAAATTTGTTATACTCGTGTTAAAATCTTCGATACTGTATGTAATGCTTCTATATCGGGTTTATACGTGTGAACTGGGTATAGGGGTGTTACACACATTTACAACCATATTTTCATGAAGTCAAAATAACATATTCATGTTCCATTATCTCACAAGTCTAGCTTATATACTCACATGCATTTACACACAACATATCTCATATATAAATCAATTAATGATAATTTGGAAACTTGAGATTACGAAATGTAAAAGTGGACTCTATCACCACACTTTGGATACACGGATCTCCATCACACCAATGACTCGAAGAGTCTAACATGTCTCATAAGTGTAGCATTAAGCTAAACACTCTCCAACACACCAACATGTCCTTATGAATGGCACTTAGTTCGACATTCCCTTATATCTCCAACCTATTCCGAGGCCTCAACGCCCAAACCACAAAACACAAAGATGAGTACTCACAATCCTATGACATGTCAACTATATCTAACAGTTTCAAGAGATCACGAGGCCAAAATATCTATATTTACACATATTTAATTACTGATTTAATGCACATAATCTCTGTTCATAATCATCAATTCATACCACAAACTTGTACATGAAGCATACTTATCGGATTCACATTTAACTACACTTTAAGTGCCACTACTATACTCATTGAGTCATCACATAACCAACCATATTTGTGCAGTAAAAGTAGACTATCACATATCACACACAAGTATTCACTTACATTATTTGTCATATTAGTACCACGCTCCACAACTCGACATTCATTAAACATAGTTTTACAACAAGGCAAAAAGTATCAGAAAGACTTACACTCAGAACTTAGAGGATAAGGGTTTAGAGTATTTCTAAGCTCCTGATTAACGCTATGAATCATGCATACCAGGAGCGACTCTAGACACTCACTATTCATGCTTTCACTTATAAGTCGAAAGTTCAAACTAGTTTTTCCTTGCCTGTTGCCTTGCTTATAGAGGACTCCAACGGTTCCGAATCTTCACAAATATTTAACCACACAACAAGTACAAACAATTAATAGCCAAAACACATCTCAAACCAAACAAAAATGTAGGTTTAAACTAGCTCCTCTTGGAATCGATATTTTCAACTAGATTGGCCAAAACTCAAATTTCTTTACTTGAACTAATTCATATTGCTTAAAATTAATTCTAAACATCTAACTACTCATTCAAGAACTAATCTCAACCCTTAAAACATCCAAAATTTCTCATACTTATGGTTCTACAAAATTTCGATATTTATGGCTACTTTTAATGAAAAATCATTAAATCCTTCAAATCCCTTAATGATTGATTAAAGCAAATTTAAAACCTTCTAATCTCATCAAAACAAGTTGAAAAACTCCTAGACACAAAAGTTTAATTGGAAAACCCGGATTGCGCCATTAAAGATTTCAATTTTGGCTAAAATATGAAATTCTTTTTACAACTAATCAAAACTTGATTTAAGAATCTAGAATATATCAAAACAAAATAAGGAAACAAAACTTTACCACAATTGAGGAAAAAAAATGAAATGTTGATTTTCTAAAATTTTATTTGGAAATTGATAATGTTTTTTGGGTTTTCTTAAAAATAGATAGAGAGAGATTTCGAAGTTTGAGAGTTTAGAAAATCATAAAGGTTAGGTTAATTAGATAGCAAATAGAGGATTTGGGTTCAAGAGAGTTTTTTTTTCTTTTTGATTGACAACAAAGGGGAGGGGATTGGGCTTTTTTCTCTTTTGGCCACTCCTAACTTTTTCCTTTTTTAATTAAGTTCTAATTTAATTTAAAACCCATTTTTTCAAATTAAACCTCAAAATTGAATTTTGTTTTGAGCTAATTAAAAAAATAAAAAATCTGATTATGATACCCACATACTTAAATTACTCATTTACAATTTTATTTTCCAACATCTTGACTCGACCTCTAATTAAAAGTCCCGGTTCTACTAACTCGAAACTCCTAGGCTAGGTTTTGGGGCGTGACACCCATGCTTGAAAATAAAAACATCAAAGATACAATATAACCGAAACAAATAAAGAAATTAATGATAATTTCCTAAGAAATCAACTAGCAATCTTCAATCTTGATGGAAATCTGCTTTAGAATATGCTCTAATAGTGTTTTTCGAATTGTTTTCTTGAGTATTCTATGACGGCTCACTTCTATCTTCTTATTTTTGTCATATATACATCTTAAAATGCTCAAAAAACCTAAAATGGTGATTCCCCTAGACTTAAAGTGCAAATCTACGAAACCGACACAGCCCACCACATGAAAAAACCCCCATGTGGTAGCCCCCCCCCCGTGTGGCACTCGTAGCTTGCTTTGATTTTTTGGTTTTCGCTCGTTTTGCACCCAAGTGCTCTATTCAGCATAAAAAAAAAATGAATTTAAAGGATTAGAAGCATAAAATTCACCATTGACATTGAATAATCAGCCCAAAATGGCAATAAGAATAAGGTCTTAAAACATGTTATTTTTAATACTTATCAAGTGTGTCATGTGTACATCAAGAAGATCAATTTTTAATAGTATAAATGGATAGAATTTTGAAAAACTAGTTTGCTCTTTAATCTAATGTACAAAAACTAATTTACCATTTTTTCTAGTAAAGAAATCAAAATATAATTTAACTCTTACTACAAATACCTTCATAATATTTTTAGTACATGTATGATAAAAGAGAAATGCATCACATAATAATAGACCCACACCAAAAACTAAATAGTTATAGATGAGAATGAATGACATAATATCAATTTTCTTACAATTAATTTTTTTACATAATGGTTTATTTAGCTTTTAATTTTATAAAAAAAATTATTTTAATCATCCATTTAATTTTTTTAATTTGTATTTTTTATCAAATCATTAAAAATAGATAAAAAATTAATCTATGTTTAATGTGATATCTACGTAACAATTTACGTGCATATCATGTAAGTAATTAATATTTAAGAAATATATAATTTTAATTTTTATTTTTTTATAATTTTTTGAAAATTTCAAATTTAAAAAGATAATTTACTAACATTACATTTATAAAATTAACAAAAATTAAATTTTTTTTATGGTGATTGATAAATAACACAAATTTGAAAATGAATAAGATAATTTGTAGTTTGGTGGGTTTTTTTTATCAAAATATTATAAAAAATAATAATAACCAAAATGATACCCCCAGTTTATGATAACCAAAATTTGAAAATGAATAAGATATTTTATTGGTTGAGAGACTTGAAGTGGCGGCATTATGGGGATTTTTTGTACACGAGAAAAATACGAAAAAAATACCTGACACCCTAATGGAGGGACACAAAGTGGCGGCACTGAAGGAGGATTTTAAAGTGGCGGCACTAAGGGGTGTTTTGCCACTTGGCAGCACCTCATTGTGCCTCGTGTGTGTTTATTTTATTTTGATTGTAAAAGTAAATAAGGATGGTTGGGGATTAGGGTTAGGTTTATAATTTGTTATAAAATAGGAAGGGGGGAGCAAATAAACTGGAAAGAAAGAAAGAAAGAAGAAGGAAAAAAAGATAATGTGTTTATTTTTAAATTTATTTTAGTATGATATCTTTTTAAAATCGTATTTTATTTATTGAAATTTTTTTTAATTTTTAACAGATTTATTGAAGATGGATAATCAATTTTTTGTATGCATTTATTTTGATAGAGTAATTTTGAGAACATCGGTTGAATGTATATTTGATTGTCGGTAACAAATAGGAATGAGATTTTGTCGAAATATCTCGGTTGATGATATGAAAGCAAGGATTAGTGCAAAAATTTTTAGACGTTGTGGGAGAAGGATCTCGAAACTTTTCTACAAGTTTCCAGTTTCGACAGATCCCATCAAATTCACCGAGATGAAACTTGTAGACGATGAAGACGTGGAGACAGTGATGCTCTTTATTGTTCGAATCAAAGTGACCCAAATGCACCGATTCAATTGTTTGCCGAGTTAGTTGATGTGGAACCTGTACAAAATGAAGATCCAACTCCATTAGAAAATGAAGATTCAACTCCGTGTATGGTGATTCCAGTATCGTACATTGAAAGTCAATCAATCGTACGTGGGCTAGACATCGATCTTAATGCTTCTGTGCCCGAGAATGATGCAGATAAAGATGGTGGATATGATAGTAGTATTCCTTCTGATAATGAAATCAATATTGATAATGATCCGGATGTGGATGTGGATGAGGTCCCAGATGATATTGACGATGAAAGGGCGAATGACGATGAAAATCTAGTCGAAAATCCAGTTACACATATTATGATGTACAATAATCCTCCTAGGGCACACATGTCGCTTATAGACCCCGATGCGACACATGTCGAGTTCGCAGAGTACCCTAAAATAGTACCTGCTCACTAATTGGCCGTAGCAGCAGATTGTGTTTGTGGGTCGAAAATTTGAATCCAAGGAAGAGTGCATATTTGCTATTAAACGATATAGTATGAATGTGTCGATAGATTACAAAGTCGCAGTGTCTAAACCGACATTGTATATTGGGGAGTGCTGGAAGTCAACGGAAGGTTACAAGAGACGGGTATCAGCTGCATTTATCTAGAAGTCACAGATGTGGGAGATAAGAAAAATTGATGGGCCTCACACATGCAGTTTAACACGTTTGTCAGAAGATTACCGAAAACTTGATTCCATAATCATCTACACACATATCATGCCAATGGTTAAGGACGATCCGACCATCAAGGTTTCTACACTGATTGTGGACATGCAATCACGATTTCATTATTGAGTTTCATATCGAAAAGCATGAATTGCGAAACATATGGCAATAGAATAATTGTTCGGTGATTGGGATGCATAATACAATGAGCTACAAGGATGGATAGCCACAATGCGACAATTTGTGCCGAGGACTGCGATTGAGTTGGTGACACGACCTTATTATGGCTCAGAACAACATACAACCGGGAAGAAGAATTTTTCAGTATATATTTTGGACGTTTGATCCCTGCGTTTGAGCTTTTCCTCACTGCAAGCTATTTGTCCAGGTAGATGGGACATGGCTATACGGGAAATATAAGCAGATCTTACTAATTGCGGTGGCTCAAGACGGGAATCAAAACGTGCTCCCGATAGCATTCGCTATTATGGACAAATAAGACATGGAATCTTGAGAAGTCTTCTTGAGAAACCTGCGGAGGTATGTGATTCATAACGATAATATTTGCATCATCTCTGATAGAGGGAAGGGTATTATTAAGACCATTAGGCGTACTGGTGTACCATGGAAATTGGTTTACTGCAGCCGACACATTGCGACTAACTTTCAACGAGAATATAAGAATGCAGAATAGCGGAGACGACTTTTGAAAATGGGTAAAAAAAATTAAGTTTCAAATTATATTTTTAATGTTTTAATTTTAGACTGTAACTTATGTTTTCTTATTATTCCTACAGCTTACGAGCTAGAGCCATACCGATTCCGACAAAGAATGACCAGACCTGAGCGTGATATGGAAGGTCAAATGAATAAGCCTCTACGCGAGTGGTTGGGTACCATAGAGCCGTAGTAATGGTCTCAAAGTTTTGATGAGGGATATCGATATGGTCAAATGACGACCAACTTGGCAGAGTCGATTAGCGGCGTGTTCAAGAGAATACGATATCTTTCGATTTCATCCGTGTTCTCTGCTACGTTCTATAGGCTGACTACCTTGATGCCAGTAATGGGGATACGACAAATCGATCAGATAAACGTCGGACACATGTTTGTTGAAGCTGTTAAGAATGCAATGGATGCAAATCGTCAGAGTGCAAGGACGATGAACATTGAAATATATTCACGACAGTTTCAATGATTTTAAGTTACTAAGACCATTGGGTGTCGACCGGGTATCCCACTTAGGTTATACAGGGTTGATCTCCAAAGCAGACACTGCGATTGCAGGAGGTTGGATACACTTCATTATCCCTGTGTGCATGTCATTGCAGCTTGTGCTAAAGTGTCGCTCAATGTTGAACAGTTCATGGACCACGTTTACACTCTCCAACGTACGTTACGTATTTGGGAAAATGAGTTCCCCGTCCTGCTTGACTTGTTCACATGGGAGGTCCCTCCGACGACTTTCGAGATTATCCTGAACAAAGGTTTACGAAGGAATCTGAAAGGTCGTCCTCATATCACTAGAATCCGCAACGAAATGGAAGTGGTTTCGAGAAAACGGACGGCGGCAAGCTATGTGGGATTGTGTAGGCTAGCTGGGCATACTTCGACGTAATTACCCTCAACGAACCTATGGTGTTTGGTCAGTCATCCAGATTGAGTAGGGCTTAAGCTATTTGTATTGGACATTTTTTATTTGAAATTAATTCAGTTTATGAATGGATTTGAAATTAATTATGTTCAACGTTTGTATTTAGTTAATAATTTTTATATTTATATATTGGTTTTGGAATAAGGCTTACAGGGTTTTTTAATTTAAGGTTTTGGATAATAGTTTTTAAAATTATCACAAGCCTCGAAACTTTTCATTTATTGTCTCTATTTGTGGTTTTTTAAAAATGTTTCATGTATAAGATTTAGTGTTTGAAGTTTAGGGGTTACAATACTAACGGTTTCAAGTATTAGGGTTTAGTGTTTAGGTTTTAGGGTTTAATGTTATGAAATTTAAATAAATAATCAAATAGGTTAAAATATATGTATATTATGGAGAAAGACTTGATCATTATAATTCATCAATAGTCAAATTTAAACACTATTGCAAATACAACCCTAGTATCCATGATTAGATGGTGTGGTTCTCGGGATATATCTTCGTGGTGGTCGTCATTTACGTCGAGGTTGCTCGTCAAGCTCATCATCATCATTAAGGTCTAATTGCCCCCGGAGGAGTAGAGTATTACCCGGGAGGAGTAAAGTATTGCGGTGGCTCGTCAAACTGAGGCTGGTATCCTTGGCTTGATGAGCTATGCATATGCGACAATCCCGCAAAATCAGGACAATAAGAATCATCGTCATCCAATGCCTCTTCCTCCTCCTCTTTTTGTTACTCTGGCACTAGCTGTGGCTTTGGGGTAAGAGCTACATGATAGGGGTGATCTTGTCGAGACATGTATAGGGGGAGTTATCGTCGATAAAGCACCAAGTAAATATGGTTTTCCAACCTCAATGAACCACTACATGTACTATACCGATGGCTACAAATCCGGAGTGTACTCCATCGAAGGTACTCGCATCATCCGGTTGTTCCACATATAAACATATTGTCCATGCACACTCCTCCAATCACAATTTGCTGTCCCCTTTTTATCCATTCCATGGATAGACCCTAATTCGAATGGCGATTGTGGGATAGGCTGTTTACAATCAAACTGTCGGAGTACTCGATCCCCGGCATACCACTCCACTATTTGAAAATTGATTATTGGTGCGTTAATGCACCATTGGTCTGAGTGGAGGAATGTCGAGGCAGGAATAACAACGGTGATTTCTGGCTGTATATATGGGGTCCAGATGAACTGCACAATTAATAACATGTCAAAATATTAATAAGAGTAAAGTAATATAATTTAGTAACATGCAACCATATTAACACAAGTCAAGTAATATAATTTAACATGTTAATGAATAACATACCCCTTCCCCGGCATATTGCTCGAGCATCAAACGAAACATGGAAACTATGTACTGCCTCCCGATCCCCGATTTTGTTTTCCATCTAAAAAAACAAAAAACAACTTGTTAGAATAATATAATTAATAAAATATGTAAAATAATTGAAATTTTGGGTATATGGTAATCACTTATTAATGAGTGGAAAAACATATGTTTGGTGCCTAACGGATACTAAGAATGGCATCCGATAAAGTGCCTAAGATTACAATAGCACTAGGCATCCACCCATATCCTGGGAAGAAGGGTTTGTGACACGACAAAGTTCTCGATATAGCATGGCAAACACTGCAGATCCCCAACTATATTCATGTGTTATGTGCTAGTCTGCTTGGTTCAGTTACCATATTGCTATAAGATGATCTATTGTTATTCGCGTTTCTCGACATGAGTATGTCCTCTATCATAGAAAAATGGCTCGAACGGCCCCGACATTTTTGCAACGACATGTTCAGGCAAGTGCTTAAAATTACTCTTCGACCCATGTAAATAACAATGACATAAACTCACTTGTTCTACTAGGTGAGCGACCTAGTAACTGGACGCATATCCATGCTGGCTCTTGAAACGAACTAATACTAGTGACCGGTACACCATTGATTGGTAGTTCTAGTTGGACCACAACATCCTCCAATGTCACAGTGCACTCCCCACAAGGCAGATGAAATGTGTGGGTCTCCGAGCGGGCGCGTCTCCACCAATGCACTGATTAAATCATATTGTAATTCAAATTTTTGGATCAATGTCGTTGATCCAAATTCGGCATTTCGCAAGTACGGAAGCAGACATTCATGAGGGGAAAATTTGAGGCATTGTGCACGACCCCTCAATGAATGATACACGAGCTCTTGCTGTTAATTTACAAAAATAGTTAGTATAACCAAAATTAATTTTGTAAACAAATAATAATATCGTGAATGACATAATGAACGAATAATAATTTTTTTACATTCATATTGGCTTGGTGTGTTTTCGCATTCACCGATTTGGCTATGTGAGGACGTTTCGAGTTAATTAATGAAACCATTTTGCAACTTGAAAATAATTATCAAGTAGTTCAATACACAAGTTTACAAATATAATACAAAAATAATAATTAAATAACAAAATGGGTTATTTACTAAAATGGTACAAATATATATTTATATACCAAAATAGTATCCACACACCATTATTTACTATATTTATTTTGTACCATTTTGGTAAATAATATAATGGGGATATTATTTTGGTAATTAATTATTTTTTATATTATATTTTGGTAATTAATTAGCTAGGTTTATTTTTTGTGAATTATTAAAAATATCTTATTTTTATAAAATAATAAATTTATTTTGGAGTATTTTTATCTTTTTATATTTTATATAAATTTAAAACATACATATATTCACATGAGATCCAAATTAAAATTATTAATTTTACCATTTAAATAAAAATATTCAAAATTTTATATTAATTTTTTATAATTTTATTATATAACTAATTTTACCCGTATTATATAACTATTTTATAAATATACTCTAATATTATTTCAATTAAATTTTTTAATTTCATACTTGTAACTAATATTAATTATAGCTTAAAATGGACTATTGTTTATTTTATTAAACAATTGTAATAGTTTTTTTTCTCATTTTATTAAACAATCTTACGACTTGTATAATGAAGTTTAGCATGATAAAAAAACTTATTTATAAATAAAGCAATTAGTTTTATTCAATTATTTAAGAATAAGAATCAAATTATTCTATAATATTTTTTTCTATATCCCATTGAAAACACATGCATATTAGACAATCATATCAACCCATTTCATCCAACTACCAAAGCTTAATTAATTTATAAATTTCACTTATTTAAATAATTTAACTTTTATCTAAACAAATATAACTAAATGCTATACTTGATTATATTTAAATTTAAACATTATTAAATTTTAAATCAATAAATATGAACAACAATATTTCTTACTTATTACTACTAACAACAAAATAAAATTACTAATTAACAAAATTAAAGTAAAGTAAATTACTAATAACATAATAACCAAATTTACATTTCTTCCTCTCCTCTTAATTTACTCAACTATAACAACATTAAATAACAAATCAATTAAAAAATAAATTAAACAAAACAAAAAAACTTAAAATAATCAAATTAACTAACAAAATAAAATATTTTAAAAGTAAATTTAAAATTAACTAAACTTAAAAAATTAATCAAACTTACATTTGTTTCTCTCCTTTTAATTTACTCTTTTAATCAACCTATTAAATAAATAAAATTATAATAATAAATCAATTACATTACTGTTACTAAATAACAAATTAAAATATTTTAAAATTAAATTTAAAAATAAATACATTACCTTTTTCTCATTCTCCTTCTTCCCCTTCTTCTTCTTCTTTCTTTTTCCTTCTTCCTTCTTTCTTTCTTTCTTTCTCTTTTTTCTTTATTTTTTCCTTCAAATTTCATTGGCCCCTCCTCTCCACCTATTTTATAACTAAAATTATATTCTATTTAATTTTTATCACCTTTCAAAAATTTTCAACCACCCAAATTAATTTCTACCTCTTAAATCTTCTAACACACACAAACGGCACAATGTGATTCTTCCAAGTGGCAAAATCCTCCTTCAGTGCCGCCACTTTGTGTCCCTCCATTAGGGTGTTAGGTATTTTTTTGGTATTTTTCTCGTGTACAAAAAATCCCCATAATACCGTCACTTCAAGTCTCTCCATCAATAAAATAATATTTTTTTATTTTTTTTATATAAAAATAAAAAAAATTGTGTCAGAAAAACTCTCTAGTGCCGTCACTTAGAATCCTTCCACTTAATTAAACATACCATTTTGACAAATAATAAATTGGAGGTATTATTTTGATTATTATTTATTTTTTTATAATATTTAGATAAAAAACTTTAGTTTTCTTTTATAAATAAAGGATAAAAAGTTCGTAATTAACCAATGTCAAGTGATGTTGCAATCATGGCCTAAGATTAGATGTGTCTAGTAAATTGACATAACAATAAAATTGATATATTTTAATTCTGTACAAAATAGAGTTTTTTGAAAATCTAATTTAATACAAAAAATATTTATGTATTAAAATAATATCTCAATCTCATTAATTATCAAAATAGTATGTTTTGTTAGGTGAATGACTTTCAAATGGTGGCACTAGTGAGTTTTTTTGACAAGAATTTTTTTATTTTTTAATTAAATTTATATATTTAAAAATAAAAAATAATATTATATTAGTGGAGGTTTTTGAAATGGTGGGGACCAAACGGCACCAGATAAGAAAGAAAGGTAGTAATTTGATTTTGTGTTTATTGTGAAATTTATTTTTAAAATTATTTAATTTGTTAGTTAGTAGTAGTCATTTTAATTTTATTGTTAAATGTGATTAATTTATTATTATAATTTTATTTGTTTAGTAGGTTAATTAAAAGAGTAAAAGGTTAAAAAAAGGTAAATGTAAATATTTTATTGGTAATTTAAAGTTATATTTTGTTTAGTATTTATTATTTTAAGTTATTTATTTTATTTAATTTAATTTTTAATTGATTTATTATTTAATGTTTTTATTTAGTTGTATAAAAACTCAAATTTGACCACTCTTCCTTTTTTGTTTTGCAAAAAAAAGAATGTGAATTTTATAATAACTTTTGCAAAGACAGAAACTTTGATTAAAAAATAAAAAGGAATCCCCACCTCCACCAAAGTGATGAATTTCAATGGTTTTTTTGTATCTTGGTACTTGGATTCAACCCACGTCTTACATTTTTACAATGAAAAATGCATGCTAACATATTGACAATAATAACTTTGGTGCTCCTTATATCAAATACAAAAGTTGACTTTCACTTGGTTTTAATGTCCATGAATACCATGGCCTGTTTAACCCTATCACATTACATCTCTTTCATCCTCCAGTTATTTTTAATTTAATTTAATTTTATTTATTTTGTTAGTAAGTAATTTTATTTTGTTAGTAGTAG
This sequence comes from Kokia cookei, assembly GCA_039519145.1. NCBI lineage: Eukaryota > Viridiplantae > Streptophyta > Magnoliopsida > Malvales > Malvaceae > Kokia > Kokia cookei. The sequence continues at coordinate 31,382,307 of CM076905.1, forward strand.
TAGGTAAGTAAGTAATATAAATTAATTTAAAAATTAAATATTAAAATGGATTATTTATCAAAATTGTATGAAATAAATATTTATATACCAAAATGGTATCCACATACCATTAATTGTAATGGTGTGTGGATACCATTTTAGTATATAAATATTTATTTTTTACCATTTTAGTAAATAACCCATTTTGGTATTTAATTATTATTTTTGTATTATATTGATAAAAAATAATAAAAATTGTAAACTTATGTATTGAACTAATTAATAATTTTTTTTCAAGATGCAGAATGGATTCATTAATTAACGACCAACGTCCTCACATAGCAAAGTCGGTGAATGAGGAAACACACCAAGCCAATATGAATGTAATAAAATTATTATTCGTTCATTATGTCATTTATGAAATTATTATTTGTTTACAAAATTAAATTAGGTTATACTAATTATTTCTGTAAATTAACAGGGAGAGGTCGAGTACCGTGCATTGAGGGGTCGTGCTCAACGCCTCAAATTTTGTTCCTCATGCATGTCTACTTCCATACTTGCAGGATGCTGGATTTGGATCAACAATATTAATCCAAAAGTTTGAGTTACAGTATGATTTAATAAGTGCATTGGTGGAGCGCTGGCGCCCGAAGACCCACACATTTCATCTGCCATGTGGGGAGTGCCCCGTGACGATGAAGGATGTTGCGTTGCAACTTGTACTCCCAATCAATGGTTTAGCGGTCACCGGCGTTAGTTCGTTTCAAGAGCCGTCAACGATGTGCAACCAATTACTAGGTAGCTCACCTAGTAATAACAACGATTTTACGTCGTTGAATTTTACATGGCTGAGGACCAATTTTAAGCAGTTGCCTAAAAATGCAATTGAAAATAGAGGTGACTTGGGCCGTTCGAGCCTATATTTTGCAAATCATAAAAGGCGTACTCATGCCGGACGCGAACAACAATAAGGTCCACTTGATGTACTTGCCTTTATTGACTGATTTGCGAAAAAATTCATTCATATAATTGGGGATCTGCGGTGCTTGCGATGCTATATCGAGAACTTTGTCACACCACAAACCCTTCTTCTCGGGATATAAGTGGTTGCCTAATGTTATTGCAGTTTTGGGCACTTTATCGGATGTCATTCCTAGCATCAGTTAGGCACCAAACATATGTTTTCCCTCTCGTTAATAGGTGATTACCATATACCCAAAACTTCAATTATTTGACATATTTTTTTAATTATATTATTCTAACAAGTTTTTTTTTTTGTTTTCTTAGATGGAAAACAGAATCGGAGATCGAGAGGCAGCACACAGTTCCCTTATATTGTATGATGCTCGAGCAACATGCCGGGGAAGGGGTATGTTATTCATTAACATGTTAAATTATATTACTCGACTTGTGTTAATATGGTTGCATGTTACTAAATTATATTACTTGACTCTTATTAATATCTTGACATGTTATTAATTGTGAAGTTCATCTGGATGCCATATATATAGCCAAAAATCGCCACTGTTATTTTCGCCTCGACATTTCTCCACTCAGAGCAATAGTGCATTAACGCATCGATTATCAATTTTTAAATAGTGGAGTGGCATGTCGAGGATCGAGTACTTTAACAGTTTGGTTGTAAACAGCCTATTCTTTCACTGCCATTCCAATTAGGGTCTATCCATGGTACGGATAAGAAGGGAAAACCATATTGTGATTGGGAGCCCGTATGAACAATATATTCATGTGTGGAACAAACGGATGATGTGAGTACCTCCGATAGAATATACTTCAGATTTGCAGCCATCAGTACAGTACATGCAGTGGTTCATTTAGGCAGGGAAACCATATTTACTTGGGGCACAATCGACGATCATCCCTCCGCATATGTCTCGACATGGTCACCCTATCATATACCTCTTACCTTAGAGCTAGAGCAAGAGGAAGAGGAAAAGGTATTTGATGATAATTCTTATCATCTAGATTTTATGGTATCGTCACATATCCCTATCTTATCAAGCGAAGGATATTAACCTCAGTTTAATGAGTCACCGCAATACTCTACTCCTCCTAGGCAATACTCTACTCCTCTGGGGCAAATAAACCCTAATGATGACGATGAGCATGACGAGCAACGTCGACGTAGATGCCAACCACCACGAAAATATACCCCGAGAACTACACCATCTAATCATGGATATTAGGGTTGTATCTAATAGTGTTTAATTGTATATATTTGACTATTTATGAGTTGTAATGATGAATTTTTACTTTAATTGTACATATATTTGAAACTATTTGATCATTTATTTAAATTTCATACGTATAAACCCTAAACCCTAAATTTAAAACATTAAACCCTAAATAAAAAACCATGAACCTTAAATTCTAAAATCTAAACCTTAAACCCTGAATTCAAAACATTAAGTTCAAAACCTTAAACTCTAAACCTTAAAATTCAAAACCTTTAATTCAAAACCTTAAATTTGAAACCTTATAAGTTATAGTCTTGAATTAAAACATTAAAAATATAATTTGAAACTTAATTTTTTACCCATTTTCACAAGTCGTCTCCGCTAGTCTGCATTCCTATATTCTCGTTGGAAGTTAGCCGCAATGAGCCTGTTGCAGTAAATTGATTTCCATGGTACACTAGTACACCTAATAACCGCAATAATACCCTTCCCTCTATCGGAGATGATGCAAATATTATCGTTATGAACAACATACCTCCGCAGGTTCATCAAGAAGAATTGTCTAGATTCCATGTCTTCTTTATCCATAATAGCAAATGTTATCGGGAGCACGTTCTGATTCCCGTCTTGAGCCACCGCAATTAGTAGGATCTGCATATATTTCCCGTATAGTCAGGTCCCATCTACCTGGACAAATAGCTTGTAGTGAGGAAATGCTCGAATGCAGAGATCACACCTCCAAAATATATACTAAAAAAATCTTCTTCCCAGTTGTATGTTGTAATCTGAGCCATAATAAGGTCGTGTTACCAACTCAATCGCAGTCCCCGGCACGTACTGTCGCATTGCAGCTCATTATACGATGCATCCTAATCACCGAACAACTATTCCATTACCATTTGTTTCGCAATCCATGCTTTTCGATATGAAACCCGATAATAGAATCATGATTGCATCTCCACAATCAGTGTAGAAACTTTAATGGTCGGATCGTCCTTAACCATTGACATGATATGTGTGCAGATGGTTTCGGAATCAAGTTTCCGGTGATCTTCTGACAAATATGTTGAACTGCATGTGTGAGGCCCATCAAGTTTTCTTATCTCATACATCTGTGACTTTTGGATAAATGCAGCTCGCACCCGTCACTTGCAACCTTCCGTCGACTTCCAGCACTCCCCGATATACAATGTTAGTTTAGACACCGCGACTTTGTAGTCGATCGACACATTTATGCTATACCGTTTAATGGCAAATATGCACTCTTCCTTGGATTCAAATTTTTGGCCCATAAATAACTCTTAACGATCTACTACTACGGCCAATCGGTGAGCAAGTAGTATATCAAGGTACTTCGCGAACTCGGCATGTGTCGCATCAGGGTTTATAAGCGACATGTGTGCCCCAGCAAGATTATTGTGCATCACAATATGTGTAACTGAATTTTTGATTGCAGACGCGTTATAATTTTCATTGTCATTCGCCCTTTCATTGTCAATATCATCCGGGACCTCATCTATATCCGTATCATTATCAATATCGACCTCAATATCAGAAGGAATACTACTATCATATCCAGCATCTTCATTTGCATCATTCTCGGGTTCAGCAGCTTTAAGATCGATGTCTATCTTGCATACGATTGATTGACTTTCAATGTATGATATTGGAACCAGTATACACGGAGTTGGATCTTCATTTTCTACCGGAGTTAGATCTTCATTTTCTACCGGAGTTAGATCTTCATTTTCTACTGGTTCCACATCAACTAACTCGGTAAACAATTGGACCGGTGCATTTGGGTCACTTTGATTCGAATAATAAAGAGAGATCATTGTCTCCATGTCTTTATCGTCTACAAGTTCCATCTCAGTGAATTTGATAGGATCTGTCGAAATTGGAAACTTGTAGAAAAGTTTCGAGATCCTTCTCCCATAACGTCTAAAAATTTTTGCACTAATCCTTGCTTTCATATCATCAACCGAGACATTTCGACGAAATCTCATTCCTATTTGTTGCTGACAATCAAATATACATTTAACCGATGTTCTCAAAATTACTTCATCAAAATAAATACATACAAAAAATTGATTATCTATCTTCAATAAATCTGTTAAAAAATAAATAAAATACAAATTTAAAAATATATCCTACTAAAATAAATTTATAACAAATTAATATCAAACTAAACATTAATCACCTAAACTATATATAAAAATAACAAAATAATTACCTTTTTAATTCTCCTCTTCTTCTCCTCTTCTCCTCTGTTCTTCTTCTTCTTATTTATTTATTTTTTTTCAAAAACTTAAACAAAATTTAAACATCCAAAAACCCTAAACCGCTTTTTATAGATATTTGGTGCCGCCACTTAAGTTGGCACCACTATTATTATTATTATTATTATTATTATTATTATTATTATTATTATATTTAAATGAAATAAAAAATATAAAAAAATTCAAACACACATTGGTGCCCCCACTTGATATCCCTCCAAGGGTGTCGTCACTTGATATCCCTCCAAGGGTGCCGCCACTTGATATCCCTCTACCAGTGTCAGATATTTTTTTTTCGTATTTTTTTATACAATTTATCCCTTTGGTGTCGTCACTTGATAACCTTTCACTAATATAATATTATTTTTTTATTTGTAAATATATAAATTTAATAAAAAAATTCGTATCAGAAATATCCACTGATGCCGCCATTTGATAACTCTCTACCTAACAAAACATACTATTTTGGTAATTAATGAGATGAGATATTATTTTGATAATTAATTATTATTATTTATATTAAATTTGTAAAAAACCCGCACACAATAGCTTATAGACATTCTACTTCTAACTCTAAACCATTACAGAAATCTGGATTATTTTGCCTAGAAATCTTTATTGGAGGATGTAATTAAAAGTTTTTTATTGACAGTAAAAACCCAATCGTCTACTCGTTCGGGCTAGAAAGCAAGCCCACGTATTTTGTATATTGAGCCCACTTTGTTCAAAAGCTTTAAAAGAATTTCACAACAGCGTAGCCAGTGGGCGAAACAAGTATTTCGCTTTTGCTTGCTGGGTGGGCGGAAAAAACAAACACTAGGCTGATAAGATAACCTCTCTTTGTTCACCCAAACCTCCACCAACCGCCACCGTAATAACCTCTAAATTTTCTTCACTTGCACTTCTCAAGCTAGGCCGGTAAAACCCCAGATTTCTCCTCCAATTCTTTCCTTATTTCCTTCTCTGTCAAAACCAAACTGACCCTTCTTTTTCTTTTAGTTGCATTTCAAGATGGGTCTAGCATTTTAGCATGTTATCCATTTTTAGGGTTTAGGGTTTATTTCTTCAGGTTTTTTTATGTGTGTTTTTAAATGAATTTTATGCAGTTATCTGTGATGGGTACTCCTTTGCCTCGTGAATGGCTCGGCCTTCAACAATTCCCCGCTGCTACACAAACGAAATTGTTCGAGTTGTTGGGAAAATTGAAGCAAGAGGTTTTTATAAACCCCTTTTTTCAGTTACGTTGACTTAAATAACATGTTCAGTAATGATTATTTGTTATTGTTGTGAAAAAAAATTATAGAATGTCAACACTTTGACTATCGTTGTTATGGGCAAAGGCGGTGTAGGGAAGTCTTCTACTATCAATTCTCTCATTGGAGAGCAAGTTGTTCGAGTCACTGCTTTCCAGGTATGTATTGCTTTTATCTGTTCGTTTGGATTGCTGTGTGATTCTTGTTTGCTGTGTTAGATTTCACAAGTTTCAACCGTCATTGTTTTTTGGTTGTTTTGCAGTCCGAGGGGCTGAGACCCGTGATGGTTTCACGCTCATGGGCCGGGTTTACATTGAATGTGGTTGATACGCCCGGACTCGTGGAGGCTGGATATGTCAATCACCAAGCTCTTGAGTTGATCAAAGGGTAAGTACTTGAATTGAGCAGTCAAAGTTTAGCATCTTATTTGTTAGTTGATGAATTTAGCTTATTTGAGTAATTCTCGGTAAATGCTAGTGATATTTTCTTGTTAGAACTTAGTTTACTGCATGGTATAGTTTATTTTGCTTAAGAACATAATGTTTTAAATATGATGCAGGTTTCTTTTGAATAAGACCATAGATGTTCTACTTTATGTTGACCGCCTAGATGTATATAGAGTGGACAACTTGGATAAGCAGATCATTAAGGCTATCACCAACGGTTTTGGAAAAGAAATTTGGCGGAAAAGTTTGCTTGTACTCACTCATGCACAGCTTTGTCCACCAGATGGACTGAATTATGATGTGTTTTCCTCTAAAAGATCAGAGGGTGTGCTAAAGGCTATTCGTATGGGAGCTCGGATTAGGAAAATGGATTTTGAGGTATGTATTCTCTTTCAAGTTTATTTATGTTTGAGACATGTTGGCTTGCCTGAATAATGGTGTTGAACAGGTTAACATGGACAAGGAAGCTTTTATTTGTTGTCATAAAAATTGCTTGATGTGCTGACTAATTTTTTTTTTGTCACTCATAATTTGCCGAAGTAGAGTTGAATGATTCCACGCACTGGTGGAGAAATTGGTATTTTCTAGTTATGAGAGAACAGAAGATCTATGGATTTGTTATCCGCTCCTAGAATCTTCCTTTAATCTTAGGATATTCTCATTTGCAAACAACCACAATTTCTCATTGATGTAGAAGCTGTTAAGCTATTTTGGATTCTGACTCTAACAGTTTGTTCAGCTTCTGATTGCTGACACTTCCTGTAGAAACAACTTATTTGCCACTAATGGCTAACCTTCTCCACTTCTTTATCATGCATCTTTGTAATGCAAGAGAGCTAATTTTTTAGTGGTTTTTTCTTATAATTTGGATTTTGATTGTAACAGTAAACCATCAGTAAGCTACCCTCTGTCAATTATCCAAATAGCATAGGATTCTTTTGTCACTGTTCTAAATAATTTGAGTGAATTTAAATTAGGGGGAGAAATATTTTGAGGTGCATGTGTAAATATATGTATATGCTTCCAAATTTCTATTTTAGATGCAGAAAAGGTGGACAGGTTGACAGGAAGAAAAACTTATCTGTCATGTTTAACATTGCCTACTGTGCTGGTGCATATTTTGGTTATTTTTGAGTTGTGAAAGTCATATTATGTTATTGGTTCCACAAACAGTGGAAATGATACTTGTTAGTTGTGGGAGACAAAGAGTAACCTGGAACTCACATTTTAAGAATGAGGCTCATCAGAGATTTCACTTGATGTTAGTGACTGCTGCATATGGAAAATCTTGCTTCAGACAGTAGGGAAAGTCTCAAGGAAACTAAAAAAAGGAAAAATAAAATAAAATTCAGGCTGTTTATAATCAGACTGAATTGTCTGAGAAGGATTGTTAGCTTTTAAATTTATTTTAATTAATTACTATTTATTTTCTGATGATATGCTTAGAGTACTGTGACTACTTTGTCAGGTATTATTTCCTTGGTTTTGATGCTTGTAGGATTCTGTCATTCCTGTTGTTCTGGTTGAAAACTCTGGGAGATGTAATAAAAATGACATAGACGAAAAGGTTTGATCTTTTCTTATCTTTTTTCCATCGTCTGCTCTCAATAGGTTACCCTCCATATTCATAAGTGCCTTCAAATGTATACACACACATATATTGTTGTTTCAATGCAGATTCTTCCCAATGGAGAAGCTTGGATTCCAAACTTGGTAAAAGCCATCACAGATGTTGCAACAAATAAGAGTCGAGCAATTGTAGTTAGCAAGAAGTTGGTTGATGGGTCTGATGCAAACGACAAGGGAAAATTATGGATACCTGTTATTCTTGGGGTTCAGGTAAAGTTTCCAGTGTTCATTGGTTTCTCTTTGGGCTGAACTGGGACATAAATAAATATTTCCTAACACATGTTTTTGTGTTCTTTGTTGTTCTAGTGGTTGGTTCTCAAATGGATTCAAGGGGCAATAAAGAAGGATATTGCAACTGGCAGTGGACCTCTATGAATGGGGTATCCGGCAAGTCCCTAGTTTCTATTTGAGTCTGGTTAGAGATTCATTATCGTATTAGCTTTTGCTTTCCTCTCGAGGTTTATTCTTCTTAAACTCAAGTTCATTTTGGTTTGTTGAGTATGCGTATGCTTTGGCAGACATTATTGGTACGGAATGTTGTCGAGTTGTTTGTAGGATTAGAACTTAGTTTCAGCCGATTCTTCTGGTTTTTGTTTTATTGAACTACCCATATATATTGATGTTTCCATGCAGAGACTGCAATAGCTCCTTCTTGCCCAAGTTCTCCTTTTTCCTTCTAAATTTTTTGAGGGTTTCTTTTCTAACTAACAATTTTTTTTAAAAGAAAATAAAAATACTAATATTTAATCGTACAGTAAAAAAGCTAAATTACCTATGGAGGAATATTCCCGCCAATAAAACAATTAGCTAAAAACACAAAATGCTTGGTTTTCATGGTCCACGTGCAACAGGAAATGTTCCTTTTTTAGGGTGCGCAAAAACATGCAAATCATTCATTCAAACGAAAACATGAAAATCATTCATAGAAACAAAAACAGAGATGTTGATCCTAACAGATAATATGACAAGTATATCACACACAACGAAGAAAATAATGGGGATGAGCTAGTAAGTATAATATACTTTTAAAAAACAAATAGAGCTTGTTCTATCAGTGAACACGATGAGGTCCATTGAATTTGGCAGTAGAATTCTCCTTCTTTTCAATGCTGTAACTCCCATTTCATGTCCAATTCTGGAGCTAGTTTCCTTCGTTTATATGCTACAATATTAGTTCATCTTCTTCTCATTTTTTCATTTTTGTAAATGTGACATTTTTGTTTCTCTTTTTCAGCTTAATATGATAAATTTGAAAAGAAATTTAGACTACTAAGATGACATCAACGGAGATCTAATATTGTATGAATTAAGATGATAATTGACCCACTGACAGAATCTGAATTCCTTAAACAATGTTGGTGCGTCAGGTGGTGTTGTTGGATGAAAATGGAACCCCGGTGGATAATGACTTTGACTTGCTGAAATATTTATAGTCACCGGACCTCATTCACGTGACCTTTGGCTACCGATCTAATGTATGGAAAGGATCTATAGAGAGTAAAGTAAGGTCGTCGGATTTATTTCCAGGCTAAACCTACTCACATCACGCATGATGCAACCAATGACACAAATTCAATACTCAAAATTTGGAAAAAGCTGCTGACTACTGTCAAAAGTGTTGTTAATTAATCTGCTAGAGTTAGTTTCAGAACTAAATGCAACTTATTTGGTAGGATCAAAATTTACTACTGCATTCATTGCATGCCCTACCATTTCAGAACGAGGCCAATGATGGAAGATGAGGTTGAGATATTTTTATTTATTTATTTAAAGAAAGCAATACTTGGTCAAGCTTTAATGTTAACCTAATGGATAAAAATGGATAACAATCGCTGTATTTATATTAATTGCTTTGAAAATTGACAGAAAAATACAGGAAACTCTTTTTGGGGATCTGCCAAAACAATATCTAGGAATATCCTCCTTTCACGCTATGACTACGACAAAAGAAAAAAAAAAAAATCAAATTTAGTAATGGTATGCTTTCGTTTGTTTCCTTGTTAAAAGATTGATAGGAAACTCTAAACCCAATAAGGGGAACCCTCTTAAGAACTGCTAGCTCCCCCAGAAAAAAAAAGTGAAGGAAAAAAGAAACCCAATAATGGCACAAGCTTCTTCGGTTGTTAACAACAACAAGAGGAAACTTTGGGTGTCGCTTCCTTTACACGGTTTTGTTGTTGCAGTGGCCGTGCTTTTGCTTTGTTTTGTACCGATTAACGTTTCGGCCGCCGCGAGACGACGATCTCCGCCGCTGCAGCTATCGCAGAAGCTGAGGTTCGGTCGGAACGGGGAGTTTAAGATACTGCAAGTGGCGGACATGCACTATGCTGATGGTAAAACAACGCCGTGTTTGGATGTGTTGCCTAGTCAGGTTCATGGTTGCTCTGATCTCAACACTAGTGCGTTTATCCAGCGCATGATCCAAGCTGAGAAACCAAATTTAATCGTTTTCACAGGTAATCCAATACAACCCTTTTACACTCACTGGTCGTAGGGAAAAAAAGAAACTTCATGTGATGAAACTGTGAAAATTTTTATCTTTCATCTGCTAGAGTAGTACAGTCTTGATTTTTTCTATCCGGTGACCTTATTGGCCAAAACCCTGAGCTCTATTAATAGGGTGATCTTTTATTATGTTAGGGGATAACATCTTTGGATTCGATGCCAAAGATTCAGCCAAATCATTAAATGCAGCATTTGCCCCTGCAATTGCTGCAAGGATTCCATGGGCTGCTGTACTGGGGAACCATGACCAGGAAGGCACCTTATCGAGGGAAGGGGTTATGAAACACATAGTGGGGTTGAAGCATACACTGTCTCAATTCAATCCATCTGAAGCGCATATCATAGATGGTTTTGGCAACTATAACCTGGAGGTGGGTGGGGTTGAAGGCTCTGCTTTTGCAAACAAATCAGTCCTCAACCTCTACTTCCTTGACAGTGGCGATTACTCCACGGTTCCTTCTATCCCTGGCTATGGCTGGATTAAACCCTCTCAGCAGCTGTGGTTTCAACGCACCTCTGCAAAACTTCAGGTAAGAACCTCATCTGAACTGCCAATGGATGCCATCTTCGTACCTAATAATAAACCATTTTATTTGTATCTCAGAGGGCCTACATGAGGCCACCGAAGGCTCAAAAATCATTTGCGCCAGGGCTTGTGTATTTTCACATCCCACTTCCTGAATTTTCTAGTTTCGACGCATCTAACTTCACTGGGGTGAGACAAGAAGGGATTAGTTCGGCTTCCATAAACTCAGGCTTCTTCACAACAATGGTAGAAGCAGGCGATGTGAAGGCTGTTTTTACAGGCCACGATCACCTCAATGATTTTTGTGGTCAAATGACTGGAATACAACTGTGTTACGCTGGTGGTTTTGGGTATCACGCATATGGGAAAGCTGGGTGGTCAAGGAGAGCCAGGGTGGTGGTGGCATCCTTGGAGAAGACGGATGAAGCAGGTTGGGGGGCAGTGAAGTCGATTAAGACATGGAAGCGCCTTGATGATGAGCATCTCAGTGCCATTGATGAGCAGGTCCTCTGGAGCAAGAACTCAAGTCCTAAAGTTTGATTTTGCCATCTACTTGGAGGTGGAGGGTTTTAAATCTTTTATTATTACTGCATGTAAACATCTCTAAAGATGTGCAAGAGGTGTTGAAGTTCTATTACTCAAGTCTATACATGATGGACGACATTTTTTTTCAAACTAAAATTTTTAAAAAAATATATATATTCTAAAATAAGATCAAGGAAATAAATTTAATAAGTTATTATTTAATTACAATGTTTATTTTGTATAGATTGTTGATAAACTATGAAAATATATATAATCTTCAAAATTTTAACCATTCTAGTCATCCAATAAAATTCTATAAATATAAAGGACTAATTCATGAGATGTCCCTAGACTATTGCTTAAACTCTAAAGTGGTCTCATACTTGAAACAATTCATTACGTTAGTTTTAGGTGTTAAATGCTAGGTTAAGGTTGCGTTTGGGATTGCTTCTTAAATCTTAAGAGCACTGCAGGATTCATCCTAAATAAGTTATGTTAGGAGGAAAATGATTGAATGAAACAGTGATATCACGTCATTTGTGTCACTTTTCTAATAGTTTTACGTCACATCAGTATTTTCATTCTTAATTTCAACATTTTCATCTTGAAAAAATCAAATTAAAATTAAAATCCTAAAATTCAGAATGAAATTATTGATGTGACATAAAATTATTGAAAATAAATAATATCATTGTTTCATACAATCCTTTCTCGTGTTAGAGATGCAGATGCCAAATGAAAAAGCTGGAAATAAGTGCAGTGGCTTTTCGATTTTAGGGTTTGAGACGTCAAATTTTCATTCAACTCTTATTAAATTTCTTATTATGTACCAAGTTATATAACTTGAATACATTACGATGGAATATTTTTGTAATATTTAAATGCGTGGATTTAATAGTAATTTATAATATTATTAATATTTAATATGATTTGTATACTTAAATTAGATTACATAAAAATTTTAGTCTGAAATTTAATAAGAGTATACGATGTGTGAATTTTAGTCTGAATAATTCAAACTTTTAATTTATTTGTACTTTTGTATTGATTTGATTTTATTTTTCAGTTTAAAATTTTTAAAAATTAATTTACCCACGAATTGGCAATGATTGATTGATTGAGCTAAAAAAATCAATTAAAGTGGTTTTTGAATTAATTTTTACATTTTTTACTTTTTAATAATTTTAGTTGTTTTGAATCGATTGAATTGAGTGTTTTGAGAATCAATTGGTTAGATCAGTCTGAAATTGATTCAACTGAATTTTAACTCTGTTCAATTAGTTCGTACCGTTTCACGAGTCAATCCATTTTTTTTACCTCTAATCGGGTTGATGTTACAATTAGTTTCCGACTTGACTAGTTGATCCAGTTCGATTTAGATAACATTGAAATTGTACTTTTTTTATATTCTTTTTATAATTTTGAATTTTAAAGAGTTTTTATTTTTTTTTCTATATTTTATTTCAATGCAAATGACTTTGACTTGTGGAAATCTTGTAAGGTCGTCGGGTATATTTCCATGTATGTTCCAATATGAAAACTGGTTTTGAAAACTGACAGTCAACTGTTATTGGGTAGCAGCCAAGACTATCACTGGGAGAGATCCTCCTTTCCCGCTATCAGAATCATATTTAATAAGACTATGATTTCCTTTGTTTCCTTATTTAAAGCTTGATAGGAAACTCTAAACCCAATAAGGAGAACTGTAAACCCCAACAATGGCACTACCTTCTTTGCTTGTTTACAACAAGTGGAAGCTTTGGGTGTCACTTCCTTTACACGGTGTTTTTGTCGCCATGGCCGTGCTTTTGCTTTGTTTTCTACCCATTAACCTTTCGGCCGCCGCGAGACGACAATCTCCGCCGCTGCAGCTATCGAAGAAGCTGAGGTTCGGTCATAACGGGGAGTTTAAGATAGTACAAGTGGCGGACATGCACTATGCTAATGGTAAAACAACGTCGTGTTTGAATGTGTTGCCTAGTCAGGTTCATGGTTGCTCTGATCTCAACACTAGTGCGTTTATCCAGCGCATGATCCAAGCTGAGAAACCAAATTTAATCGTTTTCACAGGTAATCCAATACAACCCTTTTACACTCACTGGTCGTAGGAAAAAAAGAAACTTTATGTGATGAAACTGTGAAAATTTTGATCTTTCATCTGCTAGAGTAGTACAGTCTTGATTTTATCTATCCGGTGACCTTATTGGCCAAAACCCTGAGCTCTATTAATAGGGTGATCTTTTATTATGTTAGGGGATAACATCTTTGGATTCGATGCCAAAGATTCAGCCAAATCATTAAATGCAGCATTTGCCCCTGCAATTGCTGCAAGGATTCCATGGGCTGCTGTACTGGGGAACCATGACCAGCAAGGCACCTTATCGAGGGAAGGGGTTATGAAACACATAGTGGGGTTGAAGCATACACTGTCTCAATTCAATCCATCTGAAGCGCATATCATAGATGGTTTTGGCAACTATAACCTGGAGGTGGGTGGGGTTGAAGGCTCTGCTTTTGCAAACAAATCAGTCCTCAACCTCTACTTCCTTGACAGTGGCGATTACTCCACGGTTCCTTCTATCCCTGGCTATGGCTGGATTAAACCCTCTCAGCAGCTGTGGTTTCAACGCACCTCTGCAAAACTTCAGGTAAGAACCTCATCTGAACTGCCAATGGATGCCATCTTCGTACCTAATAATAAACCATTTTATTTGTATCTCAGAGGGCCTACATGAGGCCACCGAAGGCTCAAAAATCATTTGCGCCAGGGCTTGTGTATTTTCACATCCCACTTCCTGAATTTTCTAGTTTCGACGCATCTAACTTCACTGGGGTGAGACAAGAAGGGATTAGTTCGGCTTCCATAAACTCAGGCTTCTTCACAACAATGGTAGAAGCAGGCGATGTGAAGGCTGTTTTTACAGGCCACGATCACCTCAATGATTTTTGTGGTCAAATGACTGGAATACAACTGTGTTACGCTGGTGGTTTTGGGTATCACGCATATGGGAAAGCTGGGTGGTCAAGGAGAGCCAGGGTGGTGGTGGCATCCTTGGAGAAGACGGATGAAGCAGGTTGGGGGGCAGTGAAGTCGATTAAGACATGGAAGCGCCTTGATGATGAGCATCTCAGTGCCATTGATGAGCTGGTCCTCTGGAGCAAGAACTCAAGTCCTAAAGTTTGATTTTGCCATCTACTTGGAGGTGGAGGGTTTTAAATCTTTTATTATTACTGCATGTAAACATCTCTAAAGATGTGCAAGAGGTGTTGAAGTTCTATTACTCAAGTCTATACATGATGGACGACATTTTTTTTCAAACTAAAATTTTTAAAAATATATATATATTCTAAAATAAGATCAAGGAAATAAATTTAATAAGTTATTATTTAATTACAATGTTTATTTTGTATAGATTGTTGATAAACTATGAAAATATATATAATCTTCAAAATTTTAACCATTCTAGTCATCCAATAAAATTCTATAAATATAAAGGACTAATTCATGAGATGTCCCTAGACTATTGCTTAAACTCTAAAGTGGTCTCATACTTGAAACAATTCATTACGTTAGTTTTAGGTGTTAAATGCTAGGTTAAGGTTGCGTTTGGGATTGCTTCTTAAATCTTAAGAGCACTGCAGGATTCATCCTAAATAAGTTATGTTAGGAGGAAAATGATTGAATGAAACAGTGATATCACGTCATTTGTGTCACTTTTCTAATAGTTTTACGTCACATCAGTATTTTCATTCTTAATTTCAACATTTTCATCTTGAAAAAATCAAATTAAAATTAAAATCCTAAAATTCAGAATGAAATTATTGATGTGACATAAAATTATTGAAAATAAATAATATCATTGTTTCATACAATCCTTTCTCGTGTTAGAGATGCAGATGCCAAATGAAAAAGCTGGAAATAAGTGCAGTGGCTTTTCGATTTTAGGGTTTGAGACGTCAAATTTTCATTCAACTCTTATTAAATTTCTTATTATGTACCAAGTTATATAACTTGAATACATTACGATGGAATATTTTTGTAATATTTAAATGCGTGGATTTAATAGTAATTTATAATATTATTAATATTTAATATGATTTGTATACTTAAATTAGATTACATAAAAATTTTAGTCTGAAATTTAATAAGAGTATACGATGTGTGAATTTTAGTCTGAATAATTCAAACTTTTAATTTATTTGTACTTTTGTATTGATTTGATTTTATTTTTCAGTTTAAAATTTTTAAAAATTAATTTACCCACGAATTGGCAATGATTGATTGATTGAGCTAAAAAAATCAATTAAAGTGGTTTTTGAATTAATTTTTACATTTTTTACTTTTTAATAATTTTAGTTGTTTTGAATCGATTGAATTGAGTGTTTTGAGAATCAATTGGTTAGATCAGTCTGAAATTGATTCAACTGAATTTTAACTCTGTTCAATTAGTTCGTACCGTTTCACGAGTCAATCCATTTTTTTTACCTCTAATCGGGTTGATGTTACAATTAGTTTCCGACTTGACTAGTTGATCCAGTTCGATTTAGATAACATTGAAATTGTACTTTTTTTATATTCTTTTTATAATTTTGAATTTTAAAGAGTTTTTATTTTTTTTTCTATATTTTATTTCAATGCAAATGACTTTGACTTGTGGAAATCTTGTAAGGTCGTCGGGTATATTTCCATGTATGTTCCAATATGAAAACTGGTTTTGAAAACTGACAGTCAACTGTTATTGGGTAGCAGCCAAGACTATCACTGGGAGAGATCCTCCTTTCCCGCTATCAGAATCATATTTAATAAGACTATGATTTCCTTTGTTTCCTTATTTAAAGCTTGATAGGAAACTCTAAACCCAATAAGGAGAACTGTAAACCCCAACAATGGCACTACCTTCTTTGCTTGTTTACAACAAGTGGAAGCTTTGGGTGTCACTTCCTTTACACGGTGTTTTTGTCGCCATGGCCGTGCTTTTGCTTTGTTTTCTACCCATTAACCTTTCGGCCGCCGCGAGACGACAATCTCCGCCGCTGCAGCTATCGAAGAAGCTGAGGTTCGGTCATAACGGGGAGTTTAAGATAGTACAAGTGGCGGACATGCACTATGCTAATGGTAAAACAACGTCGTGTTTGAATGTGTTGCCTAGTCAGGTTCATGGTTGCTCTGATCTCAACACTAGTGCGTTTATCCAGCGCATGATCCAAGCTGAGAAACCAAATTTAATCGTTTTCACAGGTAATCCAATACAACCCTTTTACACTCACTGGTCGTAGGAAAAAAAGAAACTTTATGTGATGAAACTGTGAAAATTTTGATCTTTCATCTGCTAGAGTAGTACAGTCTTGATTTTATCTATCCGGTGACCTTATTGGCCAAAACCCTGAGCTCTATTAATAGGGTGATCTTTTATTATGTTAGGGGATAACATCTTTGGATTCGATGCCAAAGATTCAGCCAAATCATTAAATGCAGCATTTGCCCCTGCAATTGCTGCAAGGATTCCATGGGCTGCTGTACTGGGGAACCATGACCAGCAAGGCACCTTATCGAGGGAAGGGGTTATGAAACACATAGTGGGGTTGAAGCATACACTGTCTCAATTCAATCCATCTGAAGCGCATATCATAGATGGTTTTGGCAACTATAACCTGGAGGTGGGTGGGGTTGAAGGCTCTGCTTTTGCAAACAAATCAGTCCTCAACCTCTACTTCCTTGACAGTGGCGATTACTCCACGGTTCCTTCTATCCCTGGCTATGGCTGGATTAAACCCTCTCAGCAGCTGTGGTTTCAACGCACCTCTGCAAAACTTCAGGTAAGAACCTCATCTGAACTGCCAATGGATGCCATCTTCGTACCTAATAATAAACCATTTTATTTGTATCTCAGAGGGCCTACATGAGGCCACCGAAGGCTCAAAAATCATTTGCGCCAGGGCTTGTGTATTTTCACATCCCACTTCCTGAATTTTCTAGTTTCGACGCATCTAACTTCACTGGGGTGAGACAAGAAGGGATTAGTTCGGCTTCCATAAACTCAGGCTTCTTCACAACAATGGTAGAAGCAGGCGATGTGAAGGCTGTTTTTACAGGCCACGATCACCTCAATGATTTTTGTGGTCAAATGACTGGAATACAACTGTGTTACGCTGGTGGTTTTGGGTATCACGCATATGGGAAAGCTGGGTGGTCAAGGAGAGCCAGGGTGGTGGTGGCATCCTTGGAGAAGACGGATGAAGCAGGTTGGGGGGCAGTGAAGTCGATTAAGACATGGAAGCGCCTTGATGATGAGCATCTCAGTGCCATTGATGAGCTGGTCCTCTGGAGCAAGAACTCAAGTCCTAAAGTTTGATTTTGCCATCTACTTGGAGGTGGAGGGTTTTAAATCTTTTATTATTACTGCATGTAAACATCTCTAAAGATGTGCAAGAGGTGTTGAAGTTCTATTACTCAAGTCTATACATGATGGACGACATTTTTTTTCAAACTAAAATTTTTAAAAATATATATATATTCTAAAATAAGATCAAGGAAATAAATTTAATAAGTTATTATTTAATTACAATGTTTATTTTGTATAGATTGTTGATAAACTATGAAAATATATATAATCTTCAAAATTTTAACCATTCTAGTCATCCAATAAAATTCTATAAATATAAAGGACTAATTCATGAGATGTCCCTAGACTATTGCTTAAACTCTAAAGTGGTCTCATACTTGAAACAATTCATTACGTTAGTTTTAGGTGTTAAATGCTAGGTTAAGGTTGCGTTTGGGATTGCTTCTTAAATCTTAAGAGCACTGCAGGATTCATCCTAAATAAGTTATGTTAGGAGGAAAAGGATTGAATGAAACAGTGACATCACGTCATTTGTGTCATTTTTCTAATAGTTTTACGTCACATCAGTATTTTCATTCTTAATTTCAACATTTTCATCTTGAAAAAATCAAATTAAAATTAAAATCCTAAAATTCAGAATGAAATTATTGATGTGACATAAAATTATTGAAAATAGATAATATCATTGTTTCATACAATCCTTTCTCGTGTTAGGGATGCAGATGCCAAATGAAAAAGCTGGAAATAAGTGCAGTGGCTTTTCGATTTTAGGGTTTGAGACGTCAAATTTTCATTCAACTCTTATTAAATTTCTTATTATGTACCAAGTTATATAACTTGAATACATTACGATGGAATATTTTTGTAATATTTAAATGCGTGGATTTAATAGTAATTTATAATATTATTAATATTTAATATGATTTGTATACTTAAATTAGATTACATAAAAATTTTAGTCTGAAATTTAATAAGAGTATACGATGTGTGAATTTTAGTCTGAATAATTCAAACTTTTAATTTATTTGTACTTTTGTATTGATTTGATTTTATTTTTCAGTTTAAAATTTTTAAAAATTAATTTACCCACGAATTGGCAATGATTGATTGATTGAGCTAAAAAAATCAATTAAAGTGGTTTTTGAATTAATTTTTACATTTTTTACTTTTTAATAATTTTAGTTGTTTTGAATCGATTGAATTGAGTGTTTTGAGAATCAATTGGTTAGATCAGTCTGAAATTGATTCAACTGAATTTTAACTCTGTTCAATTAGTTCGTACCGTTTCACGAGTCAATCCATTTTTTTTACCTCTAATCGGGTTGATGTTACAATTAGTTTCCGACTTGACTAGTTGATCCAGTTCGATTTAGATAACATTGAAATTGTACTTTTTTTATATTCTTTTTATAATTTTGAATTTTAAAGAGTTTTTATTTTTTTTTCTATATTTTATTTCAATGCAAATGACTTTGACTTGTGGAAATCTTGTAAGGTCGTCGGGTATATTTCCATGTATGTTCCAATATGAAAACTGGTTTTGAAAACTGACAGTCAACTGTTATTGGGTAGCAGCCAAGACTATCACTGGGAGAGATCCTCCTTTCCCGCTATCAGAATCATATTTAATAAGACTATGATTTCCTTTGTTTCCTTATTTAAAGCTTGATAGGAAACTCTAAACCCAATAAGGAGAACTGTAAACCCCAACAATGGCACTACCTTCTTTGCTTGTTTACAACAAGTGGAAGCTTTGGGTGTCACTTCCTTTACACGGTGTTTTTGTCGCCATGGCCGTGCTTTTGCTTTGTTTTCTACCCATTAACCTTTCGGCCGCCGCGAGACGACAATCTCCGCCGCTGCAGCTATCGAAGAAGCTGAGGTTCGGTCATAACGGGGAGTTTAAGATAGTACAAGTGGCGGACATGCACTATGCTAATGGTAAAACAACGTCGTGTTTGAATGTGTTGCCTAGTCAGGTTCATGGTTGCTCTGATCTCAACACTAGTGCGTTTATCCAGCGCATGATCCAAGCTGAGAAACCAAATTTAATCGTTTTCACAGGTAATCCAATACAACCCTTTTACACTCACTGGTCGTAGGAAAAAAAGAAACTTTATGTGATGAAACTGTGAAAATTTTGATCTTTCATCTGCTAGAGTAGTACAGTCTTGATTTTATCTATCCGGTGACCTTATTGGCCAAAACCCTGAGCTCTATTAATAGGGTGATCTTTTATTATGTTAGGGGATAACATCTTTGGATTCGATGCCAAAGATTCAGCCAAATCATTAAATGCAGCATTTGCCCCTGCAATTGCTGCAAGGATTCCATGGGCTGCTGTACTGGGGAACCATGACCAGCAAGGCACCTTATCGAGGGAAGGGGTTATGAAACACATAGTGGGGTTGAAGCATACACTGTCTCAATTCAATCCATCTGAAGCGCATATCATAGATGGTTTTGGCAACTATAACCTGGAGGTGGGTGGGGTTGAAGGCTCTGCTTTTGCAAACAAATCAGTCCTCAACCTCTACTTCCTTGACAGTGGCGATTACTCCACGGTTCCTTCTATCCCTGGCTATGGCTGGATTAAACCCTCTCAGCAGCTGTGGTTTCAACGCACCTCTGCAAAACTTCAGGTAAGAACCTCATCTGAACTGCCAATGGATGCCATCTTCGTACCTAATAATAAACCATTTTATTTGTATCTCAGAGGGCCTACATGAGGCCACCGAAGGCTCAAAAATCATTTGCGCCAGGGCTTGTGTATTTTCACATCCCACTTCCTGAATTTTCTAGTTTCGACGCATCTAACTTCACTGGGGTGAGACAAGAAGGGATTAGTTCGGCTTCCATAAACTCAGGCTTCTTCACAACAATGGTAGAAGCAGGCGATGTGAAGGCTGTTTTTACAGGCCACGATCACCTCAATGATTTTTGTGGTCAAATGACTGGAATACAACTGTGTTACGCTGGTGGTTTTGGGTATCACGCATATGGGAAAGCTGGGTGGTCAAGGAGAGCCAGGGTGGTGGTGGCATCCTTGGAGAAGACGGATGAAGCAGGTTGGGGGGCAGTGAAGTCGATTAAGACATGGAAGCGCCTTGATGATGAGCATCTCAGTGCCATTGATGAGCTGGTCCTCTGGAGCAAGAACTCAAGTCCTAAAGTTTGATTTTGCCATCTACTTGGAGGTGGAGGGTTTTAAATCTTTTATTATTACTGCATGTAAACATCTCTAAAGATGTGCAAGAGGTGTTGAAGTTCTATTACTCAAGTCTATACATGATGGACGACATTTTTTTTCAAACTAAAATTTTTAAAAATATATATATATTCTAAAATAAGATCAAGGAAATAAATTTAATAAGTTATTATTTAATTACAATGTTTATTTTGTATAGATTGTTGATAAACTATGAAAATATATATAATCTTCAAAATTTTAACCATTCTAGTCATCCAATAAAATTCTATAAATATAAAGGACTAATTCATGAGATGTCCCTAGACTATTGCTTAAACTCTAAAGTGGTCTCATACTTGAAACAATTCATTACGTTAGTTTTAGGTGTTAAATGCTAGGTTAAGGTTGCGTTTGGGATTGCTTCTTAAATCTTAAGAGCACTGCAGGATTCATCCTAAATAAGTTATGTTAGGAGGAAAAGGATTGAATGAAACAGTGACATCACGTCATTTGTGTCATTTTTCTAATAGTTTTACGTCACATCAGTATTTTCATTCTTAATTTCAATATTTTCATCTTGAAAAAATCAAATTAAAATTAAAATCCTAAAATTAAGAATGAAATTATTGATGTGACATAAAATTATTGAAAATAGATAATATCATTGTTTCATACAATCCTTTCTCGTGTTAGGGATGCAGATGCCAAATGAAAAAGCTGGAAATAAGTGCAGTGGCTTTTCGATTTTAGGGTTTGAGACGTCAAATTTTCATTCAACTCTTATTAAATTTCTTATTATGTACCAAGTTATATAACTTGAATACATTACGATGGAATATTTTTGTAATATTTAAATGCGTGGATTTAATAGTAATTTATAATATTATTAATATTTAATATGATTTGTATACTTAAATTAGATTACATAAAAATATCATTTAAATTAATTAATTTAATAGTAATTGTTATTATCAAACTAATACCACTTGTTATTATATGAATTTTTACTTTTTAATATAACATTTAATATGAATGTTTTAACTTTTAACCTCAATTTTTAACTGCAACGTCAAACACAAAAAATTAACAAATTATATTTTTTTGCAACATTTTATTATAACAATTTTCAAAAGCACTTTTCTAAATGTTGGTTTTCAAAAACTCTTTTGCACTGCAACAACAAAGTCAAATAAATCATAAATTTAACGTTTAACATATTTAAAACATGTGAATTAAATTATATATATATACATATATACTTTTCACATAATAACTTAGACTTCACTTTAAAAAGAAAAAATTCTACTAAATTTAAATGATAGTATTTTTTTTATTACGTTAAATACAAATTGTCAATGAAATAAATATATATGTATTTAAGATTTGATATACATATTTAAATATACTATTGAGTGAGAATTTAGTGTCCAAGGTAACAGTTAGGTAAATAAAACTTAATTATTAAAATACTAAATCTTTGAAATTTTAGTTAAAATGTTTTAGAGTTTTAAACCAATTAAAAATATTAGAATTTTGTTCCAATCAAATATAGAATATATATTTCTGTTAATGGCTAAATTTTACTATCGTTCACTATATTATACATAAGTTGTGAATTTAGTTTCTGTATTTTAATTTGATCATTTTTAGTATATTTATTTTTCGAATTTTAAAATTTTAATCATGATCAAACAATAACTGTTCTGTTATTTCAAAAATTTTATGTACCAAACATATTATTACATATAATGGTTTTAATGGCTGCCATTTTATGTTAATGCTAAAATTTCAAGATTCAAGAAGTATAGAGACTAAAAATATCAAATTGGAGAAGACATACTAAATCTACAACTTTTCACATATACAGTACAGGACTAATCATTATTGTTTGGGCGAGAACTAAAATGTTCAATTTTGAAAAGTACGTGAACTAAATTGATCAATTCAAAAAATATAGGATTATGACAAGAATAGGATAATTCCTTCTAATCTTATTATTCATAGGCATCCAGAGTCTGCATAATATTTATACAATAGTAATGACATTGGAATAGGAAGCACATATAATATTTTCTTAAATATATACCTAAAATATATACAATAATATGCAATATATTTAGATATTCTTAAAAAAATATTCGATAATAATATTCTAACATATTAAAATTGATCAATAGTATAAGGATTCGTAGCAAAATTTAATCTTTGTAAAATATAGATGTAAGCCCATTCGAAATGGATTTGGGCTTAGCTAATTTCATATTCAATTTGGTATATATCAAAGAAATTCCAGAGTTTATTGAATTATTATTACAATTTAAGTGAATATTAATAGGTGTTCTTTAAATTAAACTAGATCAGTTGTTTAGAATAGAAATCAACAGGTTGTTTGAGGGAGCAACTGTTTGAGGTCCAAGGTTAAAAAGGAGTCCAAAAAAAACTATTTTTTTCGGCTTTTAATGTGAGAAAAAGGTTTTGAGACTAAAATAAATTAATTAAATATTTAGGCTTTCAATTTTTCACCATAAATGCCTCATCTCTTAGGCTCAAAATTCCTTCAATTTTTATTGTATTACATTTTATAATTTTTTTAAAAGGGGTTCAATTTATTATTTCGTCTAGGACCCAAAAATATTAAGAACGAGCCTGAAATTCAGGTAAGACGTCGATTTAGAAAGGATAATTAAATCAATTAACATATAAACCGCGAATTGATTGAATCAGATTAAAAAATATTTAAATTGGTTTTATCTATCTATTTGATTTTTATGCTTGTAAGATATCGGTAAGTAGATATGAAACAATCTATTTATTTGGTTGGATGTCATTCCGATTGTTCTGGTTCACAACACTGGGAGACTCTTATATTTGTTCTTATTCCAAGTCTATGATATTGATAGATATATAGGGAACAATTAGTCGCACAATTTCCTCATTTCCCCCACTTAAATCCAAAAAAAAAATAAAAAAATTACACAATCAATTACAGATCCAGAAAAAAAAAGAGGGGTTGGCAGCTTCATTGATACCATTAACAATAGTAATTTGAGGGCCAAACAATCAGCTAATTCGTTCTACAATGAGACAATGATGTGAATTCAACTGTACATTTAGTCTTCCTATACAACTTTGATGGTGACTTTGAGCAAATCTCAACCATGTACACTCAATGCAGCTGCTTCTACGGGTGATGATGATATTAAGACCCCACACTCATCTACCATACACATCATTTCAACCTCACCGCTGCGATTGCGTAATTCGAATGCATAACACCTTGAGTCCATGAAGGCAAATTAATAGCAGTATGCCACCAAAAGCAGCAGCTTGGAGCAGCGGTTGTTCTGCCGGAGTGTTCGCCACCAGATAAACGCAATCTTTGGTGATCAAGATCCAAGCTAAACTCTCCAACAGGGATTTGATAGTTAAGGTTTTTGCTCTGTTCTCCGTTGACAGTCTGCAAATGATCCTTAAACACAAACCTCCCATCACACAAAATGTAGTAACTGATAATCCCCTGTAAGAGATCAACTTCCCCCCTGCAACCAAAACCTGTTTACGGCACATGCAAGATAGGCACTCACCGGAAAACGTCGATGACGCCAGAGCATCGATACCGGTATAGTAAGGTAGGATGATGGAATCCAGGTATACACTCGCATGCAGAATCCCCGAAATGGTGGAAGCTTCCAAGAATGCGTACCTAGGGTCCTTATCCACTCCATTGTCGAATGCAAGAGATGAAATTTGAACCAGTTGAAGAATTGCCGGAGCAATGCAGGAGAAAGGGTATAAGATGTTGATGCGTGAGCCCTTGGCTAATGCCAATAGGATTAAGGGGAGTGACAATGGACCTGAAGGCAGCAACAACCTCTTGGACTGACTCAAGCAAGGCCGCCCTCTCCTCGATATATCGATCAACATCATGACCAGTGTTGCAAGGTACGAAGCAGTTGCGAGGAGAAGAACGAGAATGTCGACGACCTGCGGGTAATGGCCGGGATAAACGCTGTCACAGAAGTAATGAAAGGGGCAGTCGATTGGATCCAGAGTTTCTTCCACTTGCCATAGGGTGCATTTGAAGAAGGCCAAGCGGATATCTTCCAGGTCCCATCCCGTTTGCAATGCTGGATGCAGAGTTTGGCTCTCCATCATGTTGTTTGCATTCCATTTTTTCTCTTTTGTGCTTTTGCAGGGACTTTATTTTATATGACTTTAAGTAAAAGCGAAAAATGCAGTTGCTGTCTTTTGATGAAGAAGATAATAGACCCTCTATCTGTTGAGATGCTTTAAGGTTGGTGAAATTGGATGATGAAGTTCTATCTTTTATATTCTTTTATAGGAAATATTGGTATCCTTTCAGTATATCAAAATTCCCAAGTTTTTTTTAATTCAAATGCTTTGTCCTGAATCTTGGGAAGTGTGTATATAATATTCATGAAATGAAGACAAATTTTAAGGGTGAATACCATTTTTGGGGACCTCCAAATAAGTTGAAGGCTTTGGAAATAATATCTCAGTTGTATAATGTATATATAAAAGAAGAAATGGTGGTAATTTGGATAATTAGAGAAGATACTTGGAGAGGGAGGTTTGGTAGGGTGTGTAATGCATTCATCAGCTGAGGGATGAGAGGTTTTGAAGCAACTTGGGTCTCAAGAAATGCTGTGGAGTCACGAGCGGGTGACTGATTGTTACTGATTTTATGACCCATTAACAATAGGGCTCTTGAGGTATACGAGTGCCACTTCAGTGTGAGCTTTAAGGTTTTATTATTATTATTATTATTATTATTATTATTATTATTATAAAATGACTTTTTTGCCCTTCAACTTTAAATTTTTTTTTAATTTTTCATTTATTTTTTTTTTGTCTTTTTCAATCCCTAAACTTTTACTTTTTGTCGTATCATCTCAAAATGGATTGAAATGCTAACGTTTATTCTTTTTGCTGACGTCGTATACATATGAATTATCATGTGGATGATATGTCAACATTTAATTATTTTTTAATATTTAAAAATACTAAAATATATATTTTATACCTTTTTAATAATTTTAATGATTTTTTAAAATGTTTTTTTTTTTAATTTTAAAATTTTAATTAAATGCTAAGGTAAAAAAAAAACATTGATGACATATTAGTAAAGTTACAAAAACGTTAATTTTTTCATTTATTTTGGAGTGATTTGACAAAAAATATAAATTTAAAAGTTAAAAAAATAAAAGTAAAATGAAGGGATAAAATGACCTTTTTTTATAAAATTGAAGGGCCAAATAAATTAGTATGCTTTTATTTTTTGGGCTTTGGTTTACATACATTTTATGGGTTTTATTTACGTCGATATGTGGTTATATATTTATACTATTTATAAAATCCTGTATTAAGTCAGTATTACTCATTAATCGAGTTCAATTTAATTAGAGGAATTATTTTAATATTTCTTCGTATTTAGAATAATTTATATTATTTGAAGGTATTTTAATTTTTTTATTTTGCGAGATTTAAACTCGTGTTAATTGGATTAACAAAACTTTAAATTTATCACTTAATCAAAATTTTATTTTAATTTTAATATACACACGTTATTACCATCATCAGTTGTATATCTATACTATTATTTAAACTCATAATTGAATTAATCCAACTTAAGAGTATAGTGTATTGTATTGATGCTTTGATAGTATTTTTAACTTCTTGATAACGATTTATATTTGTATAATAATTTAAAAAAAAATATATGATCTATTTTAAATTATCCACTTTTATCAATTATAGTGTGTTGATTCAAACATTCATTTTCTCAATTTGATATTTGATTGATTATCAAATATCTTACACTAATATATAATAAATTTACATTTAAAATATTTATACTAATTAAAAACAGATTATTTTCATATATGTATATTTTTTCGATAATCCTCATCATGTAAAAACAAATATACCAAAAATTTGATCCCGCACCACAAGATATGTTCCTAATGTAAAACAAATGTGAGGACCCACCTAGTTACTATTGTGAATCGCCAAAGATATTCATAAAACAACATCCACACGAAACTTGTCACGTTTTGTATTTCTTACATTCTTAATTGCTAAGTTAGCCCAAATAATTGTCTCCTTTTTCTGGAAATTTTCTAATTAAAAAAATCCTTTAAAGCATAAAGTTTTAAAAAAAAATTGTATTTTGTTGATTGAGTCTTAGATCAATTGGTATCGATATTGTTATTAGTATAGGAGGATGTGGGTTCGAGTGAGTTGAAGCGTGTTTATCTTATTATTTAAAGGTTGGAGAATGATTATGGGTAATTTTAAGTATTGTATAAATAAAGGACATGGTAGGGATACAAAGTGTTTAAATATTGAAATGATATTATTTTATAAGTGTTGAGAGTAGTAATAGTAGTAAAGCATGTTGCAGAATTCAAGTTCGAAACTTGGAGATAATTTAAAAAATTAAGATTTTCAAAATTGGACCTATAGTCAAATCGATCGTATTGTTGATTTCTGATTTAATTAGTCTAATTGATTGTTCCAATTCAATTAAATAAATTATTAAAAATCATAAAAAATAAAAAAATCGGTTCAATATATTTTTAACCCGATTAAAATGGTTATAAAAAATTCTCAAATCAACTAATCTAACCTTTCTCTTTGACTCTATACCTTAATTAATTGTCTATTCAATTAATCCAATGAGGGAATATTGCTCAAACATGTACTAAAAGATCCCTTACATACCAAAATAAATATTTGATATCTTTTTTGTGTCAAAAAAAATATTTGATAACTTTTATTGTTCTGGTCGTACTTGATTTAAAACTTTTTTTTTAGAATAGGTATAATTATAAATACCAAAAATGGCGAGCGAAACTTTTTTATTATACTCAATTATTTAAATCAATATGTCTAGATGAATTTAGACAAATAGTTATTTAAGTTCATTTGAATTTAGATAATTATTAATAAATTACAAAATGTTATAAAAATATGGAAATTTATTTAAAAATTATTAATAATTATAGTAAATTATTAAAATTATTAAAAAAATACTTAGAATTAGTTAAAAATTAGTATTAAAAATTCAAATGCACATGGACAACAATTTATCCAAATTCATGTAACACCCCTCACCCGTCTTCATAGTGGGTACGAATGGGAGATGCCATCAGAGCATGTACAAATAAGAAATCTCAAAATCTATTAAAAGAGTTAAAAATTCAATTTCCTTTTGTAAAATAAATAAATTATATTTTAGACATAATGAAAATTTAAAAAACAATTTAAAAATCATTTGGAATTGATATGGAGTGGATCAATGGTGGACGGAACTTAAAATGGATCTCGAAAGGTCATAACTTAAATTAGTGCAATGCTAAAACAAGAAGTCACGACTTGACTAACTGAGTAAGGATGTCACGACGTGAGTGTCGAAACCTGTCTTTTTGAAAACGACGTGTTTCGAAAATTGTTTTAAAATTGGAAAATGGGAGTCGCCACCAATCCTTTTATATGGTGTGATTGGATCACCTCAAAACGTTTAAAATCCGTTTTGAAAAATATTTTGGTCTTCGCAATCCAGAAAATAGGTTCGGGAGTCGGTTACGTATGAGGAAGGGTTAGTACCCTCATACGCCCAAAATTGGTACTACATTGATTATTTTAGGGTCTTATTTGTAAAATTTTGAAAACTCGAATAAAGTTTAAAATACGATCCTTGAATGCATGAGTTACGTTGAAAAGAAGTCGATTTTGTTTGGAAGTCCCACTATTTCAAAGTGATCGAGAAAGAAAGTCACGTCCAGTGAGTTAGGACATAACATTTTGATATCTAGAAATAACGAGCTTTCCTTTGTCGTAAAAATTTTTTACTTTTGGAAAAGGATGTTCTATTATCTCGTTTTGAAAAAGTCGCACCTAGTAAGTTTAGGTACAAATTTTCATAATCAGAGATAAAGAAACATTGCCTCAATTTAAGGATATTTGATTATTCCGATTTGAAGAAAAATCGTGCCTAGTAAGTTAAGGCACAAATTTTCAAAACTCGAAATAAAAGAATATTGCCTAGATTTTAAAGTTTTCATGAAAACAATTTTGAAAATAAATATGTGAGTTTAACATGAACGAGCAATTGATATTGGATATTAGATAACACAAAGCAAAATAATTAAGCAGATAAAATATATACAAAAATAAAAAATACGAAATACGAATACATAATAATTGAAATTTAAATACAAATATTAATGAGGAAGAAGAATAAAACAATCCGAGTTGAAAATGAGATTTTTGGGTACCCGGGGGTGAAATGGTAATTTTAGGAAAGTTCAGGGTTAAAAATGAAATTTAGGCATCCAGGGGTAAAATGGTAATTTTTGAAAAGAACCAGGATCAAAAATGAATTTTTTGGAAGTTTGGGGGTAAAATGGTAATTTTGGGAAGAATCAGGATTAAAAATGGAATTTTGGGAAGTTTAGGGGTAAAATGGTAATTTTTGGAAAAATAGGGTTCAAAATGGAATTTTTTGGAAGTTCAAGGGTAAAATGGTAATTTTAGGAAGAATCAAGGTAAAAAATGGAATTTTGGGAAGTTTAGGGGTAAAATGGTAATTTTAGGAAAAATTAGGGTTAAAAATGGAATTTTTGGATGTTCGAGGGTAAAATGGTAATTTTGGGAAGAATCGAGGTTAAAAATGAAATTTTGGGAAGTTTAGGGGTAAAATGGTTATTTTGGAAAAATTAAGATCAAAAATGGAATTTTTTGGAAGTTCGAGGGTAAAATGGTAATTTTAAAAAAGTTTGAGGGTTAAAACATAATTTTAAAGAAGTTTAGGGGTCAAAATATAATTTTAGAAAAGTTTAGGGGTTAAAATGTAATTTTGAAAAAAGTTAGGGGTTAAAATATGATTTTTAGACAGTTTAGGGACCTTCAGGGTAATAAAACAAAAAACAAGTGACACGTGGCAGCCTCTCAGACATTTAGAAGTCAAAAGACTAATTTGAAATTCATGAAAAATTTTTTGGCCAATTTTATAATTAAACAAAACTTGATTTAAGGATTAAATTGAAACAAATTAGAAGTAAAAGGGACCATTTGCGTAAATAAGCTAAAATCATGACACGTGGGAGCTCTTAGTGCTTTCAAAAGGTCAACGGGTTAAATTGAAAAGTATTAAAAATTATTGGGCCAATTTAAAATTAATTAAAACTGTGAGAAGGACTAAATTATAAAATTAAGAAAAATCGGAAGGACCAATTGCATAAATATACCATTTTTTAAAAAAGCCGAATCTTAGGTTGGGTCGTGTCGGTTCATGGGCAGAGGGCTGAAACGACGTCGTTTTGGGGCTAAAATTCATCCCTCAAAACGGCGTCGTTCTTATGTGTGTATTTAAAACAAGATTTGCTTCCAAAAAATCATTTTAGCCAATTTGAAAACAAAAAAACTTTTGCCCCTTTTTTTCTCTCCAAAAACCTCCCTACCCATGTCCGATTGTCGACCGGCCATGCTCCGATCACCACCGTCGATGCCACGCGCTGCCACCATGCTTTGGTCCATTGCCGGTCATCTCAAGTGCCATGCCGCTCTTTGTCCACGCGCCGTGCTTCACCGTTCATGCGTCATTGGAGCTCGAAGGTAAAGCTTCGTTTCTTCGTTTTACTCATTTTAAAGACAGATCTAGGTCTGGATCGAACCCGATCCAGCCTAGATCTACAAGTTTTTTTTCCTTTTTGATCAAAAGAAATCCCTGTTTAAAACTCCAAATCTGTTTTGATTTCTTAATCTTTTATTTTTTAACCTTCGTTCCAGCTTTATTTCATTCTGTCCATTGATTTTCAAATCTGTTTTTTACAAATTTCGCAGGTCGTGGTTTCGATGTGTAACGACGACAATGGTAGGCTCCGACGTCTACTCAGGCGACTACGCAACCAAGAAAGTGCCTTCTCGGTCCTTTCATTTTCTTTTTTTATTTATTAAATATTAATATTAATTATTAATAGTTATTATTAATTATCATTATTAATACTTATTAATATTATTATTATTAATTATTGTATTATTACTTAATGTTATTGTTACTGTAAGTAAAACGTTTTTAATATGTTTATTATATTTTGGAAAAACAATAATAATAATGAATGATGATGTAGGTATTCAATGTATGCATGAACACATCTTTTGAAACTAATTTAATTAAGACCTTTTCTAAACCATAAATGCTAATAAATGCATATTGGAAATACTTGGACCACTTAGTAAAATTTGACTTGAAGTTATCCTTGTGCTTGGTGTGTCTGCTCGAATATTGTTTCAGTTGCTATTAACTGTTTCTATTTGGATTTGTGAAAGTTTGCTGTACTATATTTTCTTTTAGGCAAATTGTGTATTGATTTCTAAAAAAGGGGCCCAAAAGACCCTTACAACAAAATTGAATTTAGCTTTTATAGCCTTCAATACAATGATTTTAATTTGTTCCTTTCATTTAAATGCTTGTCTTGTTCTTCTCTTTTGTAGGTTCAGCGATGGCAGTGGCGGTGGTAGCTGTTGAGGACGTTGGTTGTGGCAAAAGCAAGTTGCTTGGAGGTGACACCGCTGACGTGGCATGCCCCGGTTGGCTGGGATGGTGGTGGTGACAATGCAAGTGGTTGAGGGTTTGGGTTAAGTGTAATTTGGGTTTGTTTTGGGTTAAGTGTAAATTGGGCCCCAATTTGGGCTTTGATTTGTATTTGGACATTTAATTGGGCCAAATTGTAACTGGACATTCTTTTTTGGATTTTATTCATTTTAAATTTATAATATTTTTAAATTTAAAAATAAATTTAAACTTAAATTAAATTTAAAAATAAATTTAAAATGAGTTGGTTTCAGCCCAGTCAAAATTGGGCTTCAACAGTGAGGAATGTGAAGTTGTGATGTCGAGTATTGAGGTCGCAATGTCACTCACTGAGTGTCCCCAAAACATTTAAAAAATACTCAAAAATCATTTTTAAATACCATCAAATCATATCTCATGATTTCAAAGCAATTAATAAGAAACATTATTCCAAATCATAAACATTTTCAAACCAATTTATAACTTAAAAAACTTATCTTAACCTTTCAAGGAGGTTACAAACAACACTTGATTTTACAATTCCAAAAACTTATAAACACTCATGATAGTCAAAGCCTCTATGTACATGCCAATAACCTGTACAAATAGCATTTGATAATTAAAGAAAACCATAAAACTTGATGGGTGATGTGGTGCTCTTGAACAAAGCTTCAAGCTTCTTGAACAAGTTTCTCTACCTACGCGTTTTAAACAGTTAAAGCATGAGCTTCAAAAGCTCAGTAAGTAGCTAAGGGTAAAACTATTTATCTTATTCTTTATTAATGTTGAGTCCCTTTAAGCATGTCATGTAAGATTCACTTAAGCTGCATTCTAGTGTCGCTGTAACAACCCATTTTCAGTAATATCGAAAACAGTAGTTTCGGGACCCCAAATTTCAACAAGTGAGTCTATAAATATTATTTTTTAATATTTACGAGTAAATTATAGTGTTATATTGAATTTTGATCTAATAAATTTGCTAATTGGACAGTTAACTAAAGTCAAGTGCTTCGACCCTAAAGTCAATGGTTTTGAAAAATGAGGTCGAGACCTCATTTTTTGTCTGAAAATTTTAGTGATTGGATGGTTAATAAGGGTACAAGGACTAAATCGTAAAAACTATAAATGTTAATCGCAATTTATTTTTATTAGCTAAAATTCTTAATTAGTAAATGTTTAAGGTTTAAAAAGGTAATTTGGTCATGCTCCTTATAGTGGACGGTTTTTAGGTATATATATATTATATGTTAATAATAATAATAATAATAATAATAATAATAATGATGATGATGATGATGATGATGATAATAATAATAATAGTAATAATAATAATAATTATTATTATTATAATAATGGTTAAAAACATAAAACAATAAGTTATCTTCTTCATTTCTTTTTCTCCACCTATTCCACCATTGTTGAGAAAGATACAAGGTTAGGTAAAGCTCTTTCTTTTGTATGTAAGTCCTAAACATGTCAGTTTTTCGTAAATTTTATGTTTTAGAGATCGTTATAGCTTAATCTAGTTAGTCCAAGTATTAAATTGTAAAATTTTCAAAGGTTTTAAAATTTTCCTTTGATGATTTTTGAGGTTTTTGATGTCAAATGGTTGGATTTGAAGCATAGAAATGAAATAGGATTAATTTGTAAAGTAAATTTTGTTAGTTTTGAGTATAGAGACTAAAATATAAATATGTCAAATTTGATATGAAATTTTTGTAATTATTGTTTTGATAGGATTATAGAAGGATGAAATCGAAAACGGGTTGAAAAAAGAAGCTTAAATGTGATAGTTTCAATTTTAGGGACTAAATTGAACAAATCGTGAAACTTTAGAGAAATTGTGAAAAATAAAATTAAATTGACATAAACAATGAATAAGATGTTTTAAGGTAATTGAAACTAATAATTAGAAATAAATTACTGTATAAATCAAGAATTGAACCAACAAATAAATAATCGAGAAAAAAGGATAATTAAAAATTAGTCCCTAACACTTATGCTATTGTTGTTTGTACTTGGTAAGTTCATACGATATAGTTATGTATTTATGTAATTTTTGTAGTTGAGTTGTGAAATTATTATATTTGAATGTATTTTAAATTGTTTAAAAATTGATACGAAAGGTGAGAAAATGGATTAAATTGTAAAGAGTTATTCTTATGTATACTAAGCTCGAATGAATATAGGATAGGATACAATTGGCATGCCAATAGGGTTATTTGCGTGGTGTAAGACTTATATGAGATGTGATATAGATGTATGAGAAAGTCACTAATTGTACTAGAATCCAACATTGTTGCGGATTATTGAGTTTATCTCTACAGAGATTTAGGCGTGTTTTTGGAGGGATGTGTAGCCTATGAGCTTGAAACTCAACGCCTAGGTGTGTATATGGGTTGTATATCTCGTTTGAGCAATCATATGTGTTTTGGGTGGTTATTCGCATATTTGTATCTGTTTATTATTGTTCATCAGGCTAAATGATTAAAGTTAAAACAAATTGAGTGTTTTATATTGTATATTGTGATTGGAATTGGTTATTTGAAATTGGAATGATTTAAATGTTATGCTCAAAGGTTTCGATGGAATAATATTTATTTGGATTGAATTGTATAAATTGAAAATGTTATATGACTAAAATGATGATATGTGTTCCGAATTAATATGTTATATGATGATTGAATAATGTAACTGAGGTATATAAATATTTGATGAGACTGATTAAATGACATTGAATTGAGTTAAAAGGAAATGTATAAATTGAATTGCTTTGAGACTTGCTTCTGTTGATCTCACCTTAATATTGTTAAATGTGGAAACGGGAAAGTCTTATAGTAGCTAGTTTGTTATATTGATAGTAACTGAGGTGGGTTTACTATTTTAGCTCCTATAAACTTACTAAGCATATGAAATGCTTACTCTGTTTCGTTTCCCGCAATTGACATGTTGTGGAATTTGGCTATTAGATCACCTCCAGAGCTCACATTATCAAGCTTTTGACTTGATAGACTTTTGAATTGTTCTAGAACCAATTATGTGGCATGTGTTTAGGTTTTAATGAGTAAGTGTTTGTTTTTGGATGATAATGAAACGATCCTTTTATATAAAATACTTGTCTTGAATGTGCATATGATATATCTATAGTTTTTGAGGTATATAAGAGTTTACTTGGAATGATGATGACTTTGATCCTTAAAAGACACTTTAATTAAATGCTCAGTCGGTAAGTTATAAATGAGTGTGTAGGTAATATGGTAAGTTATAATTAAAGCATTTCAATGGTTAGATGTGTTTGTACAAATGGTAAAATGTGATAAGAATGGTACCTAATTTATTGTTAGTTTGTTTGATTCAAATGATCATTGTTCATTGGTCTTAATGTGACATATTGGTTATATGCTTAGGAGGTTGGTATGTGGTTTGTTTTGGCTTAGTTTTTGAATGTTTTGAAACAAGTTTGCAAGTTGCCAACATGCATTCTTGAGGTTACCTATAAGAGTTAGTTTTGAAACATACACCAAATGACCCATTATTGCACCACACGGGCTGGCCACACTATCGTGTGACAAACATGAGTTGGTGGCACAATTGTGTGATTTCTGGAAAAAAGAAGCTTTTGAAGCCACACGGTTTCTAGATGTTACACGGTCCAACCACATGACTGTGTGACATCTGGTGGAAATGGTCACTTTTAATCCATAAGATCACAGAGAGTTACACGACTTAGGCACACGGTCATGCCCCTTATTTTTCATTAATGCCTTTATCTTTTGAAAATGTTTCAATTGATCCTTATTTATGCTCAGGTCAACTTAAGAGCTTTCGTAAGCTCGACTAAAACTTGAATTTAATTCTATATCATAATATTTGAATGTTTATGACATGATTCTTTATTTAAAGGATTTATTTATGATATAATTGATCTTAATTTTAGAAATATTGCCAATTAGTCCTAGTGAAATTCTAGGTTGATACTAGAGCATACCTAAGCTCGCATAAGGGCGAGAAAAATTATATTTGATGATTATGCATTGAATTGGCTATGATTGTATGATTCATGTTTAATTTGAATGTTAATTGTGTGTTTATGAAGTAATTCCATATTTATTTGAAATAATCGATCTGAATTGAATGCGTTCTATTCCGATATTAACTATAGCATTCTGTAGCTTGGGTTCGTCGGCCGAATCAGATAAGTGGTGTTACAATCACTAATAAATTCTTTTGAATTAATCAAATTATATGGATCCATTTACATTTTAATGATTCATTAGGCAATAGCTTATGAGAAATTCGTATGGAAATTAGTCTCCCTCGTAATTCTTTAAACCTTTGTTTCTTAGCTTTTCAAAACATGCATATACATTTATTCTCATTTATAACGCTTAGTTTCAATTGGAACTGTTCATTTCAGTTTCATTCCTTTAGTTAGGACATAAACTTTTAGTGTAACTCCCTTTACCTGACCTAAGATATATGACCGGATCTAAAAAGTTATTTATGTAATTATACCCACACGTAAATCGAAAGATCACAATTATTCACATACATTCATACATAAATATATATATATATATATAGTCTATAATAATAAAATAATTAATTTTTAAAAACAAATACCAAAATCCCCAAAATTAAATCTGACTTACAACCCAAATAAATAATAATTAATAAAATATAATAAAAACCCAAAAGTAAAATAATAAAATAAAATGAAATGAAATAAGTCCATAATTTTGCCTTCGAGTACCAAGTCTCCTATGTCTCGAGTATCTGTAAGGGAAACTGTAGGGATATGAGTTATAAAGTCCAATGTGTCTCTAAAGTACATACAACTTAGTATATAATCACATCAATTTATAGATAAAAAATAACCATAAAACATATTACAAACACATGCATCATTCAATGCACCCACACTCCAACACACCAACACAATGAAATGATTCCCCCGAACCCTTTCCCAACCAATCGTCACTAATTGCGATGTGGTTTTAGTATCAATCGTTTAAAGGAATTATAACCACTTCTTCCACCGTACAATCCCACCCCATGAACACACAATGGTATGATTACATAATTATCACAATTAGTCTCAATCTCAATCTCATTGTATTTCTCATAAATCAAAATTCATAGTAGAATAATCACAATAATTATTCAGCCACATGCTCGATATATATATACATGACATTATCAACATACATTACACGACTCAATCGTAATCATACCATCTTTTCATCGCAACCCAATTGTAACACCCTTATATCCGGTTCATATGTATAAACCCGATATAAAAGTATTACATTAAAATAAACCGAGTCATGCAACTTTTTTTTTTTTTCCAAAATACCTCATTTCATTCCATCACACAAAACAACATTTTTTTTATCGAATAAGTACACATATAAGTTCCATAGTACATGTCATTTTACATCAAAAGTAATATACCAAAATTTGAGCTCCAAGTGATGTGATATAATGAGAGGTCCCGATCTACCTTCTTGTATTCTTTGTACCTACGCGTTAAAATAAACGCGTTAAGCCGGTGAAGGCTTTGTAAGCACTAAAAAAGTAATGAATGATCATTTAAGTACTTATGCATATAAACTTCTTGCTTTTCTTACATGTAACCTATTACTTACCACAATGGCACAACTTACACTTTTATCCACTTTCTGTAGTTTAGCCCTTAGTAGACTTTCATAGAACCGTTAGGATATACGGAAAAAACAGAGAGCACATAAGTGCTGGGCAACAGAGAGCACACACAGTGCTAAACAGAGAGTACACAAAGTACTAGTTAGAGAGCAAAGTGCTAATCAGAGAGCACACATAGTGCTAATAAAGAGAGCACGAGACGTGCTAAACAGAGAGCGCGCTAGTGTTCCTTAATGGCATGCCACTAATATCACAATGGTTCTAATTTTTCTACTTGGGCACAATCTCAATTAGCATCATTTCTCATAAATGATATATCTCACATAAATACATCATCAAATACTTCACATTTATATTTTCAAAGCTGTACACTTGCGTCACAGTCACTAAATTATTTATATCTTGAGCTACAGAATTCGAAATCATAATCCGCTTGATGTTTCTGAAACTAGACTCAATCATATTTCTACCATAAAATTTCCAGAATTTTTAATTTAGCCAATTTGTACAGTAAATTCTTTCAATTTACCCCTTCACTGCTGCCTGACAGTTTCGACCTTTCTTCACTAAAAATTATCTATCTTTTAGTGAAAAAATAAAATGATGTTCATGTCTGTTTCCATTAAAAATAGACTCATTAAGGATTTATACATATAAATTTAAGCCTATAATTATTTTTATACATTTTTCTATGATTTTTCAAAGTCAGAAAAGGGGAACTCGTACCTACTCTGACCTTGTTACACAAAATCAGTTGTATCTTAGAATATACAGATCCATTTCCATCACTGTTTCTTCCATATGAAACTACACTCAATAAGCTTTAATTTCATATATAGTAGGACCCTTAACTCTTTATATACAATTTTTAGTGAATTTTCGAAGTTAATTCTCTGTTCTGTCCAGACTGTTTTACTAATTCACACATTAATCCCTTCATTTAATCATTATAAACATTCAAATCATGTACCTATCTAACAATTTCTATGCTAATAATTCATATACCATTAGAGAAATTAAACTATAGTTCAAAACTCTTGTAGTACTTACAACAAAAAGGCTGATTTCCTTCTCTTTTACCCCTTGTTCTATTCTTTTCCTTTGTCTTCAATTTGATCCTTGCCTCTCTTCTCTTTCTCTTCAATTTCACACAAACACATGTAAGCTAAATGCTATAATTCAATGATTTCCATGCTAAATAACAGTAAAATACATGTATATCATGAGAATTTAACCATTTCTTACCTTAACCCTTGAATTCAAATTTTCTTGATTTAGTCCTTTATCTCTCTAACACCTCAAAATTAATTCTATAAGAAGTTTAAGGTGTCTACTAACTCTCTTTTATGACTTTCTTTCAGAAATTCCAAAGAAAATGGAAGGTTTTGGAGTTTGGAAAGCTTAAAAATGATGGAAGGACCTATTTGGAATAAAAATAAAAGTTGGAAATGGAAGAAAAGGCCATGTACGGCTAACTTAATGAAAAAGATGATATTTTCATCTTTTTAACCAGCTTTTTCTTCTCTCAAATTCTCTAGAATTTTCACTTAAAATATCTCACTTAAGAAAAATGATAAAATTACACTCTTAGTCCTTGAGCCTTTCAACTTTACACTTTGGCCCAAAACTTTGCCTCCAAAAATATCTTCCACCAAATTACTCTTTTGCCCCTCCTCAATCAATCTAATTCCCATGATGACTCAAAATTCATTTCGGATAATTTGCTATTTAATCCCCCATATTTTCTCTCCTTTACTATTTAATCCTTAAATTTTTCTAACCTTCCTTACTTCAACTCAACATTTATAATTCTCTATTCTATTTTATCAATATTCCAAATCTGGTTCAAACACACGGATGTTACACCAATAATCTCAATATCAACATACCTCAACAAAATATGAAATCACACATAAAACAACATCTTATACAATAGGCTATGTTACAGTTAGAAACACACCTCCAAAAAGCAGAAACTCTAACGATGAGGAGGTAGTCCACCACGCACAATCGAGTATCCGGTTTAACAAGATTAGATCCTATAAACATAACTAATATTAATATTATCCTAGCCACCACTTAAACACAAAACTTCACTAAAATAATTTACGAATAGCTCTCGGAATCGGTGTAGGAGTAGGTTGCACAGGTGGAAGAGGAGGTAAATC
The DNA here is from genome assembly GCA_039519145.1 of Kokia cookei. Classification (NCBI taxonomy): domain Eukaryota; kingdom Viridiplantae; phylum Streptophyta; class Magnoliopsida; order Malvales; family Malvaceae; genus Kokia; species Kokia cookei. The sequence continues at coordinate 31,421,613 of CM076905.1, forward strand.
GTCAACCACGGAGTTGTGATCACCTAAACACAAAAATCTCACATTAGACTTCCCAAACTAAATCTCCAAATAACTCAAAGTATAGAATTAAAGATAAAATGGTCAAAACGAGGCTTTCGAGTTTGAATTTGGCAAAATGGACAGCGAAATCGAATTCAGAACATCGAAAAAAGGTAGGGTTTCTTAGAAAAAGTCAATAGTCAAAGTTAACGGTCAACGGGTTCGGGTCAAGTCGGTCCGATTAGCTTGGTACAAAATGGGTTTAGGGTTATTTGGGTCAAAGGGTTTGGGTTTAAAGGTTAATAAGGGTTATTAGGTAAAGGTTAGGTTTAGGCTTAGTCACAAATTTAGCCTATTTCATAAACAACCCAAAAACCAATAAGGTTTCTTCCCTCTCAACGGTGTCGTCACCATCTTTCCACCGCCAACAGCGTCCGACCATCGAGATTACACACGTAATTCCACTCCAAATTGAAGCCACAACAAAATCAAGGCTCACTTTCACAAAAAATCAGCCAATCGAACGATGAAAGAAACGACGTTGCAAGCCGAAAGTTTACCTTACAATTTGCACAAACGACGATGGCTAAAAGGTTAGGGACGAAGGGTTTTGATCGCTAGGAAACAAGGAAGGCTTTGATGGCGGCGGTGTTGAACACGTATGGCTGAAGAACGCTCGTCGGAGCTACAATGGAAACAAGGGAGAGGGGAAAGCTTTTGGGGAGGAAAAACGGCAACACCAAACTAAAGGAAGAAGAATAGACGCAAAAAGGGATTAAGGTGTTTAAATACCCAAAGAAATAGGGACATTTACCCGAAGGTCCCTAAAGAACGTTAGGGTTTCTAAATTGAGCCTACAATTTCACTCTCATCACAAATAAGTCTCAAACTTTACAAATTAACCCCTAAATTAAATCTTGAATATAATTGGGTCCCATAACATACTGAATTTTACCCAAAGGCCCTTTAGTTTCCATAATTTCTCAATTTAATCCCTAAAATTTTTTAGAGTGTTACAACTCTCCCCCCTAAAAGAAATTTCATCCTCGAAATTTACTTGGACCAAAAAGATGTGGATACTAGGCCTTGATGACGGCTTTGGGCTCCCAAGTAGCTTCCTCATAACCATGATTGCCCACAAGACCTTAATTATCTTAATGGTCTTCCTCCTAAGAACTTTCTCATCCTGAGCAATGATTTCAATAGGTTCTTCCTCAAAACTCAAATCAGGACGAACCTCGATCTCTTTAATAGGCACAACATGAGATGAGTCCGAATGGTAACATCTCAACATGGAGACATGAGAGGCATCATGAATCCTCTCAAGCTCAGGTGGTAACTTAAGCTGATAGGCAACTGGTCACACTCGACGAAGTACCTGATAAGGACCGATAAAACAAGGACTCAACTTGCCTTTTCGTTCAAATTTAAGCACCTTTTTCCTCGAAAAACCTTCAAGAAAACCTCATCACGCACACTAAACTCAATATCCTGACATTTCAAATTGGCATAAGATTTTTGCCTGTTGAAAGCACCCTTAAGCCTCCCACGAATCAATTTAACATTCTCTTCAGACTTGTGAAAAATATCTGGTCCCAATAATCGATGCTCAGATAACTCAATCCAACCGATAGGGGTGAGAAACTAGCGCCTATACAAAGCCTCATAAGGATCCATCTTAATACTTGCTTGATAACTATTATTGTAAGCAAAATATGCCAGTGGTAAAAAGTCCTCCCAGCTACCTTGATACTCAATCATGCAACCTCTCAACATGTCTTCAAAAACCTAAATCACACGTTCAGATTGACTATCAGTCTGTAAATGATAAGCAAAATTGAAGTTTAACCGAGTACCCAAAACACGGTGCAAAAATTCCCAAAATCTCGAAGTAAACCTTGGATCTCGATTAGAAATGATAGATAAAGGTACTCCATGAAGACGAACTATCTCAAAAATGTAGAGTCGATCTAACTTGCTCAAAGGATAGTCGTCCCTAACTAGAATGAAGTATGCAGACTGAGTGAGTCGATCCATAATCACCCAAACTGATTCTTTCTTGGATGGAGTCAAAGGAAGACCATTCACAAAATCCATAGTCACACGTTCTCATTTCTATTGCGGAATCTCAATTGGTTGAAGTAACCCAGAAGGGCACTGATGCTTAGCCTTGACTTTCTGACAAGTCAATCAATTCGACATAAAATCAACAACATCTCTCTTTAAACCCCTCTACCAATACCTATCACGAAGATTGTTATACATCTTATCACCGCTAGGATGCATGGAATAAGGGCTATCATGCGCCTTACGAAGAATAGTTTGTTTAATTCTAGACTTCATTGGAACACAATATCGACTTCTGAAGCATAGTATACCATTTTGATCTATGGAAAATTCTACAGATGTACCTTCTTCCATCTCTCTCATACGATGCTCTAGATATGGACATTAGCTTTCTCAGCCTATCTCCGAGAGTAAAGTGGGAATAACTCAAAGTTCAACTAAAAGATTGAAATCCTCAAACAAGCTCATTTTAGCAAATAAAGCCCTCAATTCAATCATAACACTATGACTTAAGGCGTCAGCAACCACATTAGCCTTACCAGAGTGATACTCAATTTCACAGTCGTAGTCCTTAAGAAGTTCTATCCAATGATGTTGTCTTAAGTTAAGCTCATTCTGAGTAAGCAAATACTTCAAGCTCTTATGATCAGTGAAAATGTAGCATTTCTCCCCATAGAGATGATGCACTCAAATTTTAAGAGCGAAAATTACAGCAGTAAGCTCAAGATCATGAGTAAGGGAATTAATCTCATGCGATTTCAACTGTCGAGATACATAAGCTACAACCTTTCCCTCTTGCAATAGCACGCATCTCAATCCGGTGTGAGAAGCATCATTATAGATAGTATAAGCTTTCCCAAGCTTAGGTTGGATTAAAATCGGTGCTTGAGTCAACACTAACTTCAACTTTTCAAAACTAGACTCTTGAGCCTCAATCCAAACAAATGGGATGCTCTTCCTCAGAAGCTTAGTCAAAAAAGCCGCAATAATCGAAAAACCCTCAACAAACCTCTGATAATAGCCAGCTAAACCCAAGAAACTACGAATCTCAAAAACATTCGTAGGTTGCTTCCAGCCCATAATAGCTTTAATCTTTTTGGGGTCCACACGAATACCCTCAACAAAAACTATATGTCCTAAAAACATAACCTTTGAAAGCCAAAATACACACTTGCTGAACTTAGCATAAAACTTCTTCTTTCTTAAGGTTTGCAGAATAATACTAAGATGTTCCTTATGCTCGGCCTCAGATTTAGAGTACAGAAAAATATCATCTATAAACACCACCACAAACTGATCTAAGTAGGGTTGAAACACCCTATTCATCATATCCATAAAAGTAGCATGTGCATTCATTAACCCAAAGGGCATCACCAAGAGCTTATAATGCCCATAACGAGTTTGAAAAGCTGTCTTGAACACATCAGAATCTTTCACCTTCAACTGATAATACCTAAATCTCAGATCTATCTTAGAAAACACAGTAGCACCTCGAAACTGATCGATTAGGTCATCAATACGAGGCAAGGGGTATTTATTCTTAATCGTCAGCTTATTCAGCTTCCGATAATCAATGCACAATTGCAGTGTCCCATCTTTCTTCTTTACAAACAAAATTGGTGTTCCCCAACGTGAAACACTAAGTCGAATAAAACCCTTATCCAATAGCTCTTGCAATTGTATCTTCAATTCCTTGAGTTCTTTAGGTGTCATTCGATAGGGTGCCATGGACACAAGAGTCATACCAGGATAGACTTCTATGCCAAACTCAACCTCATCACGGTTAGGTGGCACACCAGACAACTCTTTTACGAATACATCAAGGAAGTCTCTCACTACTCGAATCTTTTCAATCTTAGAATCTGATTGCCTTGGATCCAAGATATAAGCCAGATAAGCCATGGACCCCTTTCTAATCATCTTTTCGGCTTTAAGGGCTGAGATCACATAAGATAGAAATCTTTTACGTTCACCAATTAGGGTTACCTCTCGATTATCAAGAGTTCTCAAAATTGCCCTCTTTTTCTCACAGTTCAAATTAACTCTGTGCTTAAAAAGTCAATCCATTCCAAGCATGAGATCAAACTCACTGAATGCTAGCTCTAATAAATTGGCAGGAAAGATTTCCCCATGGATTTCAAGAGGATAGTTGCGGTATATCTTATTAACCTCTATAGTAATACCCATAAGATTTTGAACAGGAACCGTAAAATCAATATTTTTGACAGAAATTTTAAGACCCAAGATATAGCACTAGCCACATAAGAATGCGTCGAACCATTATCGAGTAATGCAAAGTAATGAATAGAGTGAATGGAAGAAGTACCCGTTATGACGTTAGGCTCATCACAATCCTCATGGCTCCTAGTCGTATACACTAACCCAAGCTATCTTGCCTTAGATGTAGCTGCTCCACCATTCTGAACCGACCTGCCTCTAGTAGTAGAACCTGAAGTAACAGGTTTAACTTGCCCTCTACCCCCAATAGGAGCCTGAACTGAAGTCTGTGACTAACTCTGCACAAATGAACCTGTTGGAGGATGGAGATAATCTCTAAAGAAGTGATCCTACGAAACACACCTAAAACATGCCACAATCTTCCTCCAACACTCACCCTTATGCCTTTTACTACAGTAAGAAGAGAGATGTAAGGGACGAGGACTAGTGGAACCACCAATGCTACCCACAAGAGCTGTCGAAACTACAGGCCTCACTATTAGATAACTAGGTTTAACTGCCTCCTCTCTAGGTCTCTTAGCAGAAGAACCACCAGAAACAGGCTGAACTGGTGTGCCCACTAGCTTCTTACTACGCTCTCTATCTTGAGCCCTCTGAGCCTTAATACGAGCCTCCAAACTTTTAACAGATCTATCTCGACTAACCAAATCACTGAATACCCTATCGTGATATATGTTAACCCCAACCTAGAGTGAGAGTCGAAGTCCCTTCCTAAACCAATCGCATTTCTCTTTCTTATTAGTCACCAGCCGAGATGCACAACGGACCAACCTCAAGAACTCGATCTAATAGTCATTAACAGACATGTCTTACTGCCTTAAATTCATGAAGTCGTCCCTACACTTATCAAGGAACTCCTCACCTACATAACGATCTTGAAAGACCTCTCTAAAATAATCACAAGTAATCTGGCCAGCAAGAGTAGACTTTTCACAGTATCCCACCAATTTTGGGCCTCATCCCTTAGTAAAGACACAACAGCCCTAACCTTTTGCCTAGCAGGATAATTCATCTCCACAAATAATCTTTGAAGATCCTTCAACCAATACTCAGTAATAGAAGGATCCGTACCAATCCTTCTCGGACCCTCAGATTGACCCTCAACAGATCCACGGAGTAATCTCATTAATTTTCGACTAACCGTAGCACTATCCAACTCCATGGTCTCACTATCCTAGTGTCAGACACATCCTCAACAGGAGCTTCCTTAGCAAGTAAGTCTCCGCCAGTAGCTTGTTGACCCTTAATACCTATAGGCAGCTCATCCTCCTCAACATGAGGCAATTCATCCATATTCACCTCAGGCTCAAATACAGGAGTCGGGTCACTAACGGCCCTAGTAGTATGACCTCGGTCTGGACCTTGATCGCGACCAATCGTAAGTCTAGCACTCTTACGTGGTGGCATACTAACTATCTACATAAGTAATAAATACTAAAATAAGAATTGGTATCAAAGATTTATAATAACTCACACTTACATATATATATATATATGTATATGTATATATATATATATATAACAAAATTATTTATAACATACTAATTTATTTAAAATCTCCATTTAACCTCAAAAATTTTAAAACCAAGTCTGAATAGCCTCACAGTCCGTGAGTTGAACTCAACTCTGATACCACTAAATGTAACCCCCTTTACCCGACCTAGGTGATATGATCGGATCCAAAAGGTTATTTATGTAATTATACCCACACGTAAACGGAAAGATCACAATTATTCACATACATACATTCATACATAAATGTATATATATAGTTTATAATAATAAAATAATTAATTTTCAAAAATAAATGCCAAAATCCCCAAAATTAAATCTGACTTACAACCCAAATAAATAATAATTAACAAAGTATAATAAAAACCCAAAAGTAAAATAAGAAATAAAATAAAATGAAATAAGTCTATAATTTTGCCTCCGAGTACCAAGTCTCCTATGTCTCAAGTATCTGTAAGGGAAACTGTAGGGATATGAGCTATAAAGCCCAGTGTGTCTCTAAAGTACATACAACCTAGTATATAATAAATCAAGTTATTGATAAAAAATAACCGTAAAACATATTACAAACACATGCACCATGCAATGCACCCATACTCAAACACACCAACATAGTGAAAAGGTTCCCCAGAACCTTTTCTCAACCAATCATCACCAATCACAGTGTGGTTTTAGTATCAATCGTTTAAAGGGATGATAACCACTTCTTCCACCGTACAATCCCATCCCATGAATACACAATAGTATGATTACATAATTATCACAATTAGTCTCAGTCCCAATCTCATTGTATTTCTCATATATCAAAATTCACAGTAGAATAATCACAATAATTATTCAGCCACATGCTCGATATATATATGCATGACATTATCAACATACATTACACAGCTCAATCGCAATCATACCATCTTTTAATCACAACATAATCATCTCAATATCAACATACCTCAACACAGCATGAAATCACACATAAAACAACATCTTATACAATAGGCTATGTTACAGTTAGAAACACATATCCAAAAAGCAGAAACTCTAACGACGAAGAGGTCGTCCACCACGCACAGATCAAGTACCCGGTCTAACAAGATTAAATCCTACAAATACAACTATTAATACTATCTTAGCCACCACTTAAACAAAAACTTAACTAAAATAACTTACGAGTAGCTCTCAGAATCAATGTAGGGGTAGGTTGCACAGGTGAAGGAGGAGGTAAATCGTCAGCCTCGGAGTTATGATCACCTAAACACAAAAATCTCATATTAGACTTCCCAAACTAAATCTCTAAATAACTCAAAGTATATAATTAAAGATAAAACTGTCAAAATGAGGCTTTCAGGTTTAAATTTGGAAAAACGGACAACAAAATCGAACTCAAGACGTCGAAAAAAGGTAAGGTAGGGTTTCTCGAAAAATGTCAATGGTCAAAGTCAACAGTCAATGAGTCGAGTTCGGTCAACGGGTTCTGGTCGGGTTGATCAATGGGTTTGGGTCGGGTCGATCCGATTAGCTTGGTTCTAAATGAGTTTAGGGTTATTTAGGTAAAAGGGTTTGGGTTTAAAGGTTAATAAGGGTTATTGGGTAAAGGTTAGGTTTGGGCTTAGTCACAAATTTAGCTCATTTCATAAATAACCCAAAAACCAATAGGGTTTGTAACACCCCTATACCCGGTTCACACGTATAAACCCGATATAGAAGCATTACATACAGTATCGAAGATTTTAACACGAGTATAGCAAAATTTTTTTCAAACGACGTGTTTTAAGTTATTCTATTCAAAATACATCATTTCAAATCATAAAAATGTAGTAATCCAAAACAATATTTATAACCATCCACTGAAGACACATAATAGTATCATTTGTACATGCCATTTTTACTAAAAGTAATGTACCTAAACTGAAGTCTTCCAATAGTGATGTGATGTGATGAAAGGTCCCCTAACTTGACTTCCACTTCTCGTAGCTTTTGTACCTAAGCGTTAAAATAAACGCGTTAAGCCGGTGAAGGCTTAGTAAGCACTACAAAAGTAATGAATGATCATTTAAGTACTCATGCATATAAACTTCTTGCTTTACGTACATGTAACCTGTAACTTACCACAATGGCACAACTTACACTTTTATTCACTTTCTGTAGTTTAGCCCATAGTAGACTTTCATAGAACCGTTAGGATATACGGAACAAACAGAGAGTATCAAAGTACTAACAGAGAGCACATAAGTGCTGGGCAACAGAGAGCACACACAGTGCTAAACAGAGAGTACACAAAGTACTAATCAGAGAGCACACAAAGTGCTAATCAGAGAGCACACACAGTGCTAATAACAGAGAGCACGAGACGTGCTAAACAGAGAGTGCTAGTGTTCCTTAATGGCATGCCACTAATATCACAATGGTTCTAATTTGTCTACTTGGGCACAATCTCAATTAGCATCATTTCTCATAAATAATATATCTCACATAAATACATTATCAAAAATTTCACATTTATATTTTCAAAGTCGTTCACTTGCGTTATAGTCACTAAATTATTTATATCTTGAACTACAAAATTCAAAATTATAAACTGCTTGATGTTTCTGAAATTAGACTCAAATATATTTTTACCATAAAATTTTCAGAATTTTTAATTTAGCCAATTTGTACAGTAAATTTTTTCAATTTACCCCTTCACTGCTGCCTGACAGTTTCGACCTTTCTTCACTAAAAATTATCTATCTTTTAGTAAAGAGATCAAATAATGTTCCCATTTGTTTCTATTGAAAAGACTCATTAAGGATTCAGCCATATAAATTTCAATCTCTAATAATTTTTCTATATTTTTCTATAATTTTTAAAAGTCAGAACAAGGGAACTCGAATCTACTCTGACCTTATTAGACTAAAACTAGTATATCTCGAAATATATAGTTTCTTTTCTTTCACTGTTTCTTCCATATGAAACTAAACTCAATAAGATTTAATTACGTATATAATTTGACCCTTAACTCATTATATACAATTTTTGGTGAATTTTTGAAGTTAATCCTCTGTTCTGTCCAAACTGTTTTAGTAAATCACAAATTAATCCTTCATTTTATCATTGTAAACATTCAAATTAGGTACCTATATAACAATTTTTATGCTAATAATTCACATACCATTAGAGAAATTAAACTATAATTCAAAACACTTGTAGTACTTACAACAAAAAGGCTGATTTCCTTCTCTTTTCACTCTTTGCTCTTCTCTTTTCCTTTCCCTTTAATTTGATCCTTGCCTCTCTTCTCTTTCTCTTCAATTTCACATAAACACATATAAGCTATAAACTATAATTCAATAATTTTCACGTTAAATAATAGTAAAATACATGTATGTCATGAGAATTTAACCATTTCTTACCTTAACCCTTGAATTCAAAATTTCTCAATTTAATCCCTATGCTCTCTAACACCTCAAAATGAATTCTATAAGAAGTTTGAGGTGTCTACTAACCCCCTTCTATACTTTTCTTTCAGAAATTTCAAAGAAAATAGGAGATTTTGGAGCTTGGAGGGCCTAAAAATGATGGAAGGATCTATTTGGAATAAAATCAAAAGTTGGAAATGGAAGAAAAGGGCATGGACGGCTGAACTATGAAAAGAGCTGATATTTTTGACTTTTAATTTATTTTTAACCTTTCTCAAATTCTCTAGGAATCTCACTTAAAATATCTCACTTAATAAAAATGGTAAAATTGCACTCTTAGTCCTTGAGCCTTCCAACTTTACACTTTGGCCCAAAACTTTGCCTCCAAAAATATCTTCCACCAAATTACTCTTTTGCCCCTCCTCAATCAATCTAATTCCCATGATGACTCAAAATTCAATTTGGATAATTCGCTATTTAGTACCTCATATTTTCTCTCCTTTACTATTTAATCCTTAAATTTTTCTAACCTTCCTTACTTCAACTAAAAATTTCTAATTCTCTATTCTATTTTATCACTATTCCAAATTCGGTTCAAACACACGAATGTTACAGGGTTTCTTCCCCCTCAACAGCGCCGTCAACATCCCTCCACTGTCGACAACGTCCGATCGGCGAGATTACACACGTAATTCCACTCCAAATCAAAGCCATAACAATCTACAAGGAAGAAAACGAACGAGGTAAGGTTATATAAAGCTTAGAAAGTTCAAAAAAGTTAAGCATCACATACTTGTCATTTAAAGCATACAATTCAATTTAACATATAGCAACAACCCTTGCCATATTTCACACCTACAATGCCAAATGATTAGTAATATACATATAACGTTGGCAAGATCACAGGATACATGTTTCACAAACCATTTCACAACTTATGAGTATTTAGCCATTCATGACATGAATTCCACTTCTAAACAATTCAATAATTGTTTTTCCTGAAGAACTGTAGTAAAAATTAACTTTGGATATGCGGGGAAATAGTACTCACATAAGTTGACAAACAAGACATTAACCATTACATAATGCTGCTTACACAAGTTGACGAAAATCTACAACAAATGCCAGATTCCAGCCATTGGTATGGTATCCACCACCGATACATAGTACCTGAAAATATATATCACCGGCACAGAGTGCCTGGAACTGTAACACTGATACATAGTATGTGGAAATTGTAATCACCGACACCTAGTGCCTGAAACACTCTAATGACATGTTATTTGTATCCTAGCTATTCACTGAGTTCACACGGACTTTAACTTGTATATCTTAACCTTTTTATGTTTAGAACCTCATATCATGATCAACATGATCACAAACATTCCATAAAATAACATGATTAAATTCAAACCTGTACAATTACCATACTTTACAATTCAAGCTTTTATTTCCCACTTTCAATCTTACCTCAATTAACCATGCTCACTAAACACACGTACATGTACACATATGTGATTAAAATTAAAAAAAAATCAATAAACATAGCAAATCTAATACAAACTTACCTAAATGAAGCAACTACCAATACCACAACGAAGACTACTTGATAATTTTTCCTTTTCCACGGTTATCGATCAGTTGATACGTTTCTTGATCTATATATAGTAATTTAATTCAATTAACCAATTGAATACCTTAAAACATCTAAATTCATATATTTGACCCTTTAATGACATTTTACACTATTATCCTAAACTTTTACGTTTTATTCAATTTAATCACTAAACTCGAAACTTACACAATTATCACAATTAAGCCCAAAACCAAGCTAGCCGAATTTTCATTTATTCACTTACAGCCCATAATTATTGAAATTTCAAAAGTATTTCATGCTAAATTTATTATTTATCAAATTAGTGCTTAAACTTAAAACTATTCAAAATCATTTTACAAATTAATCCAAGCTCACCGTCAAGCTTCAAACTAAACCATTAACAACTAAAAAATTTCAGGAATAACAATGGCAAGTTTTCAAAAATTTAACAGAATCACAAATTAGTCCATGGGCTAGATGAATTAAGTTACAACCAATATCCGAGCCAAAATTTTTTTTTTAAGGGAGTCGGAATTAAATTGTATATTTTTTCGATAGTACAAATGTAATTTCATCATTTTAAAAGTCTATATCTTTATTAATTTTAAAGGGTTAAATTAAATTTTTATCATTTTTGAAAGGGCCAAAGTGTAATTTTACCATTATTAATTTAAAATTTTATAAATTATAAAAGGCCTAAATTAAAATTTTACCATTTTAAGGGGGTTATAATATATATACAAAATGAAAAATTACAAAAATCTTAAACATTGATAGACCTAATTATATTTTTGAGGGGCCATAATATAAATCTACAAAAAACTAAATAGAAAAAAATTAAATTTTGGAGGGTTATGGCTCTTGAGCCTTACAACGATCTCAAAAATATAAAATTTACTAAAAATGGAATCAAAATTGACTTACATGCCAAGCTTAAGCTTGGCCGAAGCTTCCTTAGGTTATTACAATGGTGTTCAGTTGGAAAAAATAAAAATGAAGAAGATGAATGATGTTTCCCTTTTTGTTTTATTATAACTTTAACATTAAAATAATAAACATTTTAATTATAAAACTTAATTAAATTATGAAACCGGCTACTAGCATTAACAATATCTTATTTGCCATTAAATCCAACCACTAATACTTTTAACCCATTTAACCCGTAAAACTAATTGCAATTGACTTTGGTAGTTTTTACGGTTTAGTCTTTTTCCTTAATTAATTATCCAAACGTTAAAATTATCTAACCAAATTTTAATACGACATTTTAATAACCTTATAAATATTAAATCAATAAAATTTACTGACTCACTGATCATAATTTTGATCTCAAAATCACAGTTTTCAACACCACTAAAACGGATTATTACAACTTCGTTGATTTTTTTCAATTTGATGCAAATTTTTCATGAAGGCTTAATTAATTTTTTGAAATTTTTATTGAAGGTTTTTTACCATTCATAACACTAATCAAAAGTATATGTGTTCAAATTTTAAGTCTAGTTCGATCTTTTCAAATAAATTATTTCACTATTTTATAATATATTTAAAATTAATATTTATATATTTTTATAAATAAATTTAAATAAATATATATTTAAAATTATTTAATTTAAATTCATACCATATCAAATTAACCCGAAAATAAAAATGCTTGTGTTAACTTGATGGATTAAACCGAAATTACCAAGAGAGGGGGCGAACTGGCCCTTTAAAAATTGTTGGAAGAGAATAAATAAAATCAAAACAATTTGACATAAATAATTTAGAGTGGTTCAACCCCAAATACCTACTTCACTACCTTAGCTTTTCACAACTAAGGATTTTCCCAAATCGATTAGATTTGTATAACCTTTAAGGACAAGGTTTAACCTTACAATCTCTCTTAAGATTTATACTCCAAAATCTTAAGATAGAACTCCCTTAAGGTTTCCACCCAAACCTTAAGTATAAACCCTCTCTCAAAGAGAAACAAACAAGCAAACAAATAAACAATCCTTACAAGATTAGGATGTTTGTCAATTAAGCACAAATACAATGAAAAACACTTGAGCTAAATGAACATAATGAAAGCTCACGAGTGTTTACAAGAAAATGTATGAAAGAATTAAGCTTTAGGTTGATTTGATTGATCTTTAAGCTTTAAATATTGCTCTTCTTGTTGCTAAACCTTTGGAAGATGGTATTTATACCCCCTAATTGATTTTCAACCGTTGTGGTTGTTGGGAAAGTAATTGTAGCTGTTGGGAATGAAAAACCAGAGCATTTATGTCACCTGCTAAAAGGGTATCAATAATTTTTGTAATAAATATAGATTCAGTGACCATTAGAGTTGCGGTATAGATACTTGATTAAAGGTATCAATACTTTTTGTCATTGTTTGAAAAATCATGAAAACGGAATGTCAATTTGGTCTCGATCATCAGAGCGGTATCGATATCTCATAAAATATCAATACTGAGACAAAAAGTACCGATACTCTTTGTCTTGGAGCAATTCTAACTTGTTTGAAAATGATTAAAACATATTTGAAAATGTTTGACTCAATTGAAACCATTTCAACTTGATTTTATCAATTTGTTCAACTTTACTTTTATTCAAAAACACTTTAATTTATTATATCAAAATATATTATCCAATCAAGTTTTATTTAACAACTTGCTTAAGCCGAACCCATATTGATCAAATCAAATGAGCTATTCATTCAACCCAAGAATAATTCTATCTCAAAACCTCTAATATCATGACTCTCGAATTCATACGTGGTAGTAATATCAAACCAAATACGAACAATGAGGTTCTAAGCTAATCACTAAAAATCTTAATGTCATAATGCCTTTCAAATCCTCTTAGCCATTATCTTACTACAATAATTCTTCCTAAGAAAAATGTCCATGTTGTAACCATTCCACCCAAAACGTAATGGATTACCCTTAAAACACATCGTGTACAATGCTCAAAGCTCTAGGTTGAATAGCAAAAGCAACTTTTAATTTATTACGAGCGAGAGTAGAAGCAAATGTAAGGAGGCAGGGTGACACTTGACAATTATTTCAAAAATAATTAAATCCCTTTTGAAAGTTATAAATTTATAGTCCAATATAATAATAAAATTATTTTTTTTATTTTTAAAAATCTATATTTCTCCCTCTTAAAATATTTTTAAGGGCCTTTGCACCTACTCGTGACCTTTGAAATAGATTTGGCGACAACATTTACTATTTAATGATAGTTGTAATAATATATAGTGCATTACAACAAAATTTTAAAACTCTAGTTAAGGCTACACTCGTTTAAAGATTATCTTGTGTATTGATCTGATAGTTAAGGTGTTCATTACTTCAAGTGTGATTTGAGTTTAAGTCATACTAATCGTTATTTGTAATTCATCAAAAAAAATATTTTAATTTTATTATTATACTAATAAAAAGTGGTTTTATTTTATATAGAAATTGATAATACAAAATTAGCTCCAATATCTTACAAAAAAGAAAAGAAAAGAAGGAGATAAATAGAGTATCAAACTAACATGATAACAAAGGAAGAATTCATGGTAAGCAATCATGTGAATAAAGGCTATACAAACTAACAGGTAAACGGCTAAAAGCAACCTCCTCTTCTCTTTATAAAAAATATATCCCACTTCACATATAAAATTAATTGTTGATTGAATATTAATTAAGTAGCTATTATTATAAATTTACAACTATTATCACTTTGAATACAAACATGCGACTTTTATAATTAGTAAAATTATTATTTTTTATATATTAGTTTTATGTACATTCGCTTTGTAGGTGGAAAATTAATTATTATAAATATATATGTTTAAAATTAAAAAATATGAAAAAATAAAATATTTGTAATTGTGTTGAGGGTTGATTTATTTAAGAGAAATTTTTGAAGTATAATTTATTGGACAACGTGTCAGATTCCTAACAAATGAAAGGTATTGTTCCGCGTCACGAAATTCTATCTCTCATACTTTATTTAGAGTCAATATGTTTTAAAATATTATTTTAAGAGGTCTGGTTCATTAAGTTGAGAGCACTTTATTGTTGGTGATATGGCTTATACCCTTTATTGTTGCAGGATTATCTAGTTATTCGACGAACGACACTTCAAAAATTTTTCTCGAATGATCGATCTCTCAACAAATATAAATTAGTAAATTTTATATTTAAAGTATTACGAAATTATCAAAACTTCTCTTAACATGTCTCATCAATTTGATCTTAATCATAATGGATCCAAGATCAGCTTCCTAAAAGTGGTCGACCAAATTCACTTTGAAGGAACGTGGGTTCATGTTGGTGGAGCAATGGTTAGAGACTTCGAGAATGCTTCTGCTGGCGATGCGGTACTTGATTCGATTGGTAATCGGGTATTGAGATTTAAGCGTTATCTAGGTAGTTGTACACCTTTTGAGGTGAAATTTTGGGGTATTTTGGACAGGCTTCTCACATTGTTAAATAAGGATTACAAAGGGCCACAATTTAGACAAATAACTTAGAGGTGATTAGAGCTTTACCTGTTAAGGAGTCGAAAGATTCAAGTATTACCTTGTTTAAAAAGATTTAATAAGTTATGAATTCTGAAGAATAGTGAAAGATCAAATATCACCCCATGATTGCAACTTAATTGTGAATAGATTAACTAAGTTCAACTTAACATGATAATCAAATTTACAGATTTTTTATGTACCTCCTAATGTGTTAGAAGCTTTTAAATATAACAAAATGTGTCACGCTTTTAAACATTTGGTTTTATACAACTTTGTTTTATTTGTAAAAAAAAAAAAAAAAAAGGAAAGTGGGTGATGATGATAAATTTAGGAGGTGGGTTAGTTTTTTACTAGAAAAGTTATGATTTAAAATTTTAAGTTACAAATGTATTTTTTAAATTTAATAAATTCACTTTTGTGAATCAAGCTGATGTATTTTATCTTATAAAAACCACACTTAATGAAGATGTTTCTTTTTCGAGGGTAACCTTAATCAAGATCTTTGCTAAGGGTTTTATATATAAACCCAATTTGAATCCTATTTTCAGTAAAATTTTCCTCATAAAGCGAATAAACCTACGAATGCAGTCCACAAGAAAAAAAACCGAAAAATCCTTGGTAAGGGACCTAAGCTAGCTTTTCTCCACGAGAAAACACTGGAACCCCATTGTCCCTAATACACCGAACAAAGACACGGCCGCCCCTTCCCTTCCCCGGCCCCGACTTCAGTCAATCATTTCACCCATCAACTTGTATTTTAATAAAAAATCTCGACCATATGAATCAAGACATTGCAGTTCCTCCTCCATCTAACTCTGTCCACAAGCCTAAGCTAAGGCCAACCCTTAACTCTTACTTCAACAAACCCACCCTTTTCAAAGCTTTCTTTTTCTGCTGTCTTCCCTTTCTCATTTCCCTCTTTCTCCTTCCTTACCTCAATCAAAGTGGCAAGAATTCTGAAATGGTAGGTTGAAATTTGGATTCCTTTTCTTGTTTCAGACTTTGGGTCTTGTTTATCTTTCAATTTACTGTATTATAACCTTCTCTGTTTTGGGTGAAAGGTGGTCTTGGCAGGATTTTGTAATGACTCTGATATTGCTAATGTGGGTTCTAGTGAAAGCAAATCTGTTCCTTTTAAAGAAACGAGAAGTGGTTATGCTTGTTCAACAATGGGGGAGCCTTGCATTTCTTGTACCACCTTCAACATCCTAGCTCCTATTTACAAGCGATTGGACCAGAAGGTGATTTCTTCATTCTTTTCCCTTTTAATATCGCTGCACCTTTGTAAAATTTTCTCCTTTCATTGTTTTGTTTTTCTCATGGAACAGAACCAGAGCTTACGAGAGAGTGATTTTAGAGCATTTTGGTTAGCTAGAAATAAGAAGATTGTAAATTGGTTGCTTTACGAAAGGTCTACCATTATCTGTCTCCAGGTGGGCTTCTTTTCCCTTTTTCTTCTATTGATTTCCCTCTCTCTCATTCTTTTTTTGACTTTCATAACATGTATTAGTAAACAGTTGACTCTTTCCTTCCGCCAAGAGCCTTAATTTCAACTCTGATGACATAAGCTTTCACTAATTAGGTAATTGTTTCGTTCAATGATTAGGAATTTTGGGTTGGAAATGAAGAACTGGTGCATATGTATGAAGAAAGCCTCGGTGCTGCAGGCTATGATACCTTCAAGCTTGCAAGAACCAACAACAGAGGAGATGGTACACAACGCACCTTTTTACTTATTTATTCTCATACTAGAGGCCGATTTCAAGACTTCGTCTGTAACTTAGATAGATATGGGGGTTCTTATGTGTTGCTGTCCGCCCGAGTAAGTAAATTAAGCTTAAATCAAGTCAAAATCATTTGAGAATTAGAGAGTTTGACCCTTAATTTTGTAGTATTAGCTGTAGTTTGATGCAGCTGGGTGTTCTTTACTTTGGAAGTTCATTTCTACTTTTCCTCTTTTAGTATGCAAATCTTCCATTTCAATCGGCTCCTATAGAATAAGGTAAACAGAAGAATGACCATTTTCTCACCTTTGGGGGCTTAACTCCTTCCATTATGGTTCACATATTTTCCCTTCTGCTCTGTGGTTTCAGTTGCCACCAACATGGGAAAAGGATGGTCAAACTCGTATCTTTTAGGCTGTTCACAGTCCTTATAACGTGTGTAGATCATCCTGCAAGATTTAAATTAAATCACTTAAGTTCTTGATGTTTTTGTTCTTATGGTTCTATTTGATTCTTAACTCCTTCTTAGTCTCAGGCTTGAGAACTTTTGTTAATACTACTTCAACAGGTTTGTTGACTGCTATACACAAGGACTACTTTAAGGTTTTAAACCGTAGAGAGTTGTTCTTCAATGACTTCGGAGACCGTGTTGCGCAATTGTTGCATGTTCAATCAGTTGCACCCTTCTCAATAAATCAGAATGAGAGATTTCAACAGGAAATTATCATTGTAAACACCCACCTCTTATTTCCTCATGATTCCAGTTTATCCATTGTGAGACTGCACCAGGTAGATATTACCGTCTTCTGAAATATGTCAGTGCGCCACTCCACTTTCTTTTTCCATTCTTTTTTATGTTACCGATTTAACTTATCTCTAGCTTTTATATTCTTCTCTTAGGTTTACCAAATACTACAATATCTGGAAACATATCAGAGAGAAAACAAACTCAACCAGATGCCAGTCATACTCTGCGGGTAAGCTACATCTTTGGTTTTATTGCTGTGATGATCTCCTCAGTAAAAGGCATTCTAATATGTTTTGTTTTTCTTCGCCTCTCTCTTTTTTACTTTAATGCTTTAAATTCACAGCGACTGGAATGGAAGCAAGCGTGGACATGTCTACAAGTTCCTCAGGTCCCAGGGATTTGTTTCATCTTATGATATTGCACATGAATACACAGACAGCGATGCAGATGCTCACAAGGTTAGTATATTCAATTTCAGATTCTATTTCTGCATATCTCCATCAGTATACCACTATCTTTTTGGGGTCTGCAATGCTTAGTGACAAAAAATGTTGGCTTTACTCCTCGTATATCCCACAGTGGGTTAGCCATCAAAACCATAGGGGAAACATCTGTGGTGTCGATTTCATATGGCTTCGTAATCCTCATAAATCACAAAAGCTGTTGAAGATAAGTTGGGCTGAAGCAGCTTTTGGCATAATAAAGGTTAGTTCTGCATTTTTCATTTTAAGCTGTTAATTTATTGTTCCAAATTCTGCATTTCTAGCTCAAATTGTAGCTTAGTTCTTACTACAGTAGTCAAATTTATGCTTCCTCTCTCTTTAGAGTGTGCCATCAAACATCTACATTAGGGACTTGGCTCAGATTCTGATAAACCTTACACATTATAACTAGTTCTCAAATCTGTGACCTATGGCTTCACTTATTGAGGAAACCGTAAGGTGACTGATTGTGGAATCTGAAATTTGTTGCCATCTCTCTGATTGGGAATTTAGGTTTTACTTTTCCTTTTGCCAACGAATATCACCAGTTATCATGCTTCCACATCTGAAATTTAATTGCCATCATCTTGGTTACAGTACCAACTTAAAAAGGTTTCATTGGCTGAAAATGATGCCTTTGCCTTTCTAAGGTCTGACAGCAGCGGCAACCATATAACTTACTCGGCCTTTTGTGATGCACTTAGACAGGTACTTTTAGTCACTTCCTTGATAGGTTCCCTTGATGTACAATGGAACTGGTTAAATTCTCAACTTTTCAGAACTATGTGCAGGTAAATTTGACTGGTCTTTCTCATGGATTAAGTTTCCAAGAGACGAAAGATCTGTGGGTCCAAGCCGATGCTGATGGAAATGGTGTTGTAGACTATGAAGAATTTAAGGTGTGTTTCATTTTTGTTTGTGAAGTTGTGTCATTTTACTAGTAGCAGGGATGCCTTTTATGCATGGCCTGTAACTCACTTTAAGGCACCCTGTTCTATTGGTGATCAAATGGGAATATAAGAAAGCACATGCATATTGATAATGTGGTTGGACACATGTTCCCTTGTCACTACAAGTAGTTTTGGCAACATATCTGATGTAACCAAAAAATAACTTTTAAGTCAATGTAGCATTTATGCCAACATTTCTCATTAGAAAATATGGAGTAATTTGGTTGACGTATTTGCAGAGAATTTGGGATGCTACATGGTTACAACATATGGATGAAGACTGCAGCTTAGAGGACTCGAATGAAGGCATTGCAGAAGACGAAGCTATCGGTTTTGCGGTAAAAAAAGCAGTTCTCCTCCCCCATGAAGTGGAGAAGGGAATATGGCCTGAAAACTACTCCCTTTCTGATCATGCCCGACTCATTGCTGTATTCTCACCTGTTAGATTACGGTGTTCGAAGCAAAGCTTGTAGAATAAAATTGTTGATAGCTTCACAGAAAACAAGTTTTGTTACACGTTTAAAAGGAAATATACATACGTGTTATATAGTCCCAGGAAAGTTCACTTCCTCGTACATGTTTAGCCATGTACATGCACCAAGAAATCATTTTGGTTACGCAAGCAGATATATATTAAATTTCTTTCGTAAAAGAGATTCGATCTAGAAAAGTGGGGAAGACATCCAACAAAATTGAGAAACGTACGAACCTGAATGGACGGTGGCAATGTCAAAAGAAAGAAAGAGAGTACTGAAGATGATGTTGGCAAAACTTAGGGGTCAAGTTCAGAACAGTGGAAGGAAAAATCGCAAAAATACCCTTGTAAAGATATTCAATTTAAAAAATTTCATGCGTATAATTATATGATATCAAATTATATATTTAATTAAAATTAATATATAGTTTTAATATTTTATACCCAATCAAATCGTTATTTTAACTTATATACAGCGTCATAAAGAAGCTATTTTGTTTAAAAGAGTACAAAGAGTGATAGTGGGATCGAATTAGAAACTTGGAACGTTGATATTCCAATGAGTTGGATCCAATGATGGAGGGTTTTTTATCCAAATATTATAAAAAAAATTATTAATGACTAAAAATGGTACCCCAAATTATTATTTATCAAAATGGTATGTTTAGTTAAGTTGAGAGACTTTAAGTAGATGCACAAAGAAGTATTTTTGACACGTGTTTTTTTTTTATATTTAAAAATAAAAAAATATTATTTTATTAGTGTAGAGACTCAAAGTGACGACACTCAGGGTTTTTTTACAGAAAAATACGAGAAAAAAATACCTGATACCCAGTGAAGGAACACGAAGTGGCGGCACTAAGAGGGGTTTTGCCACTTGGCAACACCCCATTGTACCGTGTGTGTGTTTGTGTGAGTTTTTTAAGAGGTGAAAATTAATTTGAGTGGTTGGAGATTTTTGATAGGTGATAAAAATTAAATAAAATAAATTTTTTTGTTATAAAATAAGTGGGGAGGGGGAGACCAACGAAAATTGAAGAAAAAAAGAAAGAAAAAAGGGAAAGAAATAAATAAAAAAAAAAAAGAAGGAAGAAGGGGAAGAAGGAAAATGAAAAAAAAGGTAATGTATTTATTTTTTAAAAATTTTAATTTGTTAGTTAGTAGTAGTAATTTGATTGATTTGCTATTATAATTTTATTTGTTTAATAGGTTGATTAAAAGAGTAAATTAAGAGGAGTGGAATAAAGGTAAGTTTAATTAATATTTTAAGTATGATTAATTTTAAAATTAATTTTAAAATATTTTAATTTGTTAGTTAATTTGATTATTTTAAGTTTTTTTTTCTTTAATTTAATTTTTAATTGATTTGTTATTTAATGTTGTTATAGTTGGTGAGTAAATTAAGAGGAGAAGAAGAAATGTAAGTTTGGTTATTATGTTATTATTAATTTACTTTAATTTAATTTTGCTAGTTAGTAATTTTATTTTGTTGTTAGTAGCAGTAAGTAAAAAGTATTGTTCATATTTATTGATTTAAAATTTAATAATGTTTAAATTTGTTAGTTAGTAACTTTATTATACAAGTCATAAGATTGTTTAATAAAATGTGAAAGAAAATTATTACAAGTGTTTAATAAATAAACAATAATCCATTTTTAAGTTATAATTAAAATTAGTTACAAGTATGAAATTAAAAAATTTAATTGAAATAATATTAGTGTATATTTATAAAATAATTATATAATACGAGTAAAATTAGTTATATAATAAAATTATAAAAAATTAATACAAAATTTTAAATATTTTTTATTTAAATGGTAAAATTAATAATTTTAATTTAGATATCATGTGAATATATGTATGTTTTAAATTTAAATTATATAAAATATAAAAAGATAAAAATACTCTAAAATAAATTTATTATTTTATAAAAATAAGAGATTTTTAATAATTCACAAAAAGTTAAACCTAGCTAATTAATTACCAAAATATAATATAAAAAATAATTAATTATCAAAATAATATCCCCATCATATTATTTACCAAAATGGTTATTTTGTACCATTTTGGTAAATAATGGTGTGTATTTATTTTGTACTATTTTAGTAAATAATGGTGTGTGGATACTATTTTGGTATATAAATATATATTTTGTACCATTTTAGTAAATAACACATTTTGGTATTTAATTATTATTTTTGTATTATATTGGTAAACTTATGTATTGAATTAATTAATAATTTTTTTTCAAGTTGCAGAATGGCTTCATTAATTAACTCGTAACATCCTCACATAGTCAAATCGATGAATGCAGATACACACCAAGCCAATATGAATGTAAAAAAATTATTATTTGTTCATTATGTCATTCACAATATTATTATTTGTTTACAAAATTAATTTTGGTTATACTAACTATTTTTGTAAATTAACAGGAAGAGCTCGCGTATCGTTCATTGAGGGGTCGTGCACAGAGCCTCAAATTTCCCCCTCATGAACGTCTGCTTTCGTACTTGCGGGATGCCGAATTTGGATTAGCAGCATTGATCCAAAAATTTGAGTTAAGATATGATTTAATCAGTGCATTGGTGGAGCGTTGGCGCCCGAAGACCCACACATTTCATCTGCCTTGTGGGGAGTGCACTGTGAAATTGGAGGATGTTGCGGTCCAACTAGGGCTACCAATCAATGGTGTACCAGTCACCGGTATTAGTTCGTTTCAAGAGCCGGCAACGATGTGCATCCAGTTACTAGGTTGCTCACCTAGTAATAACAATGACTTCACGTCGTTGTTATTTACATGGTTGAAGAGCAATTTTCAGCACTTGCCCGAACACGCAACTGAAATGGAGGTTTCTTGGGCCGTTCGAGCCTATATTTTGCTAATGATAGGGGGCATACTCATGCCGAACGCAAATAACAATAAGATCCACTTGATGTATTTGCCCCTACTAAGAGATTTACGAAAGATTCATGAATATAGTTGGGGATCTGCGATGCTTGCCATGCTATATCGAGAACTTTGTCGCGCCACAAACCCTTCTTCCCGAGATATAGGTGGATGCCTAGTGCTATTGCAATCTTGGGCACTATATCGGATGCCATTCTTGGCATCCGTTAGGCATCAAACATATGTTTTTCCACTCGTTAACAGGTGATTACCATATACCATAAATTTTAATTATTTGACATATTTTATTAATTATATTATTCTAACAAGTTATTTTTTGTTTTCTTAGATAGAAAACAAAACCGGGGATCAGGAGGCAATACACAGTTCCCATGTATCGTTTGATGCTCGAGCAATATGCCGGGGAAGGGGTATGTTATTTATTAACATGTTAAATTATATTACTTGACTCGTGTTAATATGGTTGCATGTTACTAAATTATATTACTTTACTCTTATTAATATCTTGACATGTTATTAATTGTGCAGTTCATCTGGACCCCATATATACAGCCAAAAATTACCGTTATTATTCCCGCCTCGATATTCCTTCACTCAGACTAATGGTACATTAACGCACCGATAATCAATTTTCAAACAGTGGAGTGGTATGCATGGGATCGAGTACTCCGACAGTTTGGTTGTAAACAGCCTATCCTGTAACTACCATTCCAATTAGGGTTTATCCATGGGATGAATAAGAAGGGGAAAGCAAATTGTGATTGGGGGAGTGTGCATGGACAATATGTTTATGTGTGGAACAACCGAATGATGCGAGTACCTCCGATGGAGTACACTCCGGATTTACAACCATTGGTGCAGTACATGCAGTGGTTCATTGAGGTTGGGAAATCATATTTACTTGGTGCTTTATCGACGATAATTCCCCCATCATGTCTCGACAAGATCGCCCCTATCATGTAGCTCTTACCCCAGAGCCACAGTCAGTGCTAGAGCAACAAAAAGAGGAGGATGAAAAGGCATTGGATGACGATGATTCTTATCGTCCTGATTTTGCGAGATCGTCACATATGCATAGCTCATCAAGCCAAGGATATCAGCCTTAGTTTGATGAGCCACCGCAATACTCAAGCCAAGGATATCAGCCTCAATTTGACGAGCCACCGCAATACTCAAGGGAAGGATATCAAGCTGAGTTTGACGAGCCACCGCAATACTTTATTCCTCCCGGGCAATACTCTACTCCTTCGGGGCAAATTGACCCTAATGATGACGATGAACTTGACAAGCAACCTCGACGTAAACGTCGACCACCACGAAGATATACCTCGAGAACCACACTATCTAATCATGGATACTAGGGTTGTATCTAATAGTGTTTAAATTTGACTATTGAAATCCTAAACTGTAAACACTAGACTTGAAACTCTAAACCGTAAACACTAGATTGATTAAAGAGGGGCAAAATAGTAATTAGGTGGAAGATATTTTTGAAGGTAAAGTTTTGCGCCAAATTATAAAGTTGGAAGGCCTAGGGACTTAAAGTGCAATTTTACCATTTTTATTAAGTGAGATATTTTTGAAGAAAAATTATTAGAGACTTAAATTTATATGGTTAATTCCTTAATGAGTCTATTTTCAAAATAAACAAACAGGAACATCATTTGATCTCTGTACAAAAAGATAGATAATTTTTAGTGAAGAAAGGTCGAAACTGTCAAGCAACAGAGAATGGGTAAATTAAAAGAATTTACTGTACAAATTGGCTAAAGTAAAAATTCTGAATTTTTTATGGTAAAAAGATATTTGAGTCTAATTTCAGAAACATCAAACGAATTATAATTTTGAATTCTTTACCTCAAGATATAAATAATTTAGTGACTATGACGCAAGTGGACAACTTTGAAAATTAATGTGAAAATAAAAGTAAGAGGTATATGATGATGAACCAGGTTTAGGCCCTACTCGATCCGGATGATTGACCAATATGATATGTTCGTTGAGGGAAATTACGCCGAGTATGCCCAACTAGCCTACACAATCCACACAGCTTACCGCCGTCTGTTTTCTCCATAATGTCCATTTCGTTGCGGATTCTGGTGGGGGACGACCTTTCGGATTCCTTCGTAAACCTTTGTTCAGGATAAGCTCGAAAGCCGTCGGAGGTACCTCCCATGTGGACACGTCAGGTAAGACGGGGAACTCATTTTCCCAAATACGTAACGTACGCTAGAGAGTGTAAACGGGGTCGATGAACTGTTCAACATTGAGCGACACTTTAGCACAAGCTGCAACGACATGCGCACAGGGATAACGAAGTGTATCGAACCTCCTGCAATCGTAGTGTCTGTTTTGGAGATTAATCCCGTATGACTTAGGTGGGATACCAGGTCAACGCCTAATGGTCTCAGTGACTTGAAATCGTTGAAACTGTCGTGAATATGTTTCAACGTTCATCGTCCTCGCACTCTGACGGTTTGCATCCATTGCATTCCTGATAGCTTCGACAAACACGTGTCCGACGTTTATCTGATCGATTTGTCGCATCTCCATTACTGGCATCAAGGTAGCTAGCCTATAGAACGTAGCGGAGAACATGGATGAAATCGAAAGATGTTGTATTCTCTTGAACACGCCGTTAATCGACTCTGCTAGGTTGGTCGTCATTTGACCATATCGATACCCCTTATCAAAACTTTGATACCATTTTCACGACTCCATGGTACCCAACTACTCGCATAGAGGCTTGTTTGTTTGAGCTTCCATGTCACGCTCAAGTCTAGTCATTCTTTGTCGGAATCGGTGTGGGTCTAGCTCGTACGCTGTAGGAATATTAAGAAAACATAAGTTACAGTCTAAAATTAAAACCTTAAAAATATAATTTGGAACTTAATTTTTTTACCCATTTTCACAAGTTGTCTCCGCCAGTCTGCATTCTTATATTCTCGTTAGAAGTTAGCCGCAATGTGTCGACTGCAGTAAACCGATTTCCATGGTACACCAGTACTCTTAATGACCGCAATAATACCGTTCCCTCTATCAGAGATGATGCAAATATTATCATTATGAATCACATGCCTCCGCAGGTTTCTCAAGAAGAATTCCCAAGATTCCATGTCTTCTTTGTCCACAATAGAGAATGCTATTGAGAGCATGTTTTGATTCCCGTCTTGAGCCACTGCAATTAGTAGGATCTGCGTATATTTTCCGTATAGCCACGTTCCATTTACCTGGACAAATGGCTTGTAGTGAGGAACTGCTCGAACGCAGGGATCAAACGTCTAAAATATATATTGAAAATTTCTTCTTCCCGGTTGTATGTTGTTATTTGAGCCATAATAAGGTCGTGTCACCAACTCAATCGCAGTCCCCAGCACGTACTGTCGTATTGCGGCTATCCATCCTTACAGCTCATTATATGATGCATCCCAATCACCGAACAATTGTTCCATTGCCATCTGTTTCGCAATCCATGCTTTTCGATATGAAACCCGATAATAGAATCGCGATTGCATGTCCACAATCAGTGTAGAAACCTTGATGGTCGGATCGTCTTTAACCATTGGCATGATATGTGTGCAGATGATTCTGGAATCAAGTTTCCGGTGATCTTCTGACAAACGTGTTGAACTGCATGTGTGAGGTCCATCAATTTTCTTATCTCTCATATTTGCGACTTTTGGATAAATGCAGCTCGCACCTTCCACTTGCAACCTTCCGTCGACTTTCAGCACTCCCCAATATACAATGTCGGTTTAGACACTACGACTTTATAGTCAATCGACAGATTCATGCTATATCGCTTAATAGCAAATATACACTCTTCTTTGGATTCAAATTTTTGGCCTACAAACAACTCTTCACAATCTGCTGCTATGGCTAATCGGTGAGCAAGTACTATTTCAGGGTATTTCGCGAACTCGACATGTGTCGCATCGGGGTTTATAAGTGACATGTGTGCCTCAGGAGGATTATTGTGCATCACAATATGTGTAACTGGATTTCCGACTGGATTTTCATCATCATTCGCCCCTTCATCGTCAATATCATCTAGGACCTCATCCACATTTGGATCACTATCAATATCGAATTCATTATCAGAAAGAATACTACTATCATATCCACCATCTTGATCTGCATCATTCTAGGGCACAGCAGCATTAAGATCGATGTCTAGCCTACGTACGATTGATTGACTTTCAACGTACGATACTGGAACCACCATACACGGAGTTGAATCTTCATTTTCTAATGGAGTTGGATCTTCATTTTGTACAGGTTCCACATAAACTAACTCGGCAAACAATTGAACCGGTGTATTTGGGTCACTTTGATTCGAACAATAAAGAGCGATCATTGTCTCCACGTCTTCATCGTCTACAAGTTCCATCTCGGTGAATTTGATGGGATCTGTCGAAACTGGAAACTTGTATAAAAGTTTCGAGATCCTTCTCTCACAACGTCTAAAATTTTTTGCACTAATCCTTGCTTTCATATCATCAACCGAGATATTTCGACGAAATCTCATTCCTATTTGTTCCCGACAATCAAATATACATCCAACCGATGTTCTCAAAATTACTCCATCAAAATAAATGCATACAAAAAATTGATTATCCATCTTCAATAAATCTGTTAAAAATTAAATAAAATTTTAATAAATAAAATATTATTTTAAAAAGATATCATACTGAAATAAATTTAAAAATAAACACATTACCTTTCTTTCATTCTTCTTTCTTTCCTCTCCTTCTTCCTTTCTTTCTTTCTTTTCTTTCTTTCTTTCCCGTTTATTTGCTCCCCTCTTTCTTATTTTATAACAAAAAATTTATTTCATTTAATTTTTATCACAAACCCTAAAAATTCTCAACCACCCAAATTAATTTTCACAATTAAAAAAAATAAACACACCAATATGGCACAATGGGGTGCTGCCAAGTGGCAAAACACCCCTTAATACCGCCACTTAAAAACCCTCCATTGGTGCCGCCACATCGTGTTCCTCCACTGGATGTCAGGTTTTTTTTCTCGTAATTTTCTAGTATTTTTCTGTAAAAAAACCCTGAGTGCCGCCACTTTAAGTTCCTCCACTAATAAAATAATATTTTTTTATTTTTAAATATATAAAAATAAAAAAAAAGTGTCAAAAATATCCCTTTGTGCCGCTACTTAAAGTCTCTCCACTTAACTAAACATACTATTTTGATAAATAATAATTTGGGATACTATTTTGATTATTAATAATTTTTTTTATAATATTTAGATAAAAAACCCAATGATTGGATGATCAAACATGCCAGCGTGGCACCAATGCGGGACCCACCATTGAATCTTTGTCCTTTTTCCCTGAAACTTCTCTTGTAAGGGAGTCACAGTGTTTATTTATTATGTTAATATTCACAAGGAAAAAAAAAAAATCTAAACCAGCTTTAACTTTCGGTGTCCCTTCTCGTTTCTCTCAATCGCCGACCCTCTCTGCTGCCTCTTGATCCCCTCCCTCTATTATTTAATGACATGAGTAGCATCGATGGTAACAGCCACATCGTGGGATACAGATTCCAACCAACTGACAAAGAACTCGTGGATCATTACCTATGGAACAAAATCCGCTACCGTGATTCTCTTGTCCAAGCTATAAAAGAGGTCGATTCTCTTTTCAACAAAGATCCTTTGGAACTAACCGGTAAGAACTAAAGTTTTTGTTTTTTTAGTTGAAAAAAATACTACTACTGTGTTAATCATAACCCTGGGGGGATTTTTTTTTTGTTTGATCGAAGGTTGGCCTGAAATACAATCAGCTGATCAAGTGTGGTATTTCTTTTCCCGGCGAGGAGACAACAAACGGGTGAAGAGGACAACGGGTAAAGGGTTCTGGAAAGTGACGGGAAAGTCTCGGAAGGTAAAGGGGAAAAAAGGGTGTGCTGCCAAGAAATCTTTGGTTTTTTATGAGGGTCGTGCCGCTAATGCAAAGTGGACACCTTGGGTCATCCACGAGTATACTTTCACCTCTACTTTTCCTGATAACAAAGTATATTCCTTTTCTGCGTATTTTATTTCTAGACTTCCATCATCTTTCTGTGTGTTTAATGGAGGACAATAAGGCAATAGGATCGTGATTGTTGTTTAAGTGTTAATTAGTTAAAATTCCTTCGGAAATTCGGTAGAAGGTAAGGTGGTCCAATTTAAGTGCAAACTTGTTAAACTTAACAACTTGATCACTGCTCTTAATTTATTTACATTGGATGAAAATGTTAAGTCTTTAGAGTATATGTTTGATTGATGATCCTGAGGATTTGAAAAAAAAAAAAAAAAGAACATTTGTTATGTATATTTCTGAAATTCAGTGTTTAAGACTGAAATTCTTTTGGCCTTCCACCTATGCAGAAGGGCATTTTTCTCTGTAAATTGAAGAAAAAAGAAGATGAAACGGCCAATGCTTCAAGTAGTGAAAGTTGTCAGCCAAGTGTGGTTGCAGACGAGGAGATTCCTGATGTAAGATGCCTTATGCAAAGTTCTCTCAAGTCATTTCTTTGGACTGATAAAAGTATTCATAACCATTCTTGTTTCTGTATGATTCAGAACCCAACCATGTTTAATCCTGATGAGATACTTGAGACATTGAAAGAACTAGACTGGGGGCATAAGTTGGAGATGGATGAGCAGCAGCAGCCCTCTTGCTCGGGATTCACTCAGTTGAATGACTTTACCAATTGCTGTGGTGGGCTTCCACACCTGTCTGAGGAAAAGAATGATGATATGTCATGGATTGAGAATTTAGTGGATGATGATGAAAAGGAAGAATGCCAACCAATGGTAAAAGAAAAATGAAATAAAATTTTGTATTATAATAATTAGAGTACCATCTTATGCAAGCAAGATGGGCAGTGCATCTCATTGTTATGCTGGTCTGGTGTTTATTGATTTTTTAAAAAGAACCTTGATTGACCAGCTTAACTAACGATGAAAATGCATTCCCGTTTAAAAAATGAACTTCTATTGTGCTAGCACTTGAATGTGAATTACTACAGTCTCACTCTATTATTGATGGAACTAAAGCTCTTGCTTGATAAGATGGAAAGAAAAGTGATTTTCTTTTTATTCATTGCTTGGTACAATTGAAAAATGAGAAGAAAGAAAAATAGCATTTTTAAAAAAAATTGTGTAGTTGTGAACACTTAAACTCTTGTTCATCTTCTTTCTTCTTGTCATTCCAGTAAGATGAAAAATGATCTTTTCTATTTTTTTTTCTTCTCATTTTCTTTTTTACCAAACATTTGTTTTCTCTCCTCTTTTTCGTTGTACTCTTCCATTTTTTCACCTTTTCTCTCAACCAAATATACCAAAGGAGTGAAAGGATGGAAAAGAAATGAAGAGAAAGGGAATCATTTCTCTTTGCCTTCCTACATAAAAACATGGTGGAGTGAGAATGATTTATACTTCAAATTCTTACATTTCTCCTGTTATGTATTAATTTGTGGATTATCCTATGTTTTAGGGTCCTGCAAAAAGTTTTGCTGCAGTTTTGGCTTTTTTGGGGTGTGTTTGTTTAAGTGGAACAGTGGGAAGATGAGAAAGGAGAGAGTGGAAATGTAGAAGGAAAATAATTGAGTTTGTTTGGTAGGCAAGAAAAATGATGATAAAAAAATTAGGAAAATTTGTTATTTTTCATCACAATAAATAAAAACAAATAATTCTAAATTAAAATAACAAAGAGGAGAGAAAAATGAGAGACATATAAATCAAGTGTGCTTATTTACAGCATTAAGGAATAATAAGAGAGAACATGAGAGACATATAAGCCAAGCCTGCCTATTACAACGATGTTTATAATCTTCATTCCTTTCTCTCAGTTTTCAACTTGCCAATCAATAGATGGAAAAAGAATTATTTTTTCTTTTTATTTATCATCTTTCCTACCTAGCCTACTGATAAAAAAATATATTTTTTCTATCCTTTTTACTTTTCTCATCCAATAATCATTTACCATTCCAATCTTCCTCTAAATTGCTTTGTAAGTTGTGTTTTGGGATGCTTAATTAGTTGCCTGTTGCTTCATTTATGTCAACTGTATGAGCAGGCGATAAGCAATTCAATGATGACTGATGAACATGGTGGTTCAAAGAAACACCAATCATTGGCAATGGTTAATGCACCAAATGTGACTTCAAGTTCTGTAAAGCAAGATCCCCATGGAAGGGACAGGATGGTATCTCTCAATAATGAATCCAGGGAAATGGATATCTCTGATGTTGAGTCAGTTGTTGATCCACACCGTATTGTTCGTGCTACAAGATTACACAACCCTTACTATAAAAAATTAAGAGAGCAAGAAGATCCAAAAAGAATCAATAAACGGGGAAAGTTTTGCAGAAAAATAGCCTCCCAAGACAAGGTAAGGGAATCAACCTGCATTAAAGAAAGATGTTGTCAAAATGAAATGCTCAGGTTTATGTCATTTGCTTTTAGCTATCCAGCTTGATCCCTTTTGCAGGCTATAGATGTAAAACAACATGCCACTGCTGTTAATCTTCCCATTATTATGGAATCTAACGGTAAGAAGAAAACAGCTGAACATAGCTACAGACATACGTGACTGCAGATGCATTTGAATGAGTCAGCTGACTGTGATAAAAAAAGGTTCCTTCATATGCATATATAAGCCTTCATTCAACCATAAATCTAGTCAATGCCCAGTTTATTTTGTCAATGCGCTTTTAGGTGTAGTATTGTTTATTTCTGTCATTTATGATTTAATTTCAGTAGCAATTGGTCCTAGTCATATATTTTAGTTTTTTTATCCCAATTTGGTACCCAAGTTTCGCTTCAATGTTCATTTTAGTACTTGAGCTTTTTTTGTGTATCCAAATTAAGTACCTATATACGTGTCAAACATTCATTGGGTGGTTTGGTCTTGGTAACTAAATTGAATATTGAAGCCAAACTCAGGTATTAAATTAAGACAAAAGAAAATTCAGGTACTGAATTGAACGTTGAAGCCAAGCATAGGTATTACTTAGTATTTTAACATGACAAATCCCTTATCTGATTCCCACAGATGAAGCATGTATCACCTTTCTTTTCCTTGTATAGCTGATAGGGCTACCTACTTCATGAACTAGTTCTTTTTGAGTTTGAGGACCCAGAGTCCTAATCATGACTCCATGTATAATATCTTCACAATTTATATTTGCTGCCCAATGTTATGCATGTATTTCAAAGTGAAGTAAATAAGTTGATGATGTAAGTGCGGTGCTCTAACTCGACTCTTTTTCCTGCTGACTTCACTCTCGAAGCTGTGTAATGAGAAGATTTGGTTCTCCATCCGAACTTGCTGCTTGAAGTTTTTCGAGAGACTACTTTCCTATTCTTGCAGCTTTTCTCGTTGTATATTTTGAATTAAGAGAGAATATTTTTTTTTTGGTGAATTACAATAGGAGAATAAAGCTTTAACAGCAATGCGACTAGTGCGACTAGAACTTAAGTAACACCTGGAGTAATGAACACTCTTGGAGTTCCAATGAAAACGAACTTTATTTGTACCACAGATTTACCTTTATAACCAATTGTTCAGAACTCGTCATATTTGAAGATTGAATTCAAGAGGTCATTTCCTTATGGGCATTAAGTATGTTATATTATTTTGTTTAATTTATTACATTGAGAGGAAAGATTTTTGTTATTTGAATGACAGAATGTAAAATATTGGGGCTAATTTAGGCTGATAAATAAAATATTGGATAAAGTATATTTAAAAAATAATTATTAAATTTACATTTTAATCACTTAATTTTAAAAAATTATAAAAAAGTTATAAAAGGGTCATTAAAACATTCATTTAGGTGATTGGAGAAACATTTTGGAGTTGTCATCAATAGAGAACTCTTATTCTCTGTTTCTCTTTTACAATATCATTTTTTCATAAAATGGTTTTGAATGTCACGAATTTATAAGTTAAAATTTCTCGACTTTCTTTTCCTTCAATCTCTGACATCAATTATCAACTTGACTTAGATTTCGAAGCATGTTATTTTACTAGTTCGCAAATACTATTTCATTGTATTGATCATTGAACTATTGTTTGGAGCTTACGAGTTGAATTTCAAAAAAAAAAAAATTAACAATTTAGTAATTTAAATAAAAATTTTCAAATAGTTTAGTAATCATTCTATAACTCTTTAAAGTTGACCAAAATATAAACTTACTTATAGGGAGATAACTTGAGGTAGCTTATCTACAAATATTGGAAAAAAGACCTTTATAGACCCTTTTTTGTTAACTATTGTGCATAATTTTGATTGGTATAATTACAAATTTAGCTTTCAAAGTTTACATATTTTGTTAATTTAGTCTTGGTTCGAAACTATTCAACAAATTTAACCTCAACATTTATAAAAATATTGCAGGTTAAATTTGTTAAATCGTGACCAAGTTTATAAAATGTGTAAATTATGAGAGTTAAATTTGTTATTGTAACAGTCAAATTTATGTAGAATTGACTAACTATATTATTTTTGTCATTAATTATCCTTATTTAGTCACTTTCAAATTTGACGAGATTAAATTTTTCTAATTTTTTAGAGGACTAATCTGGTGAATATCAAAATTGAGAGGACTGGAAATGTCTTTCTACCAAAATATTCAAGTCTAGTAAAAAGATGATTTCGGAAAGGAAAAAGAAGTCTAGTAAGAAGATAATATCCATGTAAGCTCTCTAAGAGAGGGATATATTGGATTCGAGGAGTACAAGTAGATAGATAAAGTGGAACTCTGGAAGATGATGAAGACGATGGGAATGTCTTCATTTTCTAGTTCGACGTTTCTCTTCACTCCTCTTCACTTTGCCAATGGCGGCAGCAGCAGCAGAAGCTCGCACGCTCATATCCCGAAGAACACAGCCACTATCGTTCTCTCTTCTTCTTTGCTTCCACTTTCTCAATTAGCCCATTTCCCTTCTCTTTCCGTTTTCCCTAATATAGATTCCAATAGATTGCGGGCTTCTGCTTTTAACAAAGGAAGAAAAGGCGGCGGCGGCACTACCCTCTTCGAAATGGATGGTTCTGACGAGGACGAGGACGAGGACGAGGACGAGGAAGACGACGGCGACGAATTCATTGATTTTGATGATGAATTCGACGCTGACGATGAGGGTGGCGATGAGGCCATTTTTCTTCCGCTTGGTAAAATGAAGAAGTGGCTCGAGAACAAGCCCCGTGGGTTCGGTGAAGGGAAAGTGTACGATACTTCTATTGAAGACAAACTGCTTGAAGAAATAGAGCAAAGCAGACAAGCACAAACGGTTAATGTCAAAAACCTTAAAAACAATCCTGTCAAGCCTGGTTCCAAGAAAGATGATCAGCAAAACAAGAAAGGTTTGGCCTTTCCTACTTTATTAGCAAATTTGTTGAAAGGGGTTGCTTATTTCACTCACTTTTATGGATTTTTTTTTGTTTATTTTGCAATAGCTGAAATGGTTCCAAGTGGAATTCGTGTGAAAGTAGGCAATCTTCCTAAGAAAAAGAACATTCACAGGGATTTGAAAGCTGCTTTCGATGGAGTTTCCGGGATAATTAATATATCTCCAGCTGTTTCTGGGAATAAGAAGACTAAAGACCCTGTTTGCAAAGGTTTTGCCTTCGTTGAATTTAAGCATGAGGTGGATGCTATTAGGTATGGTGTGCTACGAGCTTGTATTGCTAACTTTAATAGTTGTTAATTCATAATTTTGTGTAAGAGAAGCTACCGCATTATATGATATTCATGCAATAAGATTAAGAACTGGCAGAATCACCCACAATATAACATCCAATAAAGTTTTCTTATGCAATACTGCATCTTGGTTCAGGTTGCATATCATTATTGTTTGTAGATTAAGAACTGAACTAGTGTCTTTCTTTCTGTAGGTTTGTGCAAAATTTCTCTGGACATAATCTCACCTTTGGTAGGATTCAGAAGCAAATAAAATGTGAGATGATAAATTCACTTTCGCACAGTCCTGGTCATGAAGAATTGTGGGACAATGGATCCATCACAGATGAAGTGGTGATTTCTCACTTCGTAGATGGTCCGAATGCTAATTTCGATATGAAGAACTCTTCCTCAGATTTATTGTTGGAAAGTGTATCTGATGAAGTTGACGACCATGATGATGAGCTTGTATCTGATGAATTTGATGATCTGGATGATGAGTTTGTATCTGATGAATTTGATGACCAGGATGATGAGTTTGATGAAGTAGAAGTAGAAGTAGAAGTAGAAGTAGGAGAAGGTAGAAACAATCTTAATGCTATTAGTGAAGCAGAGGCAAGTACTGCTGATATCATGGAACCGAGGTTTAAGCGTGCAGTTGCTGATTCGATCGCCTCAACTCCGCTGGAACGAATTAGGGCTCTTGAGCAAAAGCTACTTGCAAGAGGGAAACAGCAAAGAGTTCCAAAAGAACAAAAAGGTCAAAAGCTGGAAAGAGTTAGGTCTAATAATAAGAAAAAGGTAGTTGCTAAACAAAACCAACAAAAAGTTATGAAAGAGCAAAAGGTTCAAAAGCTCGATATTCCAGGATCTGCAAAGAGGTATTTCTCTGCATTAGTAATAACCAATTGATAAAGTGATCTTTCCGTAATATGCTTTGAAATTAAAAGTTGTTTTTATCATTTTTTGTGCAGGTTAAAGATAAAGGAAAAGGCACAGCTAACAGGGGTCTTCTCCAAATATGGGTTGAAAACTCCATTGAATTCCAAGGAAGAGTCATAGTTAGCAGCAAATGTGTAAGAGAATTTGATATTTTACTAGTTCTAGTAAAAGCTTATACATTCTTTTTTATCATATCTTTTCACAAGAGATTTTAATCCAAGGGGCAATGAAAATAATTATAATGATGATGATGATAATAATCATTTGAAACTACAAAAAGAAAATGTAATCAATGGGGCTATCATTCTCATTCAACTGCTCTCGATAAGATGCTTTTATTTAGTATGATGCGGTTTCCCTCCATGAATGAATGGAAAATAGCCTTTTCTGAGCCTATTGCTTCAGTGTTTGTATAATGTACTCGTTGTAAAGGTCCCTGCCATAGCAACATGAACCACTTAATCAGATGTAGAACCAAAAAGATAAACACTGACTAATAATTGTAGAGCAAGAGGAATGCCCATCAGATTTAGACATAGGAATTCCTTTCTATGATGGCATTCTTTTAAGGAAGAGGCATACATTGAATGCTGGATGGCTTCAGTAGCTGTCTTTACAGGTAAAATATCATTGACTGCAACCTCCTTGTTCTCATTTTTCTTGTCTGTGTAATGGTAAGGAAATCAGTATTTCCTGACATTGGGAAGTAAGATGTAATGTTGTTTCATTAAGCAAACAAAACTGTTGTATAGTTTAAGATGGAAAAGGATACAATCTTCAAAGAAACGTCGGATCTCGGTAAGGCGATGAGGGGGAAGATCTTTGATGTCAGTGAAATGTTTGTATTCTGGATCATCAGCACAAACTGCAATGATCTTATCATCTTTCTCCCCCTGAGTGACAACAATGAAGCAGTTAATGACACAAACTCGAGGGAAGAAGTCTGAAAAGGTTAGCTTCTTTAAACTTCAATGAAATACCTGGTCAATCATGGGCATCAGTCCAAGGGCTCTGGCTCGCAGAAAACATCCAGGAAGAACTGGCTCCTATTCCAACATATGACATAAATAGTCCATCAACATATAAGGTGGAGATGGAGAGAAGAAAATGAGATAAGGTGGTTCACCTGCATGATAACCAAACAATCCATGGGATCATTGTCTTCGCATAGCGTGCGAGGGATGAAACCATAGTTGTGAGGATATACTACTGAGGAATACAAAATCCGATCAACCTGGGATTCATTTAAACTCGTTAATACAAGAAAGGGAAAAGCTTTGCCTTCTTGCAAGGTATATGCCTCACCAACATGTCTAAAGGTACCTTAATCATTCCGGTCTTTTTGTCAAGTTCATATTTCACCTTACTGCCTTTTGTTATCTCCACAACCTGTACAGTTGAACAAGGAATCCAACAACCGAACAATTAGTAGTGCATGCATGGAAACTTCTCCATTTCCATGTCCAGTCAATAAAGGCTTACACAATTGAAAACGGTTGGAGCTTCAGATCCTGCACACACCATATATTGCAATATGTAAGTTCTCCAGTTTGATTAATATAAGCTTCAAAAACATGGAATCTGATTATTCAGTCATTGGATAGGTGGTACCAATATCAAGATCATGCCATGGATGTGCAGCTACCGATCTCTTGGACATAGCCGATAGGATCCTCTCATTTAGACGGGGGCGTGGGGCTTCAGTTGATTCACTCATCCTTTTTATTTTATTTTTTCCAGAATAGAATAAAATGCATCAACATTCAATCAAATTCAGTCCACCATGTTGCATAGAACAGGGGTTTATGCCTATGAGTATATTATAAAACTTTACGGTACTTTTGATATGTATGAAAATACGACACAAAGATCAACAAGAAAAGAAACAAAAAATGCTTTACATCTATGCCAAGCTAAACCAAAGTCCAAAGTTTTGTTCATGATCTGATCTAAATACTATACACAGAACAATAAAAAGCAGAAAGTGAGAAGAAAAAAAGTACCTTAGCTCTGGGATATAATGAGTGTAGACACCAGAAAAATAAAGTAAATGAAGATAATAAGACGGACCGATCCTAAAGCTTGAATTGATCTAAAGGTAAATATTTATAGTTAGGAGGGTTGAAAAGATGTGGAAGAAGAAGAGAGAAAAGAGGTTGGTGAATGCTTTAAGGCAGTGCCTGGTGTCTATTGCTGAGAAAAAGCTGGCCGGGTTTAAAGCTTTGCCCACCTCATCCTCCGCACTTGGCATTACCTAGTGTTTTATTTCTCTCTCTGACTAGGCTATATTACCAGTAATTATACTCTAAATACACGTATTTTAGAAAATAAAAAGCTAATTTAATCCTTTTAAGACATGGATGGTTGAACCCTTAATTTGTGGTATAAATGCAGAGTGAAGTGCCGGTGTTCTATCTTCTTGCAGTGATTTACTGAATATGGATGGCACCTGAGAAAATGTTGGGCCGTTTTGGTCCATAAAAACCTCAACTGGGATCATCCTGTTACTGCCCTTGAACTGATTTCTCATGTGAAAAGCCATTTTTGAACCCTTTTTACTTGTGCTGGATTTGGATTTTATTTCTCATCTAAATTTTAGAAATGAAATGCATGCGTGGTTCAATATCTAAAAACTATAAAAAAACATGAACTATAGGAATTTCAAATTTAGCACTAAATAGAACATCTAAATTTATTACTAAAGATCTTTTATGTGAAATGCATGATGTTGCACCTTACTAGGTGAATAAATAAACACATCAATTTATTTTATTTATATTAGTCTTTCAAATCTTGTTTCATTCATAACTTATAGAATTACAATCAGATATACACATTGTGGAATTATGACTCCTATTTCAAGTCAAATTTGAGAAATAATCTTTCAATTAAACTCTGTTTATTTGTTTAAGTCAAATTTTTATTAGTCTAGATTATTTTATTATTATTTGACTTAAGAATTTAGCCTATAAATAGGATCTTTTACAACCTTAGAAAATACCATTTAGACTTACCCATTATAGTTTAGATCTCCCAACACTTTTGGAGAATTTAGTGTTTACGTTTTGAGGGTTTTTTATTTTCGGGTTTTTGGGGTTTAGTTTTTATCTCCATCTTTTGTAATTTTCATTCTTTGCCATTATAGTAAAATTATCTTTGCCCGTGGTTTTTTATTTTCTTCGGATGGGTTTTTCCATGTTAAATTTGTTTGTTCAATTTCTCAATTTCTTTCGCTATTTTTAACTTGTTCATTGCTTAATCGGGTCGATCCCCAACAAGTGATATCACAACTAGCTCATTTTTTCGCAGATCAGCCCGTTCAGATATGGCAGCAACAAGGTTCGATATTGAGAAGTTTGATGGTGACACAAATTTCAATTTGTGGCAAGTTTGGATGATGGCAATTCTAGTTCAGACCGGTTTGAAAAAGGTCGTTACCGGGAAAAAACCTGATAACCTAGATCAGTCAGAATGGGAAGAGCTTGATGAAAATGCCTTGTTTGCAATCCAGTTGTGCCTCGCGAATAGGGTATTGTAGGAGGTATTGATGGAGAAGACTTTATCCGCCTTGTGGAAAAGGCTAGAAACTCTTTATGCGATTAAGTATCTAGCTAACTGTTTAGTGTTGAAACAACGTCTATTTACGTTTCGCATGAACGAATGTGAGCTTCTTAGAGATCACATCAGTCAATTTATAAGTCTTTTGATTGATTTAAATAATGTTGATGTTCAGATTAACGATGAGGATTAGGCTATGCTATTGTTGTGCTCTTTACCCCCTTTATACAAGTCTTTTAGGGAGACATTGATTTATGGTAGAGATAAACTCTCGTTTGAGGATGTGAAGGGTCATTTGTTGAGTAAAGACAAACTCGACAATGAGTTTGGTTCAGATAGCAAGGCAGATAAACAAGCTTCTGTTTTGGTAGCATCAAAGAAGCGAGACAAAAGGTGTCGTTATTGTAAGAAATTAGGTCACGTCAAAGCAGATTGTTACAAACTGCCAAAAAAAAGGGCTACTAAGAGTAACGAGGAAGATTTAGCTGGTGCTAATTTGGCCGATGAAAGTGGTGATGATTTCTTGTTAACGTCAACGAGCGAAAGCTCCAAGGTTACGTCCGAGTGGATCCTAGATTCAGGATGTTCTTTCCACATGTGTCCCAACAGAGAATGGTTTTCCACATACAATTCAATTGAAGGTGGAGTTATGCACATGAGAAATGATTCATTCAGTAAGGTAATCGGTATTGGTACTGTTAAAATTAGGATGCACGATGGTACTATTAGGACACTATCAGATGTCAGGTATGTACCTGATTTGCGAAAGAATCTCATCTCTTTAAGTATTTTAGACTCAAAAGGTTGCATAATCAACATTGAGTCGAGCGGCATTAAGGTATCTCGTGGGGCTCTCGTTTTGTTAAAAGGTAAAAAGATCGGCAGTCTTTATATTCTGGTAGGTTTTACAGTGATCAGTGAAATCGGACGTCCCTCGTCCTTTACGAAGTTGAAGTCAACTCATTTGGAGTAGAGACAACTTGGTCATAGGAGGGAAAAATGTATGACTGTTTTGTTGAAGAGATGTTCTCTTTTGGATGCAGGTTTTGAAAAGTTAGGACATTGTATTCGTGAAAATCAGACTCGGGTTAGTTTTGATTCGACAGTGCACAAGTCGAAGGCTAGAAGACTTCCAGCTCCTAAGCACAGATTCGACTCAGTTAATTCCCTATATAGTTCAAGATAGGCCCGTGACGGGTTTTGGCAAAGATGGCATTGTGGAAATATGAGTTAAGGTGGAGATTTGTTGAATTATGACTCCTATTT
The DNA here is from genome assembly GCA_039519145.1 of Kokia cookei. NCBI lineage: Eukaryota > Viridiplantae > Streptophyta > Magnoliopsida > Malvales > Malvaceae > Kokia > Kokia cookei. The sequence goes on from CM076905.1 coordinate 31,461,667, forward strand.
CAAGTCAAATTTGAGAAATAATCTTTCAGTTAAACTTTGTTTATTTGTTTCAATTAAACTCTGTTTAGCTGTTTGAGTTAAATTCTTATTAGTCTAGATTATTTTATTATTATTTGACTTAAGAATTTATCCTATAAATAGGATTTTTTAAAACCTTAGAAAATACACACATTTAGACTTACCCATTATAATTTAGAACTCCTAACACTTTTGGAGAATTTAGTGTTTACGTTTTGAGGGTTCTTTATTTTCGAGTTTTTGGGTTTAGTTTTTATCTCCTTCTTTTGTACTCTTCGTTCTTTGCCATTGTAGTAAAATTATCTTTGCCCGTGGTTTTTTATCCTCTTTGGAAGGGTTTTTCCACGTTAAATTTGTGTGTTCAATTTCTTCCGCTATTTTTAACTTGTTTGTTGCTTAATCGGGTCGATTCCCAGCACACATAATAATAACTTAAATGACATCTTGGTTTTATTGTAAGGTTGAGACCTTGGGAACTTTAAAGTTTTAAATTTGAGTCATATCTTGTGTAAATACGTTAGTTTTCCAAATTTTGTTACTCAGTTCAATATTTGTAATGATTGGTTGTATTGAAATTATTGTAACTTTAGAAAAAAAATTAGTTGCTTTGTATATTAGCAGTACTAGAATGATGATATTTAGGGGTAAGTGTTCAATTGAATTGAATCGAGTGAAAAAATATCAAACAAGTTGAGTTATTTTGTCATCCTAACTCAATTTGATTTTTCTTATCGAGTCAAGTGAGATGAAATTTAAATCTAGTCAAATAAATTTATTCGAGTTAAATTAAAAATGTAAACATGACAAAATAAAATCTTGTTGACGATGTCTTCCAAACTAGAGTACATAAATTTGAGATAAACTTTTTGAAAACAAAATAATAGAAAACAAAATAATTTAGTATGATAAATTTGGGGTAATTTGCTTGTTTAAGGACTCAAATTTATCATTTTGGATTTGTTTAAATTTTTAAATTTCAATATTTTATATAATTTTTAATTTTTTGAATTTTTTATAGAAAGTTGAAAGAAAATAGTTACATTTCTTAAATTATTTTGAATTTTTTGAAAGATGGTAATTTGCTCACTATTTGAATGGTAAAATTGATTCGTAAAAATTAATTGCAATCAAACAAAAATTTAAAGAGAAACATTTAGCAAATCCAATGTTATTACACCTTGTTGCAAGCCGATAATCAGATTCGATTTTTCTTAGGAGAAAAAGAGTAAAGAAGGAACCCAACATCTTAAAGCTTGGGTCACTTATTACATATACTCCATAGAGATGGAGATATCAAGCTTGACCGGGTATTTTTCAATTTCATCCTTCCATGGGTTACCCCTTGACTCACTCATGGGAGTAGATCTAAGAGCTCTCCAAACTGCGCTGTTACACTTGAACCCCGACCCGAATGCAATCTGCCACACTCGGTCACCACCCGAGATCCGACCCTTGGCCTCCGTGTATGCCAACTCATACCACAGTGAGCTGCTCGACGTGTTTCCAAATCTATGTAGAGTCATCCTTGATGGCTCCATATACCAATCTGTTAGCTCCAAATTCTTCTGTATTTCATCCAAAACCGCCCTTCCACCTGCATGGATACAAAAATGCTCGAAAGCTAGCTTAAAATCAGGTATGTAAGGTTTAACCTTGGCTTTCAAAAACTTCTTTCGAACAAGACTAACAAAGAACTTCAACTGCTCTGTGAATGGCAAAACCAGGGGACCTAGAGTTGTAATATTGGTTTTCAGTGCATCCCCAGCCACCTCCATCAGATCCCGACCCAATGAAACCCCGACAATTCCTTTTTCATCCTCTCTTTGGTAAACGCAGTTGTAATGTTTATCGTCGGCACCTTTATGGGTCCGAACCAAGTGAAGGAGCTGGTACTTGGAACGAGCCTTGTCCCGTGGCTTGTTCGACAAAAGCACAGCGGCTCCACCCATGCGGAATATGCAATTGCATAGCAACATGGAGCGTTCGTTCCCGAAATACCAATTTTGGGTAATGTTTTCGGTGCTCACCACCACGGCATACGTGTTAGGATTGGCTCGAAGGAGGTTTTTAGCTAGCTCCACGGATATAAGCCCTGCACTGCACCCCATTCCACCCAGATTGTAGCTCTTGATATCTGTACGTAGCTTGTAATGGTTGATTACCATGGCTGAGAGAGATGGTGTGGGGTTAAATAAACTGCAATTCACGATGAGGATGTCAATATCCTTTGGCCTAACACCGGTTTTCTCAAAAAGGGAGTCCAGTGCTCCAAACATAACAGCTTTGGTTTCAGACCGAGCCTCTTCCATGCACAGGTTCGGCGGTCTAGATGTTATACCTCTTGGAAAATACGTCTCATCGCTTAAACCGGACCGGGTTGCTATCTTTCTTTGAAACTGAATCGTGTCGTAGGTGAAAGCTCCGGTTTCTTCAGTCATCTTGAGGAACGAATCAACTGGCAGTTTACGATCACCTTGGGGTTTGTAACAGGCGAAATCGACGAGATAAACCGGCCCGGACCGCTTCGAAAAATAGAGACCACATAGGAAGAATAAGATTAATGAAGCAGATAGTCTTGTAGCGGCATCAATGCTCTGAAGCCGAAATGCTTGATTAATAGTCCATAACTCGTAAACCCGATCAGGTTTTAGAGCGGAAAACTGAACCAAAGTGGCGAACATAAGTGATAGTATAAGAAGGGTGGTGTGGTTACATGAATAACCATAGCCTAAGCCTAACTTAACGTACTTAAGCTTAACGGATTGAAGGAAATCAGGCAATCTTCGACGGACTTTGATGATGGCAGAGGAGGAGTCTTTCGACGCCATTTCCGCCGTCAGCCTTTCTTTATCCATCTCTATGCTTTTCCTATCCATATAGCTAGAAGTTGATCAAAGAGTAGGTTTAATTGGTTATGAAAAAAAGATCAGCGGGAAAAGTTAGCTTTGAAACTCGAAGAATGAGGGAGCTTATATATATACTTGCAGGAAATGAAAGGAAAAGATAGAAAGGAATTAATGGTGGGTAGCTCCGGGAAATGATAGTTTCCTGGACCACCTAGGATAGGATTTTAGGTTAAATAAGGTATATATACCTAAATTTTTTAAATAATTAGGTTTTTGTGTCGTTTTTAAAAATAATTAAAAAAATAAGTTGATTTCGTGAAAAATTAATCTAATTGAACATACTTTTTATTTAAATTGTAATTTTTGATTTTTTTAATATAATTAATTTTTTTAATTAAATAATTAAATATTAATAATTTTATCTTTAAATCTTAAATTTAATTCTCGTCCCACTCACATTTATAATTTTTATTTCATATTGTTTTAATTTTTTTAATAAATATTTTTAACATATTAAATTCTTAGTTAATGGCTAAATGTTCAATTCATTTGTTACTTATTTTTATATTTTTTTTATTTCATATTGTTTTAAATTTTATTATTTTTTAATAAATAATTTTAAAATATTAAAATCCTTAACTAAATGGTTAAATAAAAATGATTCCAGAATTGTCATTAAAAATATCAATAGGGGGAGAGGGATTATTCAGAAATACGGTCTATTACCTGTGATGTGAATCAACTGCGGAGGGGTTTTGCTGCAACGCTTGTGGAATTTATTGGCAGAGAAGGAAATGGTGCTGCGCATGTCATGGCTTCCGTGGGGATGGAGAACCAATCTGATGCTTTCTGGGTCGAGGAGGGGCCAAGGCGCGTGCTGGAGATGATGGGTTCGGATAATCGTTGCTTTCACCCGCCTTAGCCTTCCCTATTAAATTTCTGGTCTTTGGTTGAGAATTCTTCAAACATGCATGGTTCTTCTCAACTTTTCCTCTCCGATTAGTTACTCTGTATATTGATTGGAGATTATCCATCGCTTCGTGGTTTCTATCTCTGATTAGGGTTGGGGTTTCTTTTCTACTGCCTTTGTTGCTTTTACTGTTTCACCTGAGTTTGTTGTTTTTCTGGCTTTGGCTGTGTATTTCGGCTTTTCGTGTGCTGTCTTTTGGACCTTTGTGTTTCTTACCCAATCCACTGATACGATAGCGAAGTTAATAAAAAAAAAGTTTTTTTTTTTTAATTTTAATTAATATAAAAGTTAAAAATTACAATTTAAAGAGAAAGCACAACAACTAGACGAGCTTTTCTGACACGTGTAAGGAAAACACGTTTAATTAGACACTTTTTTAGAAAATTCGTCTAATTAGATGAGTTTTTTTTCAAAATCGATGTAATTTCTTAAATAATTTTAAAACCGACCTAAACCACTAATTAAAAAAAAAGAAGAAGACATATTCTCGTTATTTTATCAGGATTTTATTAGAAGGGTTTATATATATATAGTATTTTTCAATATATTCCTAGTGATTAGAAATTTTGGGTATCATCATTGAATTATAATTGAAAAAAAATTTAAAATTAAATTTAGCATCATATTGTTCATTTTACCAATTTGAAACTTAAATAAGATGTATCAGTTTATACAACTAATTTGGAGACCGTAATGAATATTTCAAATTTTCAATGCAAAACCTTTCATTTTTTTTAAATATACAAACAACATGTAAATGATTTATTTTTATTTATTCTAAAAAAATAAATTACTCATATTGTCTGGTTAATATAATTTATTATCTTATAATTTTATAATTTATTTATCTTTTTCAAACTGTGCTGATGTCTATTTCAATTAATACAAAACAAATTTAAGGACTGATAGAGTACTGAATTTCTTAAAAACATCTATTTTAAAAAAAATTACTAATTTAGGTCATTTTTTCAAAAGATTACGGGAGTTTTACGAAAACGCTTTCAATTAGAAACATTTTCAATTGATTTACAAAAAGCATTTTTAACTGGAAGCGTTTTCAACGTATTTGCAAGAAAAGTTAAAAAGTTTATATAAACAAAGTTTTGTCTTTAATTTTTAAAAATCAAGTGTAGCTTTAATCTTATGTTATTAGTTAAAAAAGTAAGCAATCCCACATGGTTTAGGAACAAATTGTAAATGAATTATGAGTCTATATAGATTCATATCCCATATCGCTTAAGAAAACAATGGAAATGAGAGACTTGAGGTCAATATAGAAACTTGTTTAATAAATTTTATTTTCACAAGAGGTGATAAAAAAACAAAAAAAAAAATAGTGGAGGCATTAAAGACTGGTCTTCAAATATTTTCCGAATGTCATGAACTTTATTAGAATATTGTATATGATTGATTAATTGATTTTTAGTTGGGGGAATTGATTAATTTGTTAGACTTGTATAGGATTTGTATAGAGAGTTTTTAGCATTTATTTGTTTGTTGAAAAACTCGTAATTGTGAGTGTAAACAAGTTTATTGATTTGTTTGCTTATAACCCAAGTTTAAAGAGGAAAAGTTAGAGGTAGGTGATCTTGATCTTTTATTACAAGAGTGAGGTTGTTGTCCGAAATATGATAGGAGTTAAACCACTTGATGTGTTGGATTTAAAAATATTAAATTTTCCCACTGAATAAACTCTGCAAACATAAAAAAAAATTAAACTGTGTAAACAACTTGCTTGTGTTTTTCTTACTTTTCTCTTGTTGTAATGCCGCCTTCAATGCACACAACAGCTAGCACTTCACTCAACATTGCTTGTTTTCTTTGTAATTATTGACCGTAGATTCCAACAACTTAGGAATAAAATGTTCTGTCTTTCTCTTTTAGCTACAAGGTATAATCGTAATTACAACTACAAATAATATTCATTCGAATAACAAAAAATAATAATATTCATTCGAATAACAAAAAAGAGAAAAAAAAAAAATAGCAAAATACAACGAGCTAATAATTAGAATATTTTTAAATTTAAATCAAAATAAATCTGAATAAAACCACACAAATTTAAAATTTTTTAATTTCAGAAATAGGTCCAAATACCGTCACGAGTCTATCTTTTAATTAAAAAATTTTAATTTTAAAATTTCTTACTAAGCAATAAAGGTTTGAGCTCCTGAATATACCTTTGAGTCCGATCCTACGTAGATCATCTGGGGTATACTATTTGTATTTATGATTATCATTGGAGTCTATAAATATTATTTTTGATCTGTAGTTAGGATATTTTAGAACCACATATTATTTTTAATTAATCTGATGAAAAATTTAGGGCGACTTTGGATAGAAAGTGGAGTGTAACGTGTTTAGTTTACTTTTTGTTTCACATTAAAATATTGTTCCAATATTTAATCTCATTGTCACCGTTATTTTTACATTAACAGTAAGTAAATGTGTTGCTCATCCACACCCACCCCACCATTAATCAATGGACTAAGATACGGTCCACATTGGTAGCAAAGTGCCCACACAGCGCAGCAAATACAAGTCATTTTCCTCACTAATAAGTGGCCATCCCCTTATTAAATCCATTTGACAAGAGAAATAAAATTAGTTGAATTAAAGAAGGATTGCATCGTTTTGTTTCAAACCCCTAACCATGAACTAATTCAATCAATGCTGTGAATTATATACACACCCCACCAGCCTGTTTGTTGATATGATGGCTTTTGTAAGCAATCAGCAGCTACAGGACAAGATCATTTCCTGCCACTCAACTGAATTTCACGTCTTCTAATTATTTTCCAGACTTACTTGCACCCAACATCTCCAAATTACAACTCTTATTCTAAATTACTCCTTAAATTTTAAAATATTTTAATTACATCCCTAAACTATTAATATTATATCAATTATGTCTTTTTGTTATTAAAACTATTTGTTTAACTGTTAAATTGAAGAAAAGAAAAGAAAAGAATATTATCGCGTAACTTGTAAAATTTGAAACTAAAAATAAAGTAAAATTAAAAAAGATAATGACTTCGAAAATCTTAAAATTAATATTTTTAAAACATTCATTTTTACGATATACATTTTTTTAACTTTTTCATTTGAAATTATGTCGCATAAGATCCGATGTGTCAATTAATAGTTAAATTAACTATTTGAATAACGGAATGACTTAATGACATAAACGCAATAGTTTAAATATGTAATTAAAAAAAATTAAAATTAAGGGATTAATTTAAAATAAGGGTCGAAGATGTTTGGTACAATTTACTTCACTTTATAGGTCAATATTGGACGTGGCATGTTTTTGACCAAACACATTTGACATATCTCATCCCATCAATTGTTGCAAACACTAAAGACTGGAGATTATCTTTTTGATATCTTGAACAAAAATTTATATTTTGTATTTGCTTGATTTTATATTGTAATTTATCAAATATATATTTATATATGTAAATATTTTGTATTTGTAAGGCTAATTTCTGCTATTAGTTCATGTACTTTACAAAAATTGTGGATTTAATATATATTTTTTAATTTGATCATTTTTAGTTCTTGTACTTTTCAAATTTTAAAATTTCAATCTTTACCAAACAATAACTATTAAATTCATTAAGTTAAATTCTAGTATTTCCGAAATCTAATGTGACAAAAATCTTATCATATGTGTAATGTCATCTCAACTTGTTATTTTCTCATATTACCTACTAAAAAAATCTTGTTAATGAATTAAGGAATGTTATTTGTGTCGATACTAAAATCTCAAAATTCGAATAGTAGAGGGACTTAAAATGATCCGACTCGAGAATATAAACTAAATTTCCAACTATGTGCATATGGTACATGACTAGTAATTAAATTTAACCAAACGAATTTAACTGTTACTATTTGAGTCAGAAATAAAATTTTAGAGCTTGAAGAATACAAGGACTAAATTAACCAATTCAAAAAATATAATAGCTAAAATTGATCAAATTAAAATATAAAGATTAAATTTACAAAATACTTTTAAGCAAGTTTAGCCTTTATAAGTAGACTATTTTTTATTGAATAAATGTATATCTTTCTAGCTGAAAGTTGGACCAAAAAAGAAGAGGGAAGCCCCTAAATACATGTTGTATTTGTTTGTAAACATGGTGAAACTATTTTTGAAGCCCTCAATTTTGTAAAAAAGAAAAGTTACCCTTATATCATATCTTGAATATAATGTAAAATTGCTTTAAAAAAAAGAAATGTGAATTTTGTAGGACAAAGCTAGAAGTTTATATTGGATCAAAATTAAATTATAAAATTCTAAAGGAGTTAACGTATAATTGTATCTTTGTATATGATTATTATTTTAAAATTTTTAAAGGGGTTAAACTAATTTTTTTTCCTCCTTAAGGGTCAAAATATATTTTTACTATTAAAATTAACTTATGATTTAAAAATAAGGGACTAAAACGATAATTTATTATTTTAGGAGAGGTCAAGACCCTTGCCTGCCCCACCTTGACGCCGTCTTGGACCTCCGAAAGTTTTCAATTTGTCCTTGTAAAAATATGTAGTTTAATATGATAAATGGAGTAACATATTTTTTTTTTGGCATTCTCCGTATTTATTTTATAATTTATGTTCAAGGTTTATGGTTATTTCTTTCAACAATATTCTATCCATCCCTTAAGAATGCTATGTACATTACCGTTACATTCAACACTTGTTCGAATTTGGTAACACTTTCTTACTGTATTTTTTATTAAATCAAACAGATACATTCATACATTTTATTTTTTTAAAAATAGTTTTAATTCTATGATCATAATAAAAATAAAAAATCCAACCCTTACGATATTTAATACAAATATATGTACTCTTATTCTAAAAAAACTATGTAATCTTATACTTTTATTTTATAATATTAAATTATGTATCTTATATTACTATATTTTATACACTGAAACTTTAATAATATGAAAATTTTAAATATGCAATCTAGAGGTATTCATGGGTTGGATTGGGTTTAGGTCGGGTCATATCAGATTCGGACCAAGTCTAAGAATGATATTAACATATTTTATGTTTATCTAAGTTCGACTCGATCTGAAATCTGGACATAAAATTTTGCACAAACTTACTCATATTTGCAAAAAACTAGGTCAAGCCCATTTAAGCCCGCCCATATTATTTTTTAAATTTATTTTTAAAATATTTATATTATATTATTTTAATATTTAATATTTTTATACATTTTTATTTATTGAATTTTTTATATAGTTATCTTATCATTATTTTAATTACATTAGAGTAGTATTTATATATTTAGTATAGGTATATTTTTTTATGTATTTTAAATTACATAATATAAAATATTATAAACTTAAAATGGATCGGATCAGGCTCGGGCTTTGAATGTTCAAGCTCAAGCTCGAATCATATTTTAAACAGGCCTAATTTTGTTGCCCAAGCCCATTTTTGAACCTATTATTTTTGCCCAAACCCTCCCAAATTTTGGGTAAGCCTTCGAGTCTAATCGGATAACCCGATTCATGAACAGGTCTAAATTGAAACAGTAAGCATAATTCATAATATTTGAAAATTGAAAAAATATTTTATTATAAGATTTTTATATATTATTAATACTAATATTTAAATATGATTATTTTCTAATAGAAATTGGGTTACAACATATTCGTAGAATAAACTTTTTTTTTTTTTTTTTTTTTAGTCTAGTCTAGCTCATTTGACGTCTAAAGATATTTTTAATTAAAATTAAATAAATAAATAATTCAAAATTTAAAAATTAGCGTGGTAAGTTTTCTTTTATTTGCGTATTTGGGTTTCTAAATGCTTACACAAATGGCCCAATTGATATGATTATCGGCAATTTGGAAATAGCGGAGGAAGATATCGTTCTAGGGCTGCAAATGGGCTCATCTAAAACTACCTCGGCTTCTTTTATTTTTAAGGTTAAACTATGCTTTAAGCCCCTCTATTTTCGTGTATTTGGAATTTAACCTTTAGTTTTGTTTTTAAGAATTTAATCCCTCTAGTTTTGGGGTTTAAAAATAAAAATTCAATTATTAGCATCATTGAAGTTCTTTGTTAAATTCAAGTACATTATAGCACCATTTTTTTTTTGTTACATGGCTACAAAGTGATTTTTTTTTTGTTTCAAAATGTCATACAAAAAAATTTAAGATAATAATTTTAATAGTGTTAAAAATTAGAGCTAAATTTTTAAATTTGAAAAGTAGATGGATTAAATTCTTGGAAACAAAAATAAAGTGATTAAATTCCAAATGTATTAAATGTACAAGGAGTTGGAGCATATTTTAACCTATTTTTAAAGTTGTTTGCAACTGAATTTTGTTGATTAAAAAATTAGGTGTTTAAGTTTTTTTTTTTTTTTTTTTTTTTTTTTTTTACATAAAATGAGACTCAAATTTAAAAATTCTAGATATTTGACTTTACTAAGACAATTGATGCTTTTTTTTTTTTTTAACTATAAGGGAAAATAACTTTGGTTTTAGGTTATTTGAACTCAAAAGTAATCTATAATAATAATCACTTAACTAAACACTTATGATTATTTTGGTCATTTAGTTATTGATATTTTTATTTAATTGTTCAACTTTTTAAAATTAAATATTTTAATTACTCTCTATTAGAGTATTTTTTATTGGTCTAATAATAAATTTAGTCCTCCAATATTTACACATTCTATCAATTTAATTTTAAATCTAAAAAATTTAATAAATTTAATAATTGAAAAGAATCATGTTGAATTATGACTCCTATTTCAAGTCAAATTTGAGAAATAATCTTTCAGTTAAATTCTGTTTAATTGTTTCAATTAAACTATGTTTATTTGTTTGAGTCAAATTCTTATTAGTCTAGATTATTTTTTATTATTTGACCTAGAAATTTAGCCTATAAAAATGCTCCTTTACAACCTTATAAAATACACTCATTAGATATACCCATTAGAGTTTATAACTCCTAATACTTTTGGAGAATTTAGTATTTACGTTTTAAGGGTTTTTTGTTTTCGGGTTTTCGGGGTTAGTTTTTATCTCCATCATTTGTACTCTTCGTTCTTTTGTCATTATAGTAAAATTATATTTGCCCGTGATTTTTTATCCTCTTCGGAGGAATTTTTCCACGTTAAATTTGTGTGTTCAATTTCTCAATTTCTTCCGCTATTTTTACTTGTTCGTTGGTTAATCGGGTTAATCCCCAACAAGTGGTATTAGAGCTATTTCGATTTTTATAGATTAGCCCTTTCAGAGATGGCAACAACAAGGTTCGACATTGAGAAGTTCGATGGTGTCACAAATTTCAATCTGTGGCAAGTTCAGATGATGACAAATCTAGTTCAGATCGACTTGAAAAAGGTTGTTACCGGGAAAAAGCCCGATAATCTAGATCAATCAGAATAGGAAGAGTTTGATGAAAAGGCCCTGTCTGCAATCCAATTGTGCCTCGCGAATCGGGTATTGCAGGAGGTATTGATGGAGAAGACCTCATCCACCTTGTGGAAAAGGCTAGAAACTCTTTATGTGACTGAGTCTCTGGCTAACCGTTTAGTGCTGAAACAACGTCTATTTACGTTTTGCATGAACGAAGGTGAGCTTCTTAGAGATCACATCAGTCAATTCATTACTCTTTTGAATGATTTAAATAACGTTAAGGTTCAGATTGACGATGAGGATCAAGCTATGCTATTATTGTGCTCTTTACCCCCTTCATACAAGTTTTCAAGGAGACTTTAATTTATGGTAAAGACAAACTCTCATTTGAGGATATGAAGGGTCATTTGTTGAGTAAAGACAAACTCGACAATGAGTTTGATTCAGATAGCAAGACAAATAGACAAGCTTCCGTTTTGGTAGCATTGAAGAAACGAGACAAAAGATGTCGCTATTGTAAGAAGTTAGGTCACGTCAAAACAGATTATTATAAACTGCGAAATAAAAAGACTATTGAGAGTAACGAGAAAGATTTAGCTAGTGCTAATTTGGCTGATGAAAGTGGGGATGATTTCTTGTTAGTGCTAACTAGCGAAAGCTCCGAGCTTATGTCCGAGTGGATCCTAGATTCAAGATGTTCTTTTCACATGTGTCCCAACAGAGAATGGTTCTCCACATACAATTCGATTGAAGGTGGAGTTGTGTACATAGGAAACGATTCATCCAGTAAGGTAATCAATATTGGTATTGTTAAAATTAGAATGCACGATGGTATGATTAGGACACTATCAGATGTTAGGTATGTACCTGATTTAAAAAAGAATCTCATCTCCTTAAGTATTTTAGACTCAAAAGGTTGCAGAATCAACATCGAGTCGAGCGACATTAAGGTGTCTCGTGTGACTCTTGTTTTGTTAAAAGGTAAAAAGATCGATAGTCTTTATATTCTGGAAGGTTTTATAATGACCGGTGAAATCGGACGTCCCTCTTCCGTTACGGAGTTGAAGCCAACTCATTTGGAGCGGAGGCAACTTGGTCATAGGAGGGAAAAATGTATGACTGTTTCGTTGAAAAGAGGTTCTCTTTTGGATGCAGATTTGAAAAGTTAGGGCATTGTGTTCGTGAAAATCAGACCCGGGTTAGTTTTGATTTGACAGTGCACAAGTCGAAGGCTAGAAGACTTCCAGCTTCTAAGCACAAATTCGACTCAGTTAATTCCTTGCATAGTTCAAGATAGGCCCGTGACGGGCTTTGGCAAATATGACATTGTGGAAATACAAGTCAAGGTGCAGATTTGTTGAATTATGACTCCTATTTCAAGTCAAATTTGAGAAATAATCTTTTAGTTAAACTCTGTTTATTTGTTTCAATTAAACTCTGTTTATATGTTTCAATTAAACTCTGTTTATTTGTTTAAGTCAAACTCTTATTAGTCTAGATTATTTTATTATTATTTGACCTATAAATTTAGCCTATAAATAGGTTCTTTTACAACATTAGAAAATACACTTATTAGATATACCCATTAGAGTTTAGAATTTCTAACATTTTTGGAGAATTTAGTGTTTACGTTTTGAGGGTTTTTTGTTTTCGGGTTTTCGGGGTTTAGTTTTTATCTCCATCTTTTGTACTCTTCGTTCTTTTGTCATTATAGTAAAATTATCTTTGCTCGTGATTTTTTATCTTCTTCGGAGGGGTTTTTCCACGTTAAATTTGTATGTTCAATTTCTTAATTTCTTCCGTTATTTTTACTTGTTCTTTGGTTAATCGAGTGGATCCCCAACAAAGCAATAGCGAATGGAATTGAGGGCTAAATTTAAATTTTTTTCTTAAAGAAAAGAGATTTTTTTATGTTTATTAATTCTTTTTTCTTGATAAGATATTGAAGTTTCTAAATACCAAATCTCATCATCAAATTAAATGAATAAGCAATTAAAAGAACAATAAAGGTTGAAAAGAAAAGAGGGGTGTGGGTGTCAAATATTTAGTCATCTTCCCCTTTTTTTCTTGACAGGAAAGCCACAGTAAAACCTACACAACTCGGTTATTGAAACACCGGCAGGATTCAATCATTTTATATATATATATATATATATATATATATATATATATATGTATATACACACACACATATATGCATGTATATGTAAGCAATGTAAAAGGCAGAGAGCTGTTTCCGACGTGCGTGCATGCCACTGTTAGGCCGTGTCAAAACTGGGGTTCAAGTAATGTTCAAAGTTTAATCAGGCAGCCATGAACCAGAAAACGATAAAAAAAAAGAGTAAAATCTTTGTGGGGTTTGTTTGTGTAATTTAACAAAAGCATAAGCAAGTGGCCAAATCGATGGCAATTATAACTGAGGTAGCATAACATAACATAACATAATATAAAAACAGTTGTTTCTTTACATAAAATGTACAGCAATCATCATTGGCAACTCAGACGAAACAAATCGTTCAAAACGACAAAAGTACAGACAAAAAAAATGATGGCGTGTTTCACTATCATGTCTTCTCTATTGCACTTCCAAAAGACACCAGGACTAGACCTGTTCTTAAAAAGGAGAGAGGTTGAAGTGAGTAGTAATAGGCTACTGGCTATGGCTGCTATATTCAGTGATCAAGTAATAGGAATTAGAGAAGAAGCAACAGGCTAAATTTATTGGATTTTTTTTATATAATTTAAGATCATGGAAAGTTAAATCTATTAATAGCAATTAACATGACTATAATATTTAATTTTAAAAAATTAAATGATAAAATAGAAAAAATTAATAATTAAATGATAAAAATAGAACCCGAATGTATAATTAAATAATTATTCTTGTGGTCCTAAAATCAACGCGTACGTATTTTATTTTAATTGCAGTGTATTAAATTCATATTTACGAGTAGTTTTGAAATTTTGTGCACATGTGTTTATTGTGAATATTATAATGTTTTAGTAAAATATGGAAATGATTACAAGATTACTAATAATCGAATAATATTGAATCAAATCTCTTTCTCATGGATCCTTGAATATAATTTTATATTTCTTGGGAGTCGGATTGAAAAAACTATTACCTAAATTAAAGAGTGAAAAACATGGTCTGCCCTCCATCATTCATTTCAAAGATTCAATGTCCTTACAATCCTATGATTACAGTCTGTCAATTTTGAAAACAAAACTTCGTTTTGTTAGATTGTTTTATGTATAGAGAATCGTTTGAATTTTGAATTGATTAAAACAATTTTGTCCCTTCTTTATTTTTTATTTATTTAATCACCATTTGTAATAATGATTTATTTAATTTATAAATGGGCCTATGCATAAAAATGATGATTTTTTTGTCATATTTGAACCATCATTTCATGGTAAAAAAGATTCCCATAATCGAGAAACAAAATCCTAAACAAAGCATTGATAAAAAAAATCTTAAACAAAACAAAAGCTATTAAGGCTACCAACCAAAAAAGCAATGGAACCCTAAAAGTCATCAATCACCAAAGAGGCAAAGACAAGACACAGCACAAATGTTGGTACTCTCGGCACGGTACGCGACGAACTCAGCCACTGAAGTAATGGATATTGATATGGTGAATCTTGTCTCTAGCAGTGGATGCAACTAACAACCATTGCAATGGGATCTTAGAAAATCCAACTCCCAATGGGACTCGATGAACAAATTTACTGAAGACTTAGAGAATCGACTCCCACGGGGCTCTAGTTGCATGGCCCAACCATGGAACGCCAAAAAAATTATTATTTTGAGCTAACTTCATCCTATTGGAAAATTGGTCAGAATTTGACAAGAATAAGGTGATTCTTTTCGATATTATTCATAGACCTCAAGAGTATATATAATATTTATAGGAAAGATATATGATATATCCTTAAATATAAAAAGATATATAATATATGCCTAAAAGATATACAATATGTTTAAATATTCCTAAAAGATATCTCATATTTATAATAGTATCCTAACACCACCCTCAAGTTGGAGCAGGTAGATCATAGATGCCTAACTTATTGAAAAGATACTCAATTTGCGATTTATCAAGTGTCTTTGTAAAAATGTCAGTCAATTGAACTGAGGTCAAAACATAAAAAGGTACAATCAACCCATCCTGGATTCCATCTCTAACCAAATGACAATCCACTTCAATATGTTTAATACGTTCGTGAAATACAAGATTTTATGCAATATGGAACGCAAATTGACTATCACAATATAAAATAATAGCTTTAGGATGATGACCACCTAAGCTCATTAGCAAGGCCTTCAGCCACTTGAGCTCACAAGTGACGAAAGCCATAGACCAATACTTAGCCTCAGCGGAAGAACGACTCTTGAATTATGATTCCTATTTCAATCAAATTTAAAAAATAATCTTTCAGCTAAATTTTGTTTATTTATTTCAATCAAACTTTGATTAATCTAGATTATTTTATTATTATTTGACCTAGAAATTTAGCCTATAAATTTGTTCTTTTACAACATTAGAAAATATACCCTTTAGAGATTAAAAGTCCTAACACTTTTGAAGAATTTAGTGTTTACATTTTGACGGTTTTTTGTTTTCAGATTTTTGAGGTTTTGTTTTTGTTTTCATCTTTTTTACTCTTCGTTCTTTTGCTGTTATAGTAAAATTATCTTTGCCCGTGGTTTTTTATCCTTTTCGGAGGGATTTTTCTACGTTAAATTTGTGTGTTCAATTTATCAATTTCTTTCGCTATTTTTTTTTCTTTTTCGTTGTTTAATCAGGTTGATCCCCAACAATGAGAAATAGTATGTTGTTTCTTAGTTTTCTAGTAAATAGGAGATTGTCCCAGAAAGACAAGTCATCCAGTAAGCGAGCATCAAGCTAACGGACAAGCAGTCCAATTTGAATCACACCATCCCTTAAAGGAAAAATCACTATCATATCTCAATTGAATTCCTTGGCCAAGAAAGCCTTTCAAGTATCAGACAACCCATAGAGCCGTGTCCCAATTCTCATGTCTCGGCTCATGGATAAATTAATATAAGACATGAACCAAGTATGCTAAATCAGGTCTGGTCATTGCCAAATAGATCAAACGACCCATTAATCGTATGTAAGACTCAGGATCGATCAAAACCTCCCCTATAGCATGCACCAATATATTATTTTGCTCTATTGGGGATCTTACCAGCTTTACTCCCAAAAAACTCATCTCCGGAATAATATCAAATGAGTATTTCATTTGACAAAGAAATATACCAAAGACCTATTAGCTACCTCTATCCCTAAAAAGTATTTCAAAACACCAAGATCATTCATACGAAAGCAAGAATTAAGATACCCTTTAAAAATTTCTCAAAGCAGTAGAATCATTCCTAGAAATTATCAAATCATCAACATAAACTAGCACATTAATGTGGGCAGATCCCTTAGTGTATGTAAAGAGAGAATAATCAGAATATGATTGAAGAAATTCATACCCTTTCAGTTCAGTAACCAGCTTAGCAAACCAACATCGAGGAGCCTATTTTAACCCATACAAAGACTTGCGCAAACGACAAACTAGTCCAAGCTTATTAGGGGCAAAACCTGAAGGAAACTTCATGTAAACTTCTTCATCAAGATCACCATGCAGAAAGACATTATGTACATCCATCTAATGTGACTCCCAATTTTTCGAAGCTGCAATAACTAATAAAGCACGAATAATCACCATTTTTGCCATAAGAGCAAAAGTTTCATTATAGTCAATACCTTCAACTTGGTGATTACCAAAAACGACAAGATGATTTTTAAGTCTCTCAATACTTCCATCGGAGTTATATTTAATCTTGTACACTCACTTGCTTCCTAGAGCTTTCTTTTCGGGAACCATTATCCTCTAGAGCACGAATCTCCCTTTGCATAGATTACGCCATCTTGCATCCTTCATAGCCTCTTTAAAAGATTATGGCTCGATCCCTACAGAAATAGCTGCAAGAAAATTTTGGTGTAATTTTTCACAATCAACATAATGCGCTATAGGAAATGGAGTACCTGAGGAAGGCTCTAAAACAGGTGAGGCGAGAGATGAACTTTTCTTTATAACGGTACGAGTGAAAAAATCCTGAAGCTTCACTGAGGGAAATTTCTCCCTATGCCCTCGTCCCAATTCGCATCATTACCCAAAGCCCCCTATACCACCATGTCATCGGAGGAAGAAGAATACAACACAGGTAGCGAAGAATCCGTAGGTGGCAAACTCACAGGCTGTGGAGTGATAAAAGGAAGAACTGTCGTAGGTTGTGACACCTCTAACTCAAAATATGTATAAAAAATTACGTCTGCACTCCCATATGGTAAAGCAACATTGTCGGGCTCAATGGTTGCAATATTTCCATCCAAATATGGAAAAATGTCCTAAAAGATTTCACATCATGAGACATAAAAAAACTTCTTAGAATTCATATAATATAAATACCAACCCTTTTTACCAAAAGGATACACAACAAAAACACACTTTCAATTGCGACTAGCAAACTTATCACCCTTAGAACGTTGATTATGAGCAAAATTTAAGCAACCAAATACACGAATATCATCAAACAAAGGAGGTTTACCAAAAAAACTTTTCATAAGGTGTCTTACCATGAAGAAGATGTGATGGAGTTCAATTGATAAAATGAAAAGCAACCAAAATACACTTCCCTAAAAAATATATTGGCAAATTTCCTTGGAAACACAAAGCACAAGCCACATTTAAAATATATAGATGTTTCCACTCGACTCTCCCATTTTGTTGAGGAATACCAATACAAGATGTTTGGAAAATAATGCCATTTGTAAGAAAATAATCCTAAAGACAATTAAATTTCGTCCATTATCACTTCTTCAAACTTTATCTGCTGAGAAAATTGATGATCAATCATAGTAATAAATGACATGAAAATCTTGAAAACCTCTTTCCTATTAGCCAATAGATATACCCAAACAGCACTAGAGAAATCATTAACCAATGCCAAAAAAACAATAAGATCCACAAGATAGAGTGTCATAAAAACCCCATAAATCACAATAAACTAACTAAAAAATACGAGTGGTTTTATGTTCACTGATTGGAAAGTTATTTTTAGTTTGCTTAGCACAATGACAAATTTCGCATCCTTTATTCAAATGATCTCTAGAGTTACTAATATAGGGAAGACAACTTCACTACTTCCTCAGAAGGGTGACTGAATCTTCTATGTCAAAGTTCCAAAAGGTATGAATCTTCACTACTTTCTCTAACATTCGTTAACACATAAAATCACTCATAACATGACTTGAACACCTTGTGATGATAATCCAATTATTCTTATACTTACCATTCAACTGATTGGTAGTAAATTGTGTATTATCGAACATTGCAAAAAGAAATTGTCATTGCTAAGCGGTAAAACCAAGCAGAGATGGTGGTGGTGGTGGAGAAGTAGAATCACCGTGAACCATCAAGAAAAAATAATTTGTGTTAAACACCTCGCTCATATGTCATGACAAGATTAGGGTAATCCCTTTTAATCTTATTCATAGAACTCAAGAATATACATAATATTTATAGGGAAGATATATAATATATTCCTAAATATATGGAAAGATATATAATATATTCCTATATATATGCCTAAAAGATATACAATATGTTTAGATATTCCTAACAGATAATATCTCATAATAATATTTTACTAAAGATATCTCGTAATAATAATATCCTAACAGAGCTCAACAATTAGTCCAGACCAGTGTTTGAAAATGGTTCAATGTCCGATTGTTCCATGGCCAAAGAGTCGACCACCAGTACAATACCTAAACCTTAAGACTTAAAAGAACCACACAACCGCTCGGTATCCCTTACTTCGAGCAGAGAGACGACTAGGAGTGGTACACAAAGAAAGTTGTTATTGCTGGTTTGAAGCAACACGGAGTTGACAAAGAGTTGTTAGATTAAAGCGAAAGGTTGTCCATGAGCTGTAAATGACAAAAAAAAAAACTAGAAGAAACAAGGAAGCTAGAGGGCCAACCTACTAAAGAAGCTTGAAGAGGGGAGAAAGAGTTGTTGGTTGACTACAGTAACTATAGGTGTCGACATCTACAATTGATAGCAAGCTAATTTTGTGTGTTTAATGTACTTATTTTTGGTCAAATTTTGAACAGAATGCTAGTAATCTTGTGATTTCTTGTTTAAATTTTACGAGGATGCAATTGAAATGCCGAAGTTCAAAAGAACAAGCAAATTGAGCTAAATTGGAACGAAAAGCAATAAAAGGGGTCAAATTGAAAAGTTGCAAAATTGATAGCTAATAAAAAAAATCAAATTTTGATTTTGTCAAACTCTATAATTAGAAAAATATTTGATTTTTGTTCGGCATAATTTTAAGAGGGAATCATTCTAAAATTGGCATATGAGAAGTGTATAAAAGCCTGGGAAAGGTGGCATGGAAAAACACACTTTAAATTGAATTGAAAACAATTTTTCTTTTCCCTTTTTACGCATCTGTAGCTTATCAAGCTTACTATCATTTTTTCATTCCCTTATTTTGGTGCAATTGTTCTTTAAGTCTCCTCTCCTTTTCACCTATCACCATTACATTGAAATTCATTCTCATAATCTAACAAAACATGATTAATCTCATACTTAGCTAATCTCCCTTTAGTCTCAAGTCGATTGTCATTCCGATCGAAAATTATGAGATATGAACCCACGTTAAAACCTTACAATGCGATATTCATTATCTCCCTCATTATGGGATAACTACATTCGTCCCTTAAAGTTAATCCAATATCAGCTCTATTATTCAAAACAGATCATTTACATACTTAACTTCAAATTTGAGTCATTTTTATAAATAATAAATAATTTAAAGTCAGTTTTGTAAAAAAGCCAAGTTTTGTCATTTTAAAATTCATTTTAATCCTAATTTTGATAAAATTTATATAAAATTTCTTTAAGTTATATTTTTTTTTACCTAAAACGGTAAATAAAATATATATAAGAATTTAATTTTAAATATTAATACAATTTTTAGTTATTTACGTAATAAACAACTCTTTAGCCAATATAAAAAATTCTAGAAATAAATGATTTTTAATAATATAAATATTTTTTATTATCGTAAGTAGTAGTAAAATTTATCTTAATTTTTATAATAAATGTTAGTGAAATTTATCATTGGAAGTTTCAATACCATAATAACATTCAGGTTATTAAGTAATTAGATCTAACGTCAAATTGCCATTATACATATTACATAAACAACCTTTCATTTTAATTTATTTATCTCATCGGCTAATTTAACTAAACTGAATTCGTTAACTAATTAAAAAATATAAACTTCAAAATTATATACCAACTGTAGTTTTATGTGTAATTATATACATGAATTTTAAATTTTTATAATTTTATATATAAAAATTTGAGTTGATCCAAATTTTGTAAATTATTAACACAATTATTGATATAACATCATTCTATGTTTATATATTGTAACATAAATAATTATATTTATTCAATATAAAAATAAATTAATGTATTTATTTTTTAAAATGTGCATTAGTAAATCAATTAAAATTTTTAGTATATATTTAAATCACAATTAAAATTTTATATATATAATTACACTAAATTAAAATTTGTGTAAATAATTACACATTAAATATATAATTTTAAGAATTATTCGTTTAAAATAGAAAAAAATGAATAGGGAGGAATATTGTTATGAATTAATGATGTGAAAATGAAGTGGAGAAAGAATGAGTTAGATGAATTCGTAGATTTGTATCACGTGATTAATGTGGTTGATTCATGGATGAAAAGAAGTAGGAACCGAAGGGTATGTCGCTACGACTTTACTATGTTCAATGTTTCTATATTTGATCACGTGGGCAGTTTGAAAGTGCCAAAATTTCCACGTGCCAAATCTATGTCGTTTGCGTAAAAAGTACATTTAAATTTTCGTTCATGCACGCATCTCTTCAACTCAATGCTAATTGGGCAGAATAATATTTCCTAAAACAAGTTGTATTATGTCCCGTTTTGCATATGTGGAAAAGCTTTGCCCCCCACAATTTTAACATGCTCCTCTCTAAGTCTATGCTACTACTAAACTCACCAATTTTGTTTTAAAGGATCCAATTCAATTTATAAAATTTTGAGGGTTAAAATTAAAATTTTTGTGTTAAATTATTTGGTCATTCAATTTTTAGGGTTCTTTTGTTTTGGTCTCTAAAAAAGAAATTCTTACAATTTCATCACCCAATTTTTAGGATGCATTTATTTTGGTCACTCAGATATATCATATCATGTTTATACTTTCATTAAGTCGCTTTTATTTTAATTACCTCAAAAATATTCCTTTTTTTTCTTAAGAATTGATTGAATAAAAAAAAACATTAAAGATTAAACTGAAAAAACAATAGAAACTAAAATAATGTATTAAAATTTGTCATATTATATTTGTCTATCCCTTACCAAAAGTTTTAAATTTATTTTTTTATATTGAAATTTAAAATATATCATAAATCAATTAAATGAATTGTTGAAATTTTTTTATTAGTTAATAGTGTCAATCAATTTGTTACTATAATATTAAGATTAATTAATATAATTACTTTAATCTCCTTCTAAAATTAAAATTTTATTTTATGTTTTTAAATTAAAATTAAATCAAATAGCTCATCTTTAATAGTTGTTTTAAATGGAAGCCAGCTCATTTATTATTAAAAAAAAGTAAAAAAAAAATCATTGTAATTAATGAAATTAATTAATTTGATCTTTCATGCCAAACAAAACTCATAATTATCTTCATCACTTTTTTATCCGAACGAAAAAAAATAATAATTAATTTAATTAAGTGTAATGATTTTTCTTTTACTTTCGTAACCCTTTAACAAGACACACACAGGTGTTCGAACTCAGATCTCTTAAAATAAATAACATTCTCTTTATCATTGGAACCACTATTTAGGTTCAAGTTTCATAAACAATTATTAAATATGAGTTATTTGAGTTAATTCATTAAGGATAATTGAAAATATAAAATAAAAATTTAAAATTTAGAAGAGGATTAAATTAATAAATTTCAATATTATGTTAACAAATGGATTGATATTATCAAGGGATCAAAAATTTTCAATAATTTATTTAATTGATTTGATGTTTTGAAACATAAAATTTCAATACTAAAACATAAAAATCAATCTTTTCAAATTGAAATGATAGAAAAAAATTGAGAGAGATATGTATATTAGTTTAAATTATGCATTTTTCAAATATTTTATTTTATTTCCTTCCATTTTTATACTCAATCAAGAAGTTGATGTGAAGAAAAAAGTAATTTTCTTTTCATTTTTTCCATCTCTCTTATCAACCGTACTTGTGGAAAGAAAAATATTATGGTTTTCATCCTTCTAGTTTTTTACCCCTTCAATTTTTCATCATTCCAATTTTCTTTCTATTCTATCAAGCAAAGTTTTAATATTTTTGGTGGCTAAAATGAAAATTCCCTATGAGTTGGGTGACGAAATTGTAAAGAATTTTTTTATGATAAAAATGAAAATACCTTAAAAATTGAGTGACCAATTAAATAATTCATAATAAAATTTAAATATTAATTTTTCAGAAAAGATTAAAAATGCTTAAATTAAAATTTTTAAATATACTGGTGTAATTACATGGTAGTATATATCCATATTTTCTTAATCTTTTGACAACACACACCTTACATACAAAAAAACTCGAACTCAAATTTTTTAAGAAGAACAATATTCTCTTTTTCACTTAAACCACTTGTTAAGTTAAGATATTTTAAATTTTGAAAACTATTAGAATGCAATTTTTGAAGGCTTCCGTGTTTGGTTTATTAACCTTTTTTCCTTTTTATTTTGGGTTCTCGTTTTCAATTAGCAAACTATTGACAGTCTTTGACTACGTGTTTCACGCTGGATGAGGATCGTATTGTGGAAAAATTATTCAAATAGCAATCATAGTATATGTACGGAAATTTTATATTATGTTAATTATTTATGTGGGAGTAAATTAATTTGTTGAATTAGTTATTTAGTTAGATGTTTATAATAATTTATTTTGATGATAATTATTAATATAGTTATATATTATAACTAAAAATATAATATTTTTTTAATTTTATAATTTTAACTTCAATTAATATATTCTTAAGTTGCATAGAACGATGGTTACTTTCATTAAAAGAATTATCAAATAATCTAAAACCATGTTTTTTTTATACTTGTAGTTGCAATTATGCCAACTGAGCTTAATCGATAAAATACTATACAATTAGTTTCTTCAGAAATTTAAGACATAATGATGAATTTATAACTTGATGTTTACTACTATTCTCATTTTAGTTCTATTTTTTTTTTATCACTTTATCTTTCAATCTTCAAATTTTAGTTAAATTATTCTTTTAGACAAAAAAAAATTTTAATTGTTGTGATGTGATAGCCTACATACCAATCCTCATGTGCTTCGTAAAAATTTTCCAAAATTTTTCAAAAGTTCAGGAAAATTTAAAAATAATTATTTATATTATTAAAGAAGTACACATGTGTAGATTATCACTTTAGTGTCGTTAAAGTTTTAATGGTTCAGTCAATATTTTCGTGCAAAGAAAAATAAATTGACTAAATATTGATGACGGAAGGTTAAAGTGCTTTAAAATTAAATTAAATTTAAGATTATATTTAGTAGAATTCGGTGATTTCTCATGTTATGATTCCAATGAAATGTGATTGTTGGGAATGTTACTTTAATTGTTGTGATGTGATAGCCTACATACCAATCCTCATGTGCTTCGTAAAAATTTTCCAAAATTTTTCAAAAGTTCAGGAAAATTTAAAAATAATTATTTATATTATTAAAGAAGTACACATGTGTAGATTATCACTTTAGTGTCGTTAAAGTTTTAATGGTTCAGTCAATATTTTCGTGCAAAGAAAAATAAATTGACTAAATATTGATGACGGAAGGTTAAAGTGCTTTAAAATTAAATTAAATTTAAGATTATATTTAGTAGAATTCGGTGATTTCTCATGTTATGATTCCAATGAAATGTGATTGTTGGGAATGTTACTTTAATTGTTGTGATGTGATAGCCTACATACCAATCCTCATGTGCTTCGTAAAAATTTTCCAAAATTTTTCAAAAGTTCAGGAAAATTTAAAAATAATTATTTATATTATTAAAGAAGTACACATGTGTAGATTATCACTTTAGTGTCGTTAAAGTTTTAATGGTTCAGTCAATATTTTCGTGCAAAGAAAAATAAATTGACTAAATATTGATGACGGAAGGTTAAAGTGCTTTAAAATTAAATTAAATTTAAGATTATATTTAGTAGAATTCGGTGATTTCTCATGTTATGATTCCAATGAAATGTGATTGTTGGGAATGTTACTTTAATTGTTGTGATGTGATAGCCTACATACCAATCCTCATGTGCTTCGTAAAAATTTTCCAAAATTTTTCAAAAGTTCAGGAAAATTTAAAAATAATTATTTATATTATTAAAGAAGTACACATGTGTAGATTATCACTTTAGTGTCGTTAAAGTTTTAATGGTTCAGTCAATATTTTCGTGCAAAGAAAAATAAATTGACTAAATATTGATGACGGAAGGTTAAAGTGCTTTAAAATTAAATTAAATTTAAGATTATATTTAGTAGAATTCGGTGATTTCTCATGTTATGATTCCAATGAAATGTGATTGTTGGGAATGTTACTTTAATTGTTGTGATGTGATAGCCTACATACCAATCCTCATGTGCTTCGTAAAAATTTTCCAAAATTTTTCAAAAGTTCAGGAAAATTTAAAAATAATTATTTATATTATTAAAGAAGTACACATGTGTAGATTATCACTTTAGTGTCGTTAAAGTTTTAATGGTTCAGTCAATATTTTCGTGCAAAGAAAAATAAATTGACTAAATATTGATGACGGAAGGTTAAAGTGCTTTAAAATTAAATTAAATTTAAGATTATATTTAGTAGAATTCGGTGATTTCTCATGTTATGATTCCAATGAAATGTGATTGTTGGGAATGTTACTTTACAATGATTAGTATATATTAACAAATATTAATTAAAATCTCACCAAAATTACGTTATCATATTTGGTTCATTAAATACTTTCCTACCATTATCAAATAAAAGATAATATTTATGTATTTAATTTTTATTATAAACTTTATTCTTAACAAATATGTGAACTAAATATTTGATAATAAAATTTAATTGATAGTTTTTAAATTATTTTTTAATTTTAATGAAAGTAAAATTGTCTCAAATTTGTGTTAGAGTTATGCCAGCACCATATTTATTTTATTACTCGTAAATATTCATAAATAATATAATAAAATTGAAAATATAACGAAATGAAAAGAGAGAAAAATAATAAATAATAAATAATAAATATAATATGTAAACAATATACTATATAGATGATTAAATATGCATATAAAAAATAAAATTAAGAGGAAAAACATGAAAGAATATGTTGAAGTAATAGAGAAAACGAAGTAGGAGCAAGGAGACAACAACTTTTATTTTATGTATATTACTAGACTAATACCATAAAATTAATTTTGCATTAATATTTTATTAACTTTCCCTTTAATATAGAAAAATAATTTTTCCATTTTTATAAATGAAGATTTCATTACCATGTTCATATGAAAAGCGCACTAAAATAAAAGTTTTTGAAGAAAATATCAAATACTGGTTAAATTATCAAGAGAATAATCACTTTCCACTACCTTAATTTATATTCAAACTATTCTTTAAAATTGGGAATTTGGTTCCACGTTTTCTGAAAGAAAGAAAACAAGAAAATTCCAGGGTTTTGGTCGAAAAACCAACCATTACTTTGAATTATAATGTAGTTTAGGAATAAAATAAAACAAGAAGCTTCTTGTTTAGTACTATTAAAGTCGTCACGTAATGTTCAGTAGAATGTTAAATTAACATTAACAATTGAAGACAATAACCAACAATTAATTAAAACTTATTAAAATGAATAGCAATAAGTTCATGATGCCCATCCGTATCAATAGAATTATTGTTAATTCGAATTTTTTTTCAATTAAATCAGTTAAAGATTCAGTTAATTTGGTTTTGTGCATCAATTATTGATTAATAAAATTTGTAATCAAATTGATTGATTTAATTTATTTAATATATAATTATTAAAATATATTTGTACTATATAATAAATATTAATTTAATATATTTAGTTTTAATTATTTTAATATTTAAATCTTTAATCAATTAGACCAACCAATTTTATATCTATTATGTTAGACCAACTCAAATTTTATCAATATTAAACAATATATTACAAATTAAAGCAATATTTATATTAAATAATAATTATGAATTATTAAAATATATTTATATTAAAAATAAGCGTTCATTACATTAGACATTCCCAAACTATGACCTTCAATTTAAATTATCTTTCAAACATTAAAATATTTTGATTGCAACCTCAAACTATTGAGGTCATATCAATAAGGTCCTTCTGTTATTAACATCATGAATTTAACCATTAAAATAGACGACACATCTCATGCAGTGTAATTCAAAATGAATTTTTTTAAAATGTATATTATGAAAATGGATGTAAAAATTTTTGACTTTCAAGTTTTTGAAACTTTTTACAAAAAGCTTTATCCACTACAGGAAAACAGGTTTTTAGCGGTGTTTTTTTGGGCCTATAGCGGCACTTATTAGCGCTGCAAAAAACGCAGCTAAAGATAACACCGGTAAAAGCCTAAAAAACGCCACTATAGAACAGGATCTTAGCGACGCTTTTCCCACAAACGCCGCTAAAGAACAAGATCTTTAGCAGCACTTTTCCCACAAACGCCACTAAAAAACATGATCTTTAGCAGCGCTTTTTCCACAAACGCCGCTAAAGACATGTTCTTTAGCGGCACTTTTTCCACAAACGCCGCTAACATTAACAGTTTTTACCTACTCATTTCAATTTATATAAAACACGAATTTTCAATATTTTTTATTGTAAATTCAAATCCATTTTCAATTGGATTTGTGCTTATCTCTCCTAACAATCTCATCTCCAATTTCAAAATTCTTTGTTGAATGGAAAAAAAAAATTTAGATAAAAAATAAAGAAGATTAAACTTCATTAACCATTAAATAACAAAAGTTACATGCTACTAAGAGAGAATGATGAAATCTCCAAAGGCTTAATACAAATGAATTTTACATAATATTTATGATCATGTTCCTCCACTGTAACATCTTGAAATGATGTTTTATAATACAAAACAAGGAGTTCAATGTCGCTAATAGGAATCTCTGTCTTAATGTTTAACTGTGTTAGTGCTCCTTTCCCTGTTATAATTTCTCCTATAAATGAAAAGGTAATTCCCAACTGAGCCAATCCCACAAACAGCTCATTTGACTGTGAATCCAAACAATGGACCTAATGAACACAAGCCAAAAACCATTTTTAAATTTCTTTTTAAGAAACAGTGGACATTTGGAGCATGTAATAGAACTTCTCTCTTGGCCTAAAGTTCTTCAAGCTTGATATAGATCTCCACCATTTATTTCATCTCACAAATAATGAAAAAATGGCAACAACAATAACCTATCCAAGAATAACCACAAAGAAGAACAAAAAATAATTATAATAAAAAGATAAAAAAATCAAACCTGAAATTGAACTCCGTAGAAATTGAGTTTGATATAGATCAATGGCCATTTTCTTCAAAAGAGAAACCAAGGCAAACTGCGAATGGATAAATTTGATTAGAATGAAATTGAACTCTGTAGAAAATTTAACAGTCTAAAAATTGTCAAACC
This sequence comes from Kokia cookei, assembly GCA_039519145.1. Taxonomy (NCBI): domain Eukaryota; kingdom Viridiplantae; phylum Streptophyta; class Magnoliopsida; order Malvales; family Malvaceae; genus Kokia; species Kokia cookei. The sequence goes on from CM076905.1 coordinate 31,489,789, forward strand.
TGAAAATTATTAGGCACAATTCCATCTCTAATGTTTCCTATTCTTGAAGCAATTTGGTAGACCAGTGGAACAAATTTATAAGTTTGAACCTACAAATTTACACATACAAGAGCTAGAATAAGATAAAAATTTCACTAAAAATACAATAGGTTACATCTCAACTGCATGAACATTGGCCATGAACTCCATACCTCATCAGTCGTTTTAAGCAAGTTGTTGACAACATCTTGTCTGGATGAAAGGCTGAACCACAATGATACAAGTCGAAACACTTAAATGCACAATGGTTAGCTTACAAAAAAGCAATTTTATCAGCTATAATCATTTTAAGTGAAAAAAAGGATACAGTCAAATCAATGCACCACCCATTTGGAAACTAGATGCAGAACTTATTATACAAAAACTAAAATTGGCTGCTCGCATCAAAGCAATAGGAAGTAATTAATTAAAGTAATTTATCTTTTCAATGACACAAATCATACAATTTTTGTTCCTAGGAGATTTGAATTCGTTGTCTCTGCGACAATAGTTGTAAGGAGAATTATACCCACCATGAGGCCATCTCTCGTTTTCTTCTTCCTCATGTATTGTAAGTCAAACATAAACACTTAGAAAATAAGGTAAGTATTTCCCTGCACTTTATTTGAAATCAAAGGACAGAATGTTTTTCCCTTTTAAAGAAAACCCATGAAAGCGAAGATATTAACGGTGTTGGATTGGGGTTTTCCATTGTTTGTAATTGCTTTAGAGAGTTTCCTTTTTATAACACTCATATGACGACTGCCAATTCCACAATTAATACCAGCAATCATATTTTCATCAATGTGTATGGAATAATTCATGTCAGCAATCATTCATTTGGATGCCAATCATATATACTCAAAAGCAGGGTGGTGGAATGCTGTAATTCCAAATTAAACATAACTTCCTCTTCTACTTCTCTCAAACTAACAAAATACACTTTCTCTTTAATGAAACTTGTAACACCTCCTAACCCTAAACTGTCATCGAAATAGGATTACGAGATATTACCAGACATATCAGACAATTTACAAATAATAAATAAATAAATAATGAACATACTATAAAATAATCATAAAGTCATTTAATTGGACCCTCAAGGCTCAAAATACGTATTAGAAGGGAATTGGGACTTGTTCTGTTGCTCCGCAGATTTTTCGTAATTTTTTTCGAACTCAATATAACCCCCTTTTTAAACATCTATCCTTCCCTGTAATTTCAACCAGCAATCAAAACCATTTATACTCAAATTCACCTAAATCATAATCAATTCATTAACATATTAATTTATTAATTAAACATTCTTAATATTTCTCAAAATTTACTAATAATTTTATTCATTTTTCATTCAAACTTAAAGCCAAATTTTATAATATACTCTTTACCATTTTATTAAACTAATATAAAAATATAGTATACTTTTTTTTTCTTACAACCAACATTACAAGCATATACATGTAACATATACAACACTTAGTACATGCTACTTTTACCAAAAGGAGAAAATTACATCATCGAATTTATACTGAGGTCGGGATCGATCTGGATGCTGAACCAGGACTTTAATTTCTACTAACCTGCACACGGAAACAACCATACGTGAGTATTTCATTCTTAGTGGTATTACTATAATTCGAATTATAAATAACCAAATATCATAAACAATTAGGTACTAATAACTTTTGAAACCTTTAATTTATCCATTTCATTCTCATTTCTCAATTTCATCACATATCACTTTATATGCATCAATTTTTCATTTCTATTCAATTTTTCTTTTTCACATTGTTTACCCCTATAAACAAGACTCGAACCTTGGCGGATACACGGATCCAACCAAACACACCAGAATGGCACTCAGTGCCTCATCGGATAGTTCGAAGCAATAAAGTGACACCTAGTGTCTCATTGGCCTAATCGAAGTAAAGTGGTACCCAGTACCTCATCGAATCTATCCGAAGTAAAATAATGACACCCAGTGTCTCATCGGCTCAAGGTCGAAGTATCCCTGAACTCTCCCAATCCTATGGCATGCCAACTATATCCGACTTAGCCCGACTAGTTAATAGGGATTTTCAATTTACAATTCATATCACTTTCAATTCCAATTTCACTTTCACTTTTAATTTTGATCACAAATCATTCAAATTCAATTCAATTCAATTCAAATATACTATTAATTCAATATAAATTTTCATTCATCTCAATATTAACGCTTACTTCATATTCACTTATTAAATATAAATATCGAAATAAACATTAAATAAATAATGAATAATTCAGATTATAGTAATACAAACTCGGATTTCGTGATTACTCCTCGATAACTTTCTCCTTTCCTTTTTGTGCCGATGCTTCGAGTTCTTTGCTAGCTACGAAAATAATAATAATTTACGCTATTAATTACAACCCTAATTTATAATAATAATTGAATTTCTATCCAATTTATACCCTAATTCCAATTTAATCCTAATTAACTCATTTATTTTTCTAACTCAATTCATACTTTATTTTTATTCAATTTCCTTCCATATTCTACTTAACTATCTAATGTTCATAATAAAACCCTAATTTAAATTTTCTTTCAATTTAATCCCTCTATCACAAAATTTATAGCTTCTTTTACAGTTTAATCTCTTTATCAATCCTAACTTGAAATTCATTCAATTAAATCCCTAATTCACTATTTTGTTCAACATGAACTATATTCAAAAACCTTAAAACTTTCATGACCTCAACTTAATTTCATCAAAACTTTGTTCTAAAGCTTCTAAAATATCTAATTTAAGAGAAAATGACTTAATATTCTTACCAATCGAAGCTTAAAGCTTCAAAATTATAGTTTCCCTTCTTCTTTTTTTTCCTTCTCTTTTCTTCCTTCTTTTTTCGTTTAAGCTTCTGTTCTTCTATTCCTTCTTTTGTTTTGTTTTTTTTATTCTTTTATGTATATATATATTAGTTAGTAATAATATTAATAAATTATAAATATCTATTTACTTAAATAATAAGTAAATTAATATTTATTTTATAAATGTACAAATAAAATTATTACACATGTATATTTTATTACCATACATTTGACTTTAATTTATATATATATTTCATTAATCTAATAAGATAATATCAATTAAATAATAATTTATACTATTATATTCTAATATTAATTAATAACAACTTAAATCATTAAAAATCTTTAGATTTTCTCATTGTTTTGCCGCTTCAAATTATGAAATAGGCATAATTATCATTTTAGTCCCTCTTTCTTTCTTTTAATTTATAATTAGGCTTTCACCCCTTATTCAATTTAGTTATTTTTACTAATTACTCTAAATTAAACTAAATTCACCTAATCAAAACCTGATTAAACACACTACTAGACTCATAATTACTCTTAATAATTATTTACGAACTCGGTTTTTTAAGACGGAGGCCCTATAACTCACTTTTTCGGTGCCCGTGAATTTAGGTCATTACAAAACTAAGTAAATCAAACAAAAAAGAAAGGCATACCAGCGTTAGGACAATTTCAGTGACACGGATGTGGGAAATGTTGACCCAATGATTTATTTGGTGGTGGAATGCTGTCAATCAAAATTAAAAATAACTTCCTCATCTACTTCTATCCAACTAACTATATGACTTTTTGTTATCTAACAAAAATGAAGGGTTAATGGAAGTGAATGGAATATCTGCATCAGCACATTTTTTTTTCCCAGTCACTGCCCCTTCTATATGATGACCTCCTCCTCAATCCAAATGACAGGGATGTGGGAAATGTTGGCCCAATCTTTGCCTTTCTCCCTTTCACAACGTTCTGCTAGCAAAGAACATTTCCAAATGCGCAAACGAGAAAGAGAGGGAGGGAGCATGTTTGGGGGCATGGATTGGAGGTTAGGACAGTTGTAAATATACAAATCATAAAGAGCGGTGAGGTGTTGAACCCCTTATACTCCAAACTCTTTAGATTTGGAAGATCCCAGATAGTGAGAGATGTAAGAGAAGAGGGAAGCAGATGTTCATCTAGAAAACACTCTATCTCTACTTCTAAGCCACCGATCCAGAGAGATGTAAGAGAAGGGAGTGTATACAAACTCAATTCCCTTTTCCTAATCAAGCTCTCTATTAGTTTATCACTCCCTGAGATTCAAATTTCTTTTAATTTGGAGGGCAAACCCTCTTTTGGAACCCACTCTATTTCTGGACAACAGAATATTTCCAAATCCTTAAGGGATGGAAAGAATCGAGAACCAAGAGCAAAACTTGACGAAACCCATCATCATGCTAGTGAGAAACGATAGATTCTGAAGGAGGTGAATCAGCTGTCATTAGGCTTGAGGAAATGATGTTTGGACTTCCATATTTTGAAAGATTTGGAAAAAAAAAAGAGTGATGGATTTTGAGAGAAGCAAATGAAGGGATTGGAGGACAATGAAATTTATATTCTAGAACACAGGAAGAATCAAAATCTTATTTGTTCTGAGAGAAAAAAAATTGAAAATTAAAGAGGGAAAACTGGGAGGAGGGAAAGTACTGGGGAAAAGAAATTTTTTTATAAAACCATTATAAAAGGGGTTTTAAAATGGGAGGGAAAACTAAGCCATCATTAATTTGGATTCCTTTCAGAGGTTTTTTTCACACATCTGCTAATGCCATTAATTTGAAATGGGAGAGAAGCAAATAATGTTTACCTAAATTGTTAATGTTTTATGATATATATTTAAAACAAAAAAATAATATAATATTTTTATTGAAATATAAATTAAATAATAATTAATTTTATAAATAAATGTTAAAATCCACTTTTAGCTGCGCTTTTCCATAAGCGCCGTTAATGATCTGCCTGAAAAAGCGCCGCTAATGCTCTGATTTTTAGCGGGGCTTTTTCATAAGAACCGCTAATGCTCTGACTTTTAGCGACGCTTTCCCATAAGCGCCGCTAATGCTTTATCTTTTGCGGTTTTTTTGTCCAAGCGGCGCTAATAACCTGTTTTGCTGTAGTGATCATTAACTCTTTTCATTTATTTTTTTTTTAAAATTTTTATTTTAAACTATATGATATAAGATTTGACGTGTCATTTAACGGTTAAATTAACAATTTTAAAAATAAAAGGACTTGATTGGTGTGACATCAATCATTTAAGGATGTAATTAAAACATTTAAAATTTAATGACGAATTTATAGTGAGGATCATAACTTTGCAATCTAAAAATATTATGGTAAAATTAATAATAATTTTCTTTAAAAAAGAAGAAGAAAAGTATAGCGCAAAAAGGAGATTACCCTGGTTGAGCTCCCGCACAAAATTTGAAGCCGAGTGATTTTATGATTTAAAGGGAATTTAAATCTTCAACTTATTTTTTAGCTTAATAAATTAATTATTTATAGGTTGATTGAGTTTTAATTTAATTGACATAAGTATTATTATTAATATACGATGAAGTAAATTTGAGTGTAAGAAAAAATGTTATTTTTTATTTATGAATTAGATAGAAATTATGAATAATTTTAAACATCGAGTAAAAATTAAAATTTAATTTAGAATGAAATCAGTTAAAGTAGTGGTGAAAACTATGTTAATATCTAATAAAATATGTAAAGTTGGTGATAATAATTGAAGTCAGAAAACGACATTAATCCAATTAAGTAACATGGATTCAGGAATTAGGGTCAGATTTCCACGACCAAAATTTTTGGCCTTCCTTTCAATGCATCTCAAAAATCAACAACTACAATAAATTTGGTACGACTCTGTTGTAACTATTGTCTGTACGGATCCATATCCTCGGTCATCAACAAAACTTTGTAATATTACATACACATTTAATTTTAGTTACACTGCATTCAACAATTCCTTTTTTCCTTTTTCATTTTAATAAAACTTTGATTCTTATTTAACCCAAAAATGAGATAAAACTTTCCAAAACAACAATGATAGTGTAAAAGCAATGTAGTATCCTTGAGAAAGTTGATTATTATATGCAATCGTGAAAGTATAGTCAAATAGATCGTGACATGTGACATGTGACATGTGACATTAGTTCAAGAATATCTTTAAAATAATCTGATTTAAATAATAATAATAATAATAATAATTTTAAATATTTGTTTAATTAAGGTATTTATTATCGATAATAATGATTAATTATTTTGTTATGAATGTTTTTTAAAAAAGTAAATAGATAGTCAAAAAATGTGCTCCATTCTCATAAGTGAGATTTAAACTGTTGACCACGTGATTAAGAGATGAGTTGAACAATCACTACACTTAATAATTAAAATTTTAAACATTGTTGCTCTTGAAAAAATTTCTTTACAACTAATGTCGTTATATTTTTAAAATTAATAAATCACACAAAATTATTTTACTAAAATTAATAGAAAAATAACATAATAACTGAAAATATACAAAAAAAAATAAAACAATAATTAAAATTACAATAGAAAAATAAAAAAAATGCCAATACAAAAACTTTGTATAGAATTTTATATCCGCGAAGGTATAGTGGACTGCCCCCTTCTTTTTTTATTTCTCCTTTTCTTTTATGCATAAAAGTTGTGGGATATTACTTACTGGATTTCCATGGAAAAAGTAAGCAAACAAAATTTGCTTTAAAAGTAGTGGACTGCCCTTTCACAAATTCTAATATAAATAACATTATATTAGTATAGTTCATATAAACGTGAAGGTATAGCTAATATTTGCCTTGTCTTCTTTTATATTTAATTTTATAATTTATAATTTTTTGTAGGGACCATTATAAAAGTTTGGTTTTTTTCAAGCTCAAACTTGATATAGACCTGGGGTACAAGAACATAGGAAAAAAAGAACCTGTAGAAGAAATTTAGATCCAAGAAGGTATACAAAAACTGAAAATTAAATACTTTATCTTATTTCTTAATTACATGACAAGTAGAATTAAAGGTAAAAGCGAAATCCGAACAAGTAAAAGAAGAAGAAGAAGAAGAAGAAGAAGAAGTTTACTGGTATAGCCTGGTGAGAATGGCAGATTTAAGGCCTTGTTCTTGCATTCCGAATCCGTTATCAGTGAAACTTACTACAACATCCTGGATCATGAGGTCATTAACGCACGACATGCTTGCATGATGAACTCGAAACTCCAAATTACGAAGGGCATCCATTAACTTAGCAGCTGGATGGTTCACGTTCTCTGATTGGACTCTAATCATTGCATCATTTCCTATGATCTTGATATCTAGCTCAAACCCATTAGACCCAGCATTTGCGGACGATGAATTGCTGCTTGGCTTGGCTGTTTGTTCCACCGACGTGGTGGTGCTTTGGTTATCCATGCCATCCACCGTTTCTATTTTCACTTTCTTACGGTCCCTCCCATGCTCCGATTGGAGGTCTTCGATTTTCGACTTTAGCTCGTTGATGTATGCAACGGCGTCGGATAAGAGGGATGCTTTGTCCATGCGCGACACGTTGGGGACTACTGCTCGTAGAGCGTAGAACCTGTGGTTCAGCTTCTCACGGCGTTGCCTTTCGGCTTCCACGTGGTTCAACATTGTCTCTCGTCCCGAACCCGGTTTCCTCCCTCGTTTCTTCGGGATCCTCTTCTCTGTATTACTATTACTGTTACTCTCCGTGGCGGCACGGAATCGGCACTCGGAATCCGAATGGTCTAAGTTCACGAAAGACAGTTCCCCATGTTTTGGATAATCTTTCTTGGTTTTAAAACCAAGGGATGCATGTTCTTGCTCTTGAACGCCGGCGATTAGACCCATGTCTGAAAATGAGATGTTTCTATCAAGGAACTGGTTTGGAGAGGATTGTTTTGGTAAAAGGCGAATGAGATCCGATCCGAATAGGTACTTTACTTGTTGGATCAGTCCCCAGTTTTCCCTTATAATTTCGGAGGAGCCAAGCTCAAGAACCCCGCAAGAAGTGGGAATGCAAACCAGAGTTTCAATGCCGTGCAATTGTGCTTCTTTAGCCCTTTCACAATTGTAGAACTGCAACTCACGGGCACCAGTTAACCACACCAAAGACCCAGTAGCAAGACACTTGCCTGGGATCCCATCACCCGCCGAGAAACACCGTGTCAATGAGATCATGTAGAACCATTCAGCCTCACCCATATCGATGTCGTGGTTGTCCCCCATGAGGGCTTGGATCCCTTTCATCACCTTCCTTCGTTCACCCTGGATGTGGTTGGCCCCCGGTTTCGGGGACTTATTAGTGCCTTGAAAGTGACCGTCTCCCCAAGACAAGAGCAGCCGTCCCAGGTCGTCGTTTGATGTCTGCCAGAAAATAGCGTACGCCCACCAATCCTTCTGTCTTTCCAGCACATGTTGGAGCCTCTGCTGCAGAGTTGAAGGTGGAATTTCGTGTGAAAAAGAGACTAATGAAGAAGATGAAGATGGAGAGATTATTAGTTCTTCCATGGCTGACAGACAAAAACAAAAGAGGCGTGCGAACTGGGATAGCTCAGAGGCTGCAACTGTTTTTTTTTGTTTGGCTTGATTTTCACTACTAGCTTTTCACCTTGTCCTGTGAGCTTGGAGGAACTTATGGGTTCTTTGCAGTGTAATCGCCTTTTGCAATTGTGTATATATAGGGCCAAGGTTAACAACGTCATTTAAAAAAACAAAGAATTCAAAAATATGAATTTATTTTTTTATTAAATAAAAGAGATTTTCAATTTGTATATAAAATTTGATAAACTCTATGTCAATTTTGATTTTGTTATTTATTACTTCGTAAAGATAATGATAATTTAGTAAATTATTAATAGAATTGGTGAATGGTTAACATATGATATAAACTCAATTAAAATTTTATATAAATTAGATAATAAGCAATCTTAAAATAAACTCACTTCAATGATGATGCTAGTGTACCTTAAATTAAAATGATAAAAAAAACCAAAATTTATATATAATGATAATACTTATGAGTTAAATAAATAAAATATAGTACATAGGAATCAAGTTAATGCAGTTAATGTACGAGCGCTGGATATGGGTACCCAAACAGACCATTAAGCTCGGGGGTAGCTGGTGGAAGTGTCCAATTTATCCTATGAGAGACTAGGCGAAGACGAGTCACCATTGGGCCCCACTACCACGTGGTTCGACAGCGAGAGGCCCAGTGACTACTAGTGCTTGTGCCCCTCTTTCTCTCTTTTTTTACGTGAAAGATAAATTTTCTTCAAGGGTTAATATAATATTTGGTACTTGATTTTAACTCCAATATTCAATTTAGTACTTTACTCTTTTTTTTTTTGTCCCGATTGAGTATCTAAGTTTGAATTCAACGTTCACTTTGCTATCGATTTTTTTTAATTTGATACTTGATTTTTTTTTTTGCCCTAGTTAAGAACCTAAGTATGGTTTTAGTGTTCACTTTAGTACCTGAATTTTTCTATCCCAATTAAATATGTATGTTTTTTTTACTAGAAAAAACATGTCAAACATTATATCATTTGGTTTGAATACCAAATTGAACACTAAAACTAGACTCAAATGCCAAATTGATGTACAAACTAGGTGCCAACTTGGTTGTTTTGTTTTAAATAAGAACTTATTAATTTTTGCAGCAATTTTTGAAGTTTAACAGAATTTGAACCATAATTGTTGGTTAAAAGTGTTCTATTACTGGAAATGCTTTGTGTTTGTTAGGTATTTAGGAAATTGGTGGAAATTTGAAAGCCACTTGGAATGCCTATGTGGAAAGAAAATTATCCAAGCCTCCTCAGAAAATGCAAATTTCAAAAAATAAAGGGACTAAAGATGTTAAAACTTATAATAAGAATAAATTCACTGTAGAGACACCTTTAGTACAATTTGACCTTAAATAAATTATCTATGTCAACATTTCATTAAGCTTTAATGGCGGAATGGCAAAAAATATCACTCTCGATAACTTTAGACTTAATCATCAATTTTTTAAATTTTCATAGTCGGTATCACAATGACAATTTATTAATAGTTGGATAACTATTGATGTAATTTACTTCATTAAAGTAAACTATTCATGTATAAGATTTGGTGATGTACTTGATAGATTCCTCCATTATATGAATTAAATCAAATTAGAGAATCTCGTGTGATGACGTGATAATTAAGGATATTCATAGCCTTAGATGTGACTTGACTTCGAATCGCGTTAATCACGTTTGTTATTTGAACTTTATATTATTATTATAATTCACAAAAAATATTAATTTTATTACGATTTACCTTTTTTCGATTCTTTCTAATAGTACTTAAATTGAAGCATTTAGCAGACGACTAATTTAATATATTACCTATAATAGAGGGTATTGATAGAAACTTTCACCTATAAAAATTGCATCAATATGTGTTTTACTATAAAGTTAAATATTATTTTTAGAAAAAAATATTTAATATAAAATAGAAAGGTATAATATATAATAAGCCCTCGAAGTACTCTTAAAAATCAATTAAGCTCCTTTGAACCTTTTTGCATTCAATTGAACCCTTCAACTGACAGAATTTGTCAATGAAACCTTTAGCTGTTAAATTTAATGGTCTTATCGATATGATCGTTAATGACTACTAAATCAACTTCGGTTGTTAATGTAGCACTTACACGTCAACAAAAAACAATTTCAAGTCCAAGTCCAAGTCTAAGTTCAAAATGAATTCGACGTATAGTTTGAATATGATTTTTTTTATCAAGTTTCTAGAAATAATTATTTAAAAAATTATTAATTTATCAAATCCACTCCTTCTTCTTTACAATCATACAATTTGTTTCTTATTATTATTTTTTTTTTTACAAAAATATATCAAACACAACAACCCCCACCATTTCATTTTTTTTTTTTATTATAAATTTTACAATGTTTTAAAATTTTAAAACTATTTTTAAAAAGCTACGTTCAAAATGAATAAATAACTACTTAAATTCAAATCAACTTAAATTTTAATTTATCAAGACTTAATTTTAATAATTTTTTTATTATATTTAACAATCAACTAGTAATTTTAATGATTAAAAATTTTTTTTTGAATATACTGGTGTAATTATATGGTAATATCTGTTTATACTTTTTTAACTTTTTGATAAGGTGTATATACTTTTCACACACAAGTGCTTGAACTCGAATCTCTTAAGATGAACAATATTTTTTTATCCATTGGAATAACCCGTCGAGTTCAATGATCAAAAAGTTGAATCAATTAATTTTATCGATTTAAAGTTTGAATGGAGTGAAAGAAAGTTAATTGATTTTTTAAGAATATATAGAAGATGTATTACACGACTAAGCCAAATAGAAAAATGTATTAAACAATGACATTCTGCATACAATTATAATTTAGTATTGTGCCAATACATTTGAAAACGAGCTTTCGAAAAATTAGTGCAACTTTTTATCTATTTCAATTAACCTACACTCCACAATTACAATTTTTTAAAAAATTTAGGCTGAACTTTTTATTTAATCACTTGAGTTTATTTTTATTTTTATTTTGGTCATTTATTTTAAATATTTGTTATTTTAGTTATTTTTTAGATAAGTTGTTAATTTTAATTGTTGTATAATTAAATATTTTTGATCACCAGATAAAATATTGACGTGATAATCTTTTGATTGGTATAAATAAATTTAATATTTTATCAATGTAGTCATAATTTTAAAACATTCAACAAATTTAACCTTTAATATTTGTCTATTTTGTTAATTTAATCTAAATTCAAAAAAATTATAAATTTAAAAACTTAAAAATATATATTATTTATTACAGAAAGACATAAATTTAAAAACTTAAAAATATATATTATAAATTAATATGAAAAACCTACCTCCATGACTGGGGAAAAATCATATTAAGTTCCATTCGTATGGAAATTAAAAAATTGAATTTAGTGTTTGCAATTAATGATTGATTCTGAATTTTTCCATATAATTAATCGATTCATAAGTATTTATATATAGATATACTATAATAAACTAATAAGCATGTAAAGTGAAAAATATGAATCACAATACAAAAGAAAAAGAAAAAATAATCAACATATATGTTTAGCAAACTTCCAATATCATATATAGTAGTTCATATGAAAACCGTGACTTTGCAAAATATAATATATAATATCATAAGTTATATACCCGACAAACAAAATTATTAACGTAAAAGCTCATGTAACAATATGCTTTGCCACGATTTAAAATACATTAATTGGGTAGGTCCCATAATTAAACCTGTCGTTGTTGAATTTTGTTGGGTAAATTTTAAAAGTTATTTAGGATCTTAGGTTATTTTTTAATATTTAAAGAATTAAATTAATTTTGGAGAGAAAAAAAAAAAATAGTTCCACAATATGTATTTTCAGTTGAGATGATAGAAAGGAAGCGCTTTCTGAAAATTGTTTCTGCAAAAATGCATTTTCTTTTAGCATATTAGTTCCTTTGGTAAGATGGTTAATTGTTAGTGATTTTGTCCTTAAATTTTGAGTTTGATTTTTTTCAATTCACATTTGTATTTATTATTTCATGTTGTTTTGAATTTTTTTATAATACTTAGTTAATGTTTTTAACATATCAACTTCTTTGATTAGATGATTAAATAATGGTGATTTTATTATTGAGTCTCAAATTTGATTCATCTTCTAAGCATATTTGTATTTTTTATTTTATGTTGTCCTTTTTTTATTATTTTCAATTAATGTTTTTAATTAATAAATATATTGTTTTCAAGATTTTTTTTAATTTTCAATTCATCTTTTTAATTAATAATTTTTATATTTATAAAATTAAATAACTATTTTAAATATAATTATTTTTAGTGAATATAATTTTTATGTGTGTAATATTTATTTTTCAATTCATGTCATGAGTGTAGTAAATTTTATGTAACACCCTCAATCCAACCCGATTTGTCAGAACTAGATATCAGGTGTTACCAGACAAAAACACTTAATAAGTTTCAAACGGTTAACACATTTTACCTCATTTTCGATTCTAATTCTTTCTAAATCGTACCATACATAAAATATCAAGAAACAAAGAATAGTATTAAAAACGCTTATTACAAAACTTAACCATACAATTCCCTTTCTTAACATAAATAGTTTATGAAAAAGACTTTGAGAGACATTTTTTATACTACAACACCAATTACTAAATGTCACCACCACAACATTGTATGCATAATAACCCTATACGTCGCTTCCCTTGACGTAGTTCTGGAATTGCCCCTCTTGGCGTCAACTCGCAACGCCCAAACCTGAAATAAAACATATAATACCAATAAGTTCACAAGAACTAAGTGAGAAAAACATCATTTACCTTAGTTGCTACTTCTATAAAGTAACTGATAGTTCATCATGGCAATCTTCTTGTTCTCAATCATACGTTTGCTTTTGACGAATACTTTCCCTACCCCAATCCTTCTTATACATGCTAATTACCAATCCTTGATCTGTACCCATTGCTATTTTCAAATGATAACCTCAATCCTTTACAGATATCCTTCACTCTTATTTTTCGTAAGTCTAACAAAAAATCTTTCGAAGACCAATGTAACTAGAATATCACTTCATACGCATACTTAACCCAGAACTAATATTCACAATCACATTCATAGGTTCATACGCATACTTAACCCAGAACTAATATTCACAATCACATTCATAGGTGAACATAATACATAGTTGGCGAATTATCATACAACTTATTTATCACAGTTTACCCAATCAATAACAGTGTAGTCCCACATTAATATCGATTTATATTGATAGAGTACAAATAAAATTTGTGGATACTTTCTTTGGACATTCAGATTCACGCTTTTGCTCAAAACATTAAATTTGATCATGTCTTAACCTTGTACTATACTTACCACATAGTTGATAGGTACCTATTATCACATTGATTTTACCGAGCACGCTAAAGAACCATATTTAATACGCTATAAAGCTTCACAGAAAACTCGCCACAAAGGCATTCCATTCAGAATACACCACAAAGGCATTCCATTCAGAGTACACCACAAAGGCAAATCGGATGCCACCTAGACACCCAAATTTACTGTGTTTGTGATATGTATTTGCCTAAACTCACATCGCGTGTGCTTTGCCCATCATCGTCCTAAGGCATGTAGAGAACCCCATTAAATAAATGTAGTTCAACAATTATTTTTCAGAGTGTGCCATGTCCATGGACTTTTCCTTCAAAATTTTGATATCAGAATTTGTGTTTACTGTCTCAACGGACTTTATCAATTACCACCGCGGTGACTCGACTCACATTACAAACTCTTCAAACACAGGCATAACCCATATCTAAGATTTCATACTACTCATCATACATCCAATAAAACTTACATTCAAGCAGACTAACTTATTTCTTAACTTAAGCACAACTCGATACACATTTCTTCACGTATTTGAACTCATCAGATCTCATATATAATACTCATACCATTTCCAGCAAACATTCATGTACTCAATAAATTCTACATAACTTCATTCCTATAATCATATAAGTATCATATTCATACTATACTATCCATGATTTCCGATTCATAGTTTAATTACTTTAATGTAAACATACTTCAGTATGAGCAGTATACATGCAAGAGTCAAAGTAGAAACTCACTTGATAACTTACCTAAAATAGCTTGAACATAATATCCCAACATCCATCATGGCACAACAGCAAAAACAGTTGACAGAACATAGGAGTACCATTAAAACTCATTCATACCTAATTTACCATCAACTCGAAGATTGAAAACTCCTAAACAACACCTTATACTTACATCTTACTATTCAAGCACCTCTTATAGACTTCCTCTTTCAGAATTTAATATGCAGAATGGTAATACTTACCTAGTAATGGAATAACCACTGATTAGATCTAGATTTTGAGCTTTCAATTTACAAAGGAAGAAATACGATTGGATCACGGTAGAGGAACCAAAGAATAGTATATTCAGGAAGAAGAAAGCTCATTTACAGAAATTCTCCACACACACATATATGGCCTTAACTCACTTACTATAATTCGACCAGTGTTACTTGAATTAAGAGTGTGTCCTACTTAATGGTCTACAGATTCTGAGAATAACATTAATGAGAATCCAAATAATAAATATCAGATTAGTCTATCAAGTTATTCCTAACCAAAATAATTACGATGTAACTAGCACAGTAACTTAAACAAACATTTCCCCTTTCGCATAACAAAATTTTTTGATATAAGTCCTTACATTCAACCCTAACAACTATAATACTCCCATTCTATACGCAAAATGAGACAATTGAGAGGATAACACCTCACCGAACAAATTATTTTACGACTATTCATCAAAAAACCTAGGACACGCCAAAACTAGGTGTTATATTTTAGTATTATATAAATTTTCCAATCAACACTATCACAAGCTTCATGTAAATTGATTTTAAAAACCATAGCTCCTTGTCAACCTTGCATTTTCATCATCGAATGAACGATCTTCTGAGTAATAAAATATTATACATTGTACGTGTCCAGCCAAGAAGCTATTTTGAAAGGGACCTATTGAAGGATCAATTTCAAAACTTGTGAACAATAGTTTTTGGAATGAGGACAAGTATAACCTTTAAGAAATTTGCATCAAATTTACCTTTTGACATTGCTCCTCAAACAAAGTGTGATAGAGTGGAATTCATTATGTCTCAATATTTTTGTACAAAGATAGGTTGAACTCGTCTAGACTAGGAGCCTTAAGAGGTTTCATGGAAAATAAAGCTCTTCGGATCTCCTTCATGTAATAGTTCATAATAACCATGTAACAAACTCACAAGTTTCTTCTTATATAGTTGCTCAAAAAAACCAACCACATGAGAGTGAATAGTGATTGCCTACAAATGTGTCATCGTTTATAGTAAAAATATCATACCAAAAAAATATTAAATTAAATTAGCGGTGTTTGCAAGTGTAGAAGTTAAATTGTAATATAGTATTGTGTTACAAACGGAACACCGATAAGTATTCCGAGGATCGTACCCAAGAGATTGCAGATTGAAGAAATTAATATTAAATCAATAATAGAAAATAATTACTAATCTAATCAAGTCACAAATTAGTAGTGCGAATTCAAAATAATATTTTAATTAAACTAATTAAATAAACTAACCTAAATTAACCTAAGAGACTTTCTTATTCCTAATGTTAAAAATGCGAACCTTTAGCCTACGTTAGATTAAATCCCTAATTATCTAATTCAATAATTAATATAATAGATTGAGTTATTTATTACCCTTAGCTAAGACTACCTTCCCAATTTATCTTCATTAAGGATTACCACCTAAGTCATCCTTCCAGTCTCTTCCTAGGCATATGGATACCTTTTTAGCCTCATCTCTTGGCACAAGTTATACACGATAGGATATCCTTCCAATCTCACCTATCTCGATATTCTATTAGGGGTGTCACTCTCTAATATTATAAGTACCCTTGAATAAGCAACCAATTTTGGATAAATAATCACTTAACAAATAAATTAGTTAACATGCGAGATATGAGATAAACACAATAATCTATTCGAATATTTATAAAATGATTAATCAAAACATAAATAAAAGAATAGAAGAATAAGAGATAAGAGAAAACTCATGAATATATGTATATATTGAAGCGCTATCCCTGAGCAATCTTTTCTTGCAATTATCCTCACATTGGAATAGAAAAGTTCTGACTACATGAACATGAAAAGAAAATAAAGATAAAAATTGAATAGAAAAATTGTTTGTCTAAATCTGCCCTCAATTCCAATGACCCTAAGGTTTCTTATATAGGAAAGGACCTACTTGGTGACCACTCAACCCTAAATACACTTAGATACCAATAAATAAAATATTCTACTAAAAGGTAAGGTCCAAATATGGAAATATCCCAAAAGTGTTGTCCAAGGAAATCAACTTCATTTTGGCTCGCCATCATCACATTGTCGTGACGTGGGAATGCTCCTTGTCACGACGTCGCTATCGTGTAAAGCTTCCCATTTTCATCTTTTCTTCATGACAAGAGGAAGCTCCTCATCACGATGTTAAGTATGTTACGGGCCTTTGTCAAGTTTGTTGGCTTATCGGACACCTTGTCTCATAGCTTGATCGATTTCTTATATTTTTGGACCTAAATTGGCATCATTCACACTTGATTAGCTCATTAGTCACTCATGAGGCTCGAGTCGACCTTACGGGTCATCGAAATAGCAGAAAATGCGTAAAAAACTTATTTTATTAACTTTTAGTTCCCAACCTACTAATATCGAATATGTAAATTTAATTATAAAAGTGCTAGAAAACAAGCTCGTTAAGTGTAGAAATGACATAAATCAAATACTACATTTGACGTCAGGTTAATTAAGCCTTTGGTCTATTACCCATTGATCATCAATAAACAAACTTGTAATTTGATTTGTATTCTTCTGCACAAAAGTAGAGAGGTGGATGAACATATCATACCGTTCTCCCTAAACAATCCATTCAATTTGCAACTTCTATAACCAAAGATACTCTTTTTGTGTCAAAATAGTTTGATATTTTGAATTTAATCCTTTCCCAATTGATATAAGAAAGCCGAAGACAAATAATTTGGAGATCTTTCTATGGCACCCAATCTATGGATCAAAATCCTTTTCATTTTTTGAATATTACCAAAGATCGTGTCTTTCCATTCTTTAATCGATTCCATTACAGCTTGTGTTACTTGAATGATGGAATGTGCATTTTCGATCTAACATTTCATTAACAAAGCATTAAACTTTGGGTGTTTCTGAATGCCTCACCTACTCTCATGAATGATGGAGAGAAATCAACTCTATAAATAATCAAGCAATCAAATACTAAGCGACATTTGCAAGTATGACAAGTTAGTTGTAATCTTTGTAAGTGTTACAATGTACCAATTAGAGCATTCCAAGGCTCGAACCCAAAGGTGTCAACGATTTAGTGATTTCTAAATTATAAACATGCAAATAAAGAGTAGCTAGCTACTCACTAAGTTTTATAGTATGTCAATACATAAAATCAAGAGTATTTAAACTAATTTACTATCAAATTACAAAAGGACTAAATCGTAAAGCATGTAAAGTTATGAAACTAATAATGTAATAACGATTGGTGGTTGGTTAAATTTGATGTGGTTAATTAATCTTTGAATTATGGATCAAAATTGCTTAAAATTCTACAATGACTCCATTTTACCTCTCGATGTCAATTTTACCAAGTTAGACAAATTAGTTCAGTTTATCTCTCGATCTCGCTGGCTAACCTGAGATTAACAAATTGGTGCTCAACAAGATTACCAATCGATCTCAATTGTGTTAATTTTCACTTAGGGGTGTTAATCCTAAGTTTTTAGGTTTATTAAATTTAGTCTAATTAATTGCAATTTAGTCCTTTACCCAATAATTAGGTTACCCACATCTCCATCAAGCAATCCCTTTTAAGTTTTAGTTATCCATGCTAAAAACTAAGCTAACAAACATGATATAAGAAAACACGGAAACCATTAACATAAACTTGAACAAAAGGGTAAAAGCTTTGATTTTTAACTTAGAAACTTAAAGGAAATGTAAAGGCAAACAACTAGCAGCAAAATGATAAATCAAGAACACTTAAGTTGAAGTTTTTAACAGATGAAACTAAAGAAAACTGAAATAGCATTAAACTAAAGAGTGAAAGGTTATTATAAGTAAATTTTTAGGAGAAGAAACCTACCCTAAACCTAAATTAAAAGATGAAATAAACCCTAAACTAAAAGCTTTTTAACCCTAAAACTACAACATCCATTTGTTGTCAGTTAAAAATGGCTTTTAATAGCTTATTACAACTCAATTTTTAGTGACCAAAATACCCATAAACGTTGTATTTTGATTGGTGTTGGACAATAACTACCCCTGTAGTCATTTTTCTCCACGTCAGGCAGTGGTATTGCGATATCCAAGCTTGGTTATGGCAATACCCAAGACAGTCTTGAAATAGGGGGTTCCTTTGGGAGGTGGATATTGCGATATCACTATGAAGGACCTCAATCCTCTTCAATTCATCACTGTCAGGGGTATCATGGCTTTCAAGCTTCGATATTGCGATACCTCTTTTTTAGGTGATGTTTTTGCTCACGTCCGAGCCGTCAATGACTCCCTACAACACTTAACCAACCATTAGGTCCACAATGGCGCATTTGGCCATTTCTAGTCTTAAAAGTAGTAAAAGCACAACATTTTATTTATTAAAGCCAAAAATGAAAACTAAATAAAAACATAACAATTATTCGGAAATAAGCTTGTTAAGTGTAATGCGAAGCCTAATTTGACACGTCAAATTACGACAAATCGGTTTCGTCCATGACACTTGTTGTTTATCTTTTGAAAGAACACATTTAATTTTGGGAAGCAATGAATAACCATAAAATTTGTAAGAACTTGACCTAGCCTGTAACATCCGCGTTTTTGAACCGGAGTTGGAACAGTATTAGAATTAAATCCAAAATTAGAACAAGTAGTTAAAATAAGAAGATTATGAAAATTTAAGGATTAATTAGTAATTGTGTGAAAGAAGAAAGGACTAAATAGAAATTTAGCCAAAATGAATTATGAGACATTATGAGAATTATAGTGATTAAGGAGGGGCAAAAGTGTAATTTGGTGGAAGATATTTTTGGAGACAATGTTTCGGGCCAAAGTGTAAAGTTGGAAGACCAATGACTAAAAGTGTAATTTTACCATTTTTATAAGAGAGATATTTTTAGCGGAGAACTCTAGAGAATTTGAGAGAAATAAAATTTAATAAAAGATGAAAATATCATCTTTTTCATTCATTTCCAACGTCACATGCATGTCTCTCTTTTCCAACTTTTGCTTTTATTCCAAATAGGTCATTCCACCATTGTTAAACCTTCCAAGCTTCAAAATCTTCCATTTTCTTTGAAATTTCTTTAAAAAAGGCATAGAAGGAAGTAAGTAGTCAACTTAATTTCCTTGTAGAGCTCATTTTGAAGGGTTAAAGTGTGTAGGGATTGAATTAAAATTTTAGGGTTTCATGAACAAAGGTAAGTGATGATTAAATTTTCATGACATACATGTATATTTCTATAATCTTGCATGAAGAATTATTGAATTTTAGTTTTTAGCTTATGTGTGTGATATATGTTTATATGAAATTGAAGAAAAAGGAAAGAAGGAGAAGGACCAATTTGAAGAAAAAGGAAAGGAGAAGAGCAAGAAGTAAAAAGAGAAAAAATCATCTCATACCAACCTTTTGTGGTAAGTACTACAAGTACTAAAAGATATAGTAACAATTAAATTAATGTATTTATAATTTTAGTATATGATTAATGATGGTAAAAATGAGAAAATGTGATATGTTTAATTATAAGTATGACAATTATGTATGATTGAATGAAATTTAGTGCAAAGAAACATGAGAAAGGAAGTATTCTCATTAAAATAGTTTGGACAGTAAGAGTGAGTTAACTTTGAAAATTCACAAAAAATTGTATAAAAATATTTATAGGTTGAATTAAATATGTAATTAAATATTATTTAGTTTAATTTCATATGGAAGAAACGGTGATAGAAACGGAGCTGTATATTTTGAGATATATTTGATTTTGTGTAACAAGGTCAGAGTAGGTTCGGGATTTCCCTGTTCTGACTTTGAAAAATCATAGAAAAATGTATAAAAATTATTAGATACTGAAATATATATGGTTAAATCCTAAAATGAGTCTATTTTCAAAAGAAACAAATGGGAACATTATTAGATTCCTGTACTAAAAGATAATTAATTTTTAGAGAAGGGGTAAATTGAAAGAATTTTCTGTACAAATTGGCTAAAGTAAAATTTCTGAAAATTTTATGGTAAAAAAACAATTAAGTCTAGTTTCAGAAACATCAAGCAGATAATAATTTAAAATTTTGTAGCTCAAGATATAAATAATTTAGTGACTGTGACTCAAATGGACAGCTCTGAAAATTAATGTGAAAATAAGAGGAAAGAGGTATATGATGATATATATGTGATGACAAATGTATATGTGAAATATTATGTGTTTAATTATAAATATTGAATATATGATAAAATGGTGATATTTTGGAAGCCATTGAGAAAATAAAGGTGAGAGATACATGATTATGTGTACGTAAAGAAAAATTTATAAATGATGTATAAGTTGTGAATAATGATGTTAAATGAGATTATGTCCATGTAGACGAATTAGAACCGTTGTGATATTAATGGCATGTCATTAAGGAACACTAGCACGCTCTCTGTTCAGCACTGTGTGTGCCCTCTGTTCAGCACGTGTCGTGCTCTCTATTATTAGCACTTCATGTGCTCTCTGTTATTAGCACTTCATGTGCTCTCTGATTAGCATTTCGTGTGCTCAGTACTTTGTGTACTCTCTATTTAGCACTTTGTGTGCTCTCTGTTCAGTACTTCGGTACTCTCCGTTTGTTCTGTTTATCCGATAGGTTCTATAGAAGTCTACTATGGTCCAAGTGGATAAATAAGCTAAGTGAGCTATGGTTAAGAAAGCTATGGTGGCTAAATTGTGAAAAGTGAAAGAATGTGCAAATTATGACATTGAAATGATGAATACATGAAAGATAAGTACTATATGTGTATGTGTAATTAAATGTTGATAATTAAGTGAACTGATGTGGCTGAAATGACTAAATTGTGAAAAAGGGATGAAAATGTAAAATCTACCATTGAGGTAAGTTGGAATATGAGAATGAATGCGTGTTATGGTGGTATTAAAGTAAGTTAAATGTTACATGCAAGAAAGGTTAGAAATTTTATACGCATGAGTATTTAAATGTTTGATAAAATTAAGCAATAAATAAATAACCATTTATTATGCTTGTAGTGCTTACTAAGCCTTTACTGGCTTAACGCATTTATTTTAACGCGTAGGTATAAATAGCTACGAGAAGTTAAAGCCAAGTTAGGAGACCTCTCATCACATCACTCTTGGAAGATTTCAAGCTTAGGTACTTTATTTTGAAGTAAAATGGCATGTACAAATGGTATTACATGATGTTCTTAATGAATGAGTTTCAAATGTTGTTTTTGAAACTTTATATATATATAGTAGAGGAAAAATTTTATTATATTCATTTTTAACTCTCTGGCACTGTATGTAACAGTCTTATACAGGATTTATACGTATAAACTAGGTTTAGGGGTGTTACATAGCCACTCTTGAAAGATAATATGACCATGGATTCAACATACCTAAGTAAAATGGAGATCCTAAACAACCCGCATCAAAAAGATTGCAAGGGTTCTAGCACTCTTGAAACTAAAGCATATGATCAAGGTAGTCAGGAGTACCTCCCAGTATTCCATAAATAGAAGGAAAGTTAGTAAAATCCCATGCAACCATCCATGATTTTGAAAGAGTAGATGCAAACTTAGACAAGAGACTCCAATATTGTTCTTTTGCCTCTAAATTTGGTTGAACGTACACAAAAGAAGAAACTCATTCTTTGTTTCCTTCCTTCATGTTATAATGTAGTTTGATCGGTCAAGGATTTAATGGCAACATCCAAAGGCTTTTTTTCTTGCATAGTAAAATCAAGCCACCTCGAAACCCTTTTGCAACCACCTTAAAAAAAATCAAAACATAGTTATACTAAGATAAATGCCTAGTTCCCAATAGATGTAAAACATCAAGGCTTTGCCGTTACGACATATCTTTACAATTATGTAAGAAGGCATTATTACCAATCCCTTTACTATTCCAGTTGATAACTTTCATTGGTTAAGTATAGATGAAGGATTAATAGTTTAAACACTAGGTGTGACCATCTGTAAAGTAGTATCTTTGGACCTTAAACTCATAACATTATCCATATCGTGCATAGGTAGATTAGGTGAGTCACTAAAATGCCCCGTAGAATGATTCAAAATAGGGTTGGTTGATCGCCATCTACAGAAGGTTGGCTTGGAAAGACCCTATCATCATCTGTCTCCATTGGATGCTCGACTGAAGGTCTAAAAGCAAGATGATTGTTACCCAAAGCTTGGGGTTGTCGAAACAGAGTAAAACCCCTCTTCTCACCAATAGATTTCGATGATTCTACATTATTTTGTCCCACGTGAAAAATCATGTATACAAGGTTAGACTCAAAAGGTAAATTAAGCCTTCGCGCTTTACTCACCAAGAGCCAAACTTTAGGCCCACTAGATTTTGCTACTTATTTAATTCTTTTTTGAAACTAAAATTAGGCTGGAATAAAAAAAATTAACAAAAGAGTTTACCTTCAAAAAAATACAAGTTGAAGGCTTATATGTGAAAAAACAAAGATAAAGCTAACTAAAATACAAAAGGAAAATAAAATTCCAGCCCAATAGTCGGACAACTGGTTTCCATTTTCTTACAAAAAAAACTTTCTTGAAGACCCTAGCCAGCATCCCTGAAGAGATAGGGTATCAGTTTCCAAAAGATTTCTCATCTTCTACCCTTTTGTCTTCTCTTCACCGTAGTATCCTTCAAAACCCAGGCTCAGTCTGGTTCTCTTGGCCGACGCTGTCCCATATCACGATGCATATGTATGAGGATTCCCCCGACCAGGTAAAATTCCTTTCCTTTTTTCAGACTTTCGGAGGCTATTGAATGAGCTATTTGGTTAATCGATCTGGGAATATGTTTAAACTAAATTTCTTTGAAGCACTGGTTTAGATGCTGAATATTTGTGATGATTGTTGCTATTTCTGACTGGTATTGTTCTATATTTTTACATTTCTTTATAACTGTCAACGAGTCTCCTTCGATTTCTACCCTTTCCAACCTTAAAGATAGACTCAGATTGACTGCTACCGAACATGCATGAGCTTCAGCCATGAAAGGATAGGCCACTTCAGAATGTATCGATGTTGTTGATACTAGTGTCACGGATTTAGATTTTTTCCACGCAATCCGTAAGGCCATAAGTCGTTTCTTTGCTCCAAAAATGCCTAAGTTAGCCTAATTCCCAACAAATGAGGATTCAACAGAATTTCCTCTAATGCACCAACACAAAAGCAAAAGAACTCAAGATGAATGAATGAAGAAGAAAGAACACAAAAGAGAGTGAGTTTTGAGTGAATGCTTTCAAGAATTCTTATTGCTCAAGAATGAAGTGATTTACAATGAGGAGAAGAGGTCTCTATTTATAGTTGAGCCTCCCCAAAATCAACGGTACAGATCAAAGTACATCAATGGCTAAGATTGAAAAGTATCTACAAAAAGAATCTCTAAGATTACAATCAAATCTCTAAGATCATAAGGATCATATCCTCTAAGATTACCTATATTGAATATTACATTCCATATTTGCTGACTTTGTAGATGGACCTTCAATCTCTCCAAGCACTGGGCCAGTCCGATTAGGCCAAAAGACCTCTCTTGAACTCGATGGATCACACAAATGTGTCATGGTTACGGGCTTTCATACGTAACCCATGACATTCTCCCCCATCGAATCTAGTGATGTCCTCGCTGCGTCTTTTGCATGGAACTGGTCTATCTTGTCTTGGAACTGCCACATGGCCTCGACAGGTTCTCAACTTGTCTCACTTTCAGGAAATCGTTTCCATCGAACTAAATATTCATGCCGCGGTCGATAGTACTTCCTTCTGAATACACGGTTTGCCTCGATGCTCTAAACTTCACGATCATAGGAGACCTTTACCCCCATTGGTGCTCGTACGAACTTACCTCGATTTGAATCCTCCTGATCCTTATGGAATGGCTTAAGCATACTTATATGGAATACTGGGTGGACTTTGATCTTTGCAAGCAACTCAAGCTTGTACGCCACCTTGCCCACTCTCTTTACAACTCGAAATGGTCTCTCATAAAGTCGCACAAGCCCCTTGTGCAAGCTATTATGTCTCAAAATGAAGTGGAGTTTAGCAAGGACTGAATCACCAACCTGAAATTGCACGTCCCTTCGATTCTAATCCGCCCATTTCTTGTTGCGTTTACTTGCCTTGCGAAGGCAAGATCAAGCCAAATCATTTTGCTCTTGCCAATCCCTCGCAAATCGGTAAGCTGCTGGATTAGGTCCCGCATAACGAGTTGCAATAGCATTGGGTGTAAGTGGTTGTTTACCCGTCACTATTTCAAATAGACTCTGGTTTGTCGCCCCACTTCATTACAAATTGTACGAGAATTGGGCCACGTCCAACAACTTCGGCCAGTCTCTTTGTGTGGCAATCATATAGTGTCGTAAGTATGTCTCTAACAACGCATTCACTCGTTCGGTTTGCCCATCAGTTTGTGGATGAATACTAGTGAAAAAGTTCAAGTCTGAGCTCATTAACTTGAACAATTTCGTCCAAAACCGTCCCGTGAATCGTCCGTCTTGATCACTTATGATAGACTGCAGCACTCCCCAATACTTCAGCACATGTCTCAAGAGCAAACGAGCTGCCTCCTCAACAGGACACTCCTTGGTTTAGGCAAACCTGTCTACCACAACAAAGATACTCGCAAACCCATCAGATTTAGGCAAACCCACAATAAAGTCCATGGATAAGCTTTCCACGGACGTTCCGGAATGGGCAAAGGTTGTAACAAACTGGCGGGAGTCTTAAACTCATCTTTATCTTGTTGGCATACCAAACAAGTCTTCGCATAGATCTCCACATCATCACCCATGTGAGGCCAATAAAATCGATCCTCCAAGAGAGCCAAAGTACGGTGCATACTTGGATGGCCAGCCCATTTCGAATCATGACATTCCTTTATGATTTATTTTTGTAAATTCCCGTATTGTGACACATAAAGACGGTGTCCCCGAGTGTATAGCAATTCTCCCTCAAACCAAAATCGCCTTGTTTTTCCAACTTTGACAAGCCCCATCAAATTTTTGGCCATGGGATCATGGGATAATCCTTCTCGAACATGCTCCAATAGAGAACTATCGGGTTGGCTTATTATTGCCAATTCCATCATCCTGCTAAGTGCATCAGCAACATTGTTGGCACTCCCCGATTTGTATTCCAAGCTAAAATCAAACTCCACGAGAAAAACCTGCCAACGAGCCTGCTTGGGAGATAATTTTTTTTGAGTCAGGAAATAACTATTTGTAACATTATTAGTGTATACCACGAACCTGGAACCTAACAAATAGTGCCTCCATGTGCGTAAACAGTGCACCACAGCGGTAATCTCTTTCTCTTGGACCGTATATCACTGTTCAGTCTCATTAAGCTTCCGACTCTCGAAAGCCATCGAATGCCCATCTTACATCAGTACTCCTTCAATTGCATAGTCTGATGCATCCGTCCGTACCTCATACGCCTTGGAAAAATCTGGTAAAGCAAGTACCAGTTCACTCGTCATTGCTTGATTTACTTGCTTGAAGGCATTCTTACATCGAAGATCCCAATCCCATTCTTTACCCTTCTTCAACAAATTTGTCAAGGGTGTAGTGATTTTGGAGTAGCATTCAATAAAAGTGCCTATAGTAGTTTGCCAACCCAAGGAAAGACCGCAACTCTGTTACCTTGGTTGGTGGCTCCCAATCAGCAATAGCCCGAACTTTGCTTTCATCCATACGAATCTTGCTACATCCTACAATGTGACCAAGGAACGACACCTCTTGTTGGGCAAATGAGCATTTCTCTTCTTTCAAATATAGCTCATTTTCCCTCAAGGTCTGGAACACCTCCCTCAAATGTCTCACATGCTCCTCAAGCGACTTACTATACACCACAATGTCATAAAGATAAACAACCACAAAACGATCTAGGAATGGATGCAATACCTTATTCATTAGTGTACAGAATGTGGCTCGAGTATTCGTAAACTCGAAGGGCGTTACAAGGAACTCAAAGGATCCATATCGAGTCACACAAGCAGTCTTAAGCGCATCCCCTTCGGCTATTCTCACTTGATAGTACCCCGATCGTAAATCCAACTTAGTAAACCATCTCGCGCTACCAAGTTGGTCGAACAAATCTGCAATAAGAGGAATGAGATACATGTTATTCACAGTAATCTTGTTTAAAGTCCTGTAGTTGATACACAATCTCAAAGACCCATCGTGATTCTTTTGGAATAACACTGGTGCACCAAATGAGGCTTTAGATAGTCTAATGAACCCGACATCTAAAAGCTTCGTCAATTGTTTCCGTAATTCCTCCAACTCAAGCGGAGACATTCTATATGGGGCCCTAGCTGTCGGCTCTGAATTGGGCATCAACTCGATCCTATGGTCCACCTCCTTCTTAGGTGGCAACTTCTTGGGTAACTCAGCTGGCATCACGTCTTGAAAGAACTTTAATAACTGGCCCACTTCCCTTGGAATTTCACCAATGGATTTCAAACCCACATCGACCTTCAAGGCGGCTAAGTAGGAAACTTCATCTCTTCATACTCCTTTAACGAACTGGATTGCTGACAAGGTTTTCCCTTCCATGCTTGCTTTCCTTTTCATTATCACAATACATTTATGGTTTGAATCGTTGATCACCATATAATTACCGGAAGGATAAATACCCACATTAAACTAATCAAGTAGGCTTAAACCAACCACAAAGTCATAATCATTAAGTGGTATTACCTTAATGTTGGCTTTGCCACTCTATTTGCCAAGCTGGAGTTCTACACCTTTTGTTATACCCATTATAGGCATGCTCTTCGAGTTCACCGTTTTAATGTGACTCGAATCTTTCTCGATTTTGAGATCAAGTTCCCTCGACATTTCCTCGGACATGAATAAGTTAGACGCACCAGTGTCAAGAAGTGCATTCAATCCTCTGCTAGTCACAATAATGTCCACAAATATCAGCCCCTTAATCGTCTTGTCTTCGACACCTCCCAAAATTGCACTGAGATTTTTAGTGTCTTTTTCAGCTTCTTTGGCAACTTCACGTGCCTCCATGGCATTGAAGGCTTCTTTCTTTGGACAATCCTTCATCCTATGTGGGCCTTGACAAAGATAGTACTTCAATGGTCCCTTTTGCTCTCATGACTTGCCTTAACTAGCTTTTGGGCCATCATTCTTCTTGTCTCCCCCACCATTACCTTTGGCTTTTGGTTTGGCGATGTAACTCTTGCTTCCCTACATTTTCAGCCTATCTTTAAACCAATAAAACTCTTTTTTTCTCGTTCAAGTTTGAGATCTGAAGCATAAACTCGCTGAACTCCCGTGCATATTCTCGAGTAGTGCCTTGTTGTGTAAGTCACCGCAACTTGGCTCGAGCCTCTTTCTCAGCATGCTTCGAGTAAAACTGCTTCTTCAACTCTCCTTGGAACTCCTGCCAAGTCCCAATAGCCGTTCTCCACATTTTTCATCCGTTGACCTACGTCGCCACCATAAAAGAGTTATCAGTTAAGTAAATCGAAGCAGTGTTTACCTTAGTGGCATCATCCTCGATGCCCATTACTCGAAAGTATTGTTCCAATTCCCACAAGAAGTTATCCACTTCTCTTGCGGACCTATCCCCCTTAAACTTCTCAAGTTTTGAAATATCAACATTGCGTTGTTTCGGTCCTGAAGCTATCATCCCACTTCCCAAGGCAGCCTTGTAGATAGTGAGCTCCCCCTTAAGCTCAGTAATCTCCTCCTTCAAGGCCGTTACCAGGGCCTCAAGAGCATTATCTCTTACTGTCAACTTATCAGCAGTGGACCTAAAAGAATCCATCACAAACTCTTTACTATCATCTCTTAGATCATCAATACAGCTCATGGCAATCTCAAGTGTCTCCTTCATGTCTCCCATGGACTTTTCAAGATTGACCACGCGATTCTTCAAACTCGACAGCATGTCTCTCGATCGACTAGCCTTTTTGGCCCTTCCGCGGGTCTCCAAAGGCTCAACATGTTCAACGGTTTCTTTCGACATCTTGCAGGGTGCCTTCGCAACACTAGTTCGGATACTAATTGTCACGGACTTCGATTTTTCCCACGCAATCCATGCGGCCTTAGGTCGTTTCTTTGCTCCAAAAACGCCTAAGTCAGCCTAATTCCCAACAAATAAGGATTCAACAGAATTTCCTATAAGGCACCAACACAAAAGCGGAAGAACTCAAGATGAACGAATGAAGAACAAAGAACACAAAAGAGAGAGAGTTTTGAGTGAATGCTTTCAAGAATTCTTATTGCTAAAGAATGAAGTGATTTACAATGAGGGGAAGAGGCCTCTATTTATAGTTGAGCCTCCTCAAAATCAACGGTACAAATCAAATTACATCAATGGCTAAGATTGAAAAGTATTTACAAAAAGAATCTCTAAGATTACAATCAAATCTCTAAGATCATAAGGATCATATCTTCTAAGATTGCCTATCTTGAAGATTACATTCCATATTTGCCAACTTTGTAGATGGACCTTTAATCTCTCCAAGCACTGAGCCAATCCGATTGGGCCAAAAGACCTCTCTTAAACTCAATGGATCACACAAATATACCATGGTTATGAGTTCCCATGCGTAACCCATGACACTAGTATTCCTCTTTCTCATCTCTTATCACTACTCCAGAACTCAATCGTTTTGAGGATTGATTAAAAGCACCGTCGAAGTTGACTTTCAGAAATGGTAACTGAAGCGAAGTCCAAATGTCATTACCCTCGGATCTGGTACTCTTTCTTACCTCTAGCCCGTCAATATCTTTTAAATAATTCCAAACATACTTTGCAATACCTTTACCAATGAAACTTTTTCTTTCGTGAATTAATTGGTTACAACCATTCCAGATGGCCTATAAACCACAACAAAAAAGTCGAAATTGTTCAGAAGTCCCAGTCGTTGCAATCCAAGTAAACCATTCCCATATATCCAATTCCTTTGATGTTAATACCCATGATAATTCTAAATGGTTCCAAGTCTCTACTAATGTAGGGCAGTATCTAAAGGTGTTCAAGGCATCTCTTCTCCTCCATGACAACGAGGACAGATTGCTTCATGAATTACCTTTTTGTTCTTAAGGTTGACTAGGTTAGGGAAGTAATTCCAAGAGAATCTCCACACTGCTATTTTGATTTTCGTGAAAAGGTGTAAATCCCACATTTTAATGTAAAAATGCCTTAGATCGATTTGTAAACTATAATAGCTAGGGTTATTCTGTAATAGTTTATAGGCTGACCTGACAGAGAAAACTCCAGACGGTTCACCCCACCATACTAGAATGTCTTCATGGGCAGTTTTTGCCAAGGGGATCAATTCGATGGTTGAAGCAATGTTCATAGGAAAAATTCTCCTAATAAGGTCTATTCTCCATTGTCTTACCTCAGGCTCAATTAAATCGCTAACTTTGCTTACATTCCCAATGAGATTAACCTCTCTAATTTTATCATTGATAGGTTTAAGGATCCATATATCATCCAGAATTGAGACCTTTTCTCCTGTGCCAATCCGCCGGCTTAGACCTTTGCTCAAAGTAGCTTTAGCTGCCCATATGCTCCTCCAGGTATAAGATGGTAATAATCCTAACCTTGCATGTAAAAAATCACTTGATGGGTAATATTTAGCTTTAAGTACTTGTGCTAACAAAGAATTGGGATATTTTAATAACCTCCACCCCTGTTTAGATAAAAGCGCTATACTGAATTTTTTTGTATACTGAAACAAGTTAATACTATTCAAAAATGGTTAAAAAATTTAAAATTTTAATTAAATAAAAAACTTAAATGATTTGAGATTGAGATAATATGGAGTGATTGATAGAGTAGATATCTTTGTGAGTTAGGGTTTATTCAAGGATAATGGAGGCAAAATATCGTATAATTGAAGAGAGTATACAATGAATACAAATTCTAGCCATCATATTCATCATGCGTAATTGCATACTTAACTCCATTGTATTGTAGCTTTTTCGATCATAAAAAAAATGAAATAATATTTAGTGTTGTTGGTCACATTGGCTATATAAGATTTTTAAAACCTTATTATTATCATTACTATTTGTTATTTGTTCTTATTAATATTAAAAAACTCAAAATATTTTAATTATATATAAATTTTTTATGTTTAGATTTAAATAAATTAATGTATTTTTTGGTTATGTATAAATTTTCAATTAAAAAAAAACGTGATTATTAATATGATGAAATGACTATTGGGACGTCGTCCCCATTTGTCCTCCCTCTCTTGTTTTCATTATGTAGTCATTGTTTCTCATATTAATATAAATTTGGGTAAAGTTGATGCTGCTAATTGTTTCTGCTTACAATAAATACTATATTTATTGAATCATCACTTGCATATTTTTCTCACCCATATTATAACCTTTGCTTTATTATTTCGGTACAATAATGTTTAAGCCATTATAATAAGTTCAAAATTAAAACATTAAAATAGGTTTTTAAAGCGACAAATTTTGTCTTTCCAAAAAAAATTATACATTGTACGGTATAATAAAAGTGGAGAAGAACGAATACAAATATTTTATGCGAAAAACCCTCAAAGAGGAAAAAATCATGAGTAAAAGAAGCTTCGACTTTTCACTAAATGAATAAACAAACGAGAGTACAATATGGAGAAAATTAACTTAAATGTACTAAATGTACATTACTCAAAACCTTGAATATAAAGCTCAAAATCTCAAAGAGCAAACCGATAAACAAAATCCTAAATCTCATAGGGCACTAAAAAAAGGTATAAAATACTCTACATAATTATAACAATCACTAAAACTCATATGTGGCCACATTTTGTCGACCCAAAAAAAAAAACCATTTTTCTGATTGGCCTCTCAAAATAAAGATACAAGGTCCCCTTTAAATAAGCTAAGATTAGAGTTTTAATCATATTAAAATATCTCTAGAATACGAGGCACACCCCACGAATCTCCACCTTGACTCGTATTTATCACTCCTCCTTTTCCATTACCCATCACGGGCCTAACTCGAATTTTGAAGAATGTCAACCAAGTTTAAACCGTGCTCGAACTTGGAAACTGAAAGACTCTTAATCTTTAAATCAAAGTTGTATAATGCAATAATGGCCAGAATACCCGAACAGGAGAAAAAACATCAACTCTCTCCACCTGATAGTATCTCTTTCCGACCAACCTTGCTTCAAACATTTTGTGAACCATTTAAATCCTTAAAACCAAAACGGGGACGAAATTCTTCTCTAAATCAGGCACATACCTGACATCTGACTCGACTCCACCTTCAACTGGATTATGTAGAGACCAACGAATCATCAGCTTTTTCCTCGGACACATCAACTACCTCCGTAATTATCCAAAACTACAAGAAATTGAAATTTGTGATCCGTCGAACTTCTTGATATCCAAAATTGTTTTTGTGTCACCGAACGAGTCAATATGCAGAAGTTAAACCAGGCTTTGACACTAGTTTGTTGGGGATCAAACCGTATAAACAACTAGTTTGTTGGGAAATTTAGTTTCTTTCCTTTTTTTTGGATTATAAAATTCATGCTCAATTGTTAATAGCGTCAAAATTATTTTGTTAAATTTGTTAGCGTGACATTTTGAAATAAATAAAAAAGACGTTGTAATCAACTTGAATATAACAAAATACTTTTAACACGGTTAACAACTGAATCTAAAATTTGAAATTCGAAAAATAAAAATACAAAAACAAAATTCTCAAGTTTGAAAGAGTAGATAGAGTAATGATGAATATAAACCAAGTTTTGATTATGAACAAAGTAGACAACGGATTAATTGTAAAACACGCGTGTCGTTAGTGTTATGCAAAGTTTATTTCAAATTGGTATTTTGTAATTGGCAAGTGGAGGAAAAAGGGTTTTTCTTTCCAATAAAAAAAGTGGAGATGAAAACTGTATTTTATGCCGTCCAATTATTTATGTGTGTGGTGGCACACCTAAGAGCTGGCCTATTTTTTTTTTTTTAAATACTAGCCGCTTAGAAATTTAATCAAATCCAAGCTTTTCTAGGGTTCTTAAAAAGAGTAATAATGCCTCCCGTAATACATTTGGATTTTTCAATTTTGACGGAGAAAATCTAGACAGCATTGAGCGGAATCTTTTACATGTTCCATTTAGATACATTAGGAACATATGTTCTGTCCCTTTCGACATTAAATTCAAGGTTTATTCTTCTTTTCATGCACCTTTATTTCTTATTTATTAATGTATTTTCAACATTTATCATGATGTTCGAAGTTTTGCCCAACTTAAACCAGTACAGAAATTAATTAATTAAGTTTAATTTCCTTTTAATAAAAAAAAAAAAAGTATTTGCTAAAATTCTCCTAAAACCCCGGAATGGAATCCAATAATAAATTTAAGCAAATGTTTTATTTAAATCTAAAAAATATGGAATAGTTAATTTGGATATTAGTTGCAGCGTCATAATCACTCCACTTACCGCTCGACAAATCTCGCTTTTAATAAAAAGCAAAATTATTTAGTTGCTTAATATAACCCGTTAAAATATTTCAAGAAAGCGAAATTTCTTGTATCTTACTATATCAATTATGATGAGATATTTTATTGGTCCCGTAGCAGCTGCTATTAAAAAATATTAAAATATCCCTCAATTTATTCTTAATTGTTTTATTCCTTTTCTAGAAAGTTTTATTATTAATGGCTAAGTTTGTAGTAGAATTATCTTTTATGTTTTATTTTATCAACTTTCTACTTATAACAACAACAATTTACACTCTTCACTAAATTAATTTTCTATAATAACATTTTCTCTCAAGTCTCAATGAAATTAGTTTAGGCATGCAACACATGTCCTTTTTTTTTTTCCTTTTTTGTCTTTAATTTAAATGTCATTTACCCTTGAAGCAAAATGTGAGCAACTGCAATCTAGAAGACGGTATGTTGTAGAAGGAATGGTGGAAGAAAGCGTTGAGGATTTGGGAAGAGCTTAGCTTGAGATATTTTGTAGAGAAATAATAAATCTTAATTTCATTCCATCAATATTTTCAAATTTCAAGAGAGAAAAAGGAAAACAAAAGAATGGCCCTAAACCATAGCAACCATTGCATTGCCTTCATTACTATCTCTGCTAAGAACTTACAATTGTGATTTTGACATTTTTTGTAATGATTCGATTTTCAGTTGTATAAAAAAAAATATAATTTTCAGATCTCGTTTTCGTAAACTAAGTTTGTAAATATTAAATAAAAAAATTTACGGAGTTAGTGTATAGATAAATTGAAATTCGGATACGCAATTTAGTCGAAATTGCGAGTAATTGTGGCTTAGGGACTAAATCATAAAAGTTTAATTGCTATAGATTTTTAATTAGGAAAAGTCTAGAGGACTTAAAGCGCAATTATCTAAAGGGCCAAAATGGTTAATAAATCATTATTAAAAACTTGTTAGTGGCCGATATTGATAATTGGTGATTAAATTAATTGATTTTAGGTAAAAACTTTAAGAAATGATTAATTAAAGGTAAATTAGATTAAGTAACGCTTAATTATTCATATAAAAGGGAGCTTAGTCAAGGAGAGATGATAATAATTCATCTTCTCTGTCACAGTCGGAAATGTTAAGAGATAAATACAACAGTAAATCTGGGTATCTAATTACAAAACTTTCTGTTTAAGATAGTCTTAGTGTAATTACGTGAATCTTTCTAACTGATTTGGTAATTGGTTAGATTTTAACTATTGTCTCGTTACATTAGAATTGGGTATTTTCTTTAGTGGAAAACATTATGATTAGGAACATTAATTTTGATGTTGATGAATTGGTTTTTGTGAACGAGTGCGGGAAGGATATATAGGAGATAGACGTCATTATTGTAGAAGCACTCTCTCATTTTTGTATGAATCCGCATGTATGAGTCCGCCATATCTATGAATCTTCTTCTACGAATTCACATGTATGAGTTCACATATAAGAATCCACATCTAGAAATCTGTACGTAATTGTCCGTAGGATTGTTCATCAAGTTAATCCGAAATGACTCTCGCCACTCAGTGGGTTTTCTGCTAAGATTATAAGCAACAAGTCGGTACGAAGAGGCTATATGCTTCATGATCTTCCATGGGAGGAATTTTCATGCATTATGTATTGCACCTCTATGTTTTTTAAGCCCAAACATAATTTTTGAAATATGAATGCACAAGTTTTGTCTAAGCAAAATCGGTGGCAAATTCTTAATTTTGAAATAAAAAAGGGAAGCAAATTTATTATAGAACTCACTAAGTTCCTCATGAACGTATCATGTTTCTCTCCTTTGTTTTACGTATTTTAAATTTTTGTTCGTAGGAAAAGGGAATTAAGCCAAAGTCTTCAAAGTCTAGCGTGAGCATGTCACCTTTTGTTTTGTAACACGTGTAAATATCAAGGTAACTTGTAACTTAAACTTCTATTTTGTATATGGATAAAAACTTTTTAAACTTAGTTCTAATTGTAAGTAGACTCATGAGGCTAAATTGATAGGTTTCTATAAAAAGATTAATATTATCAAAAGTTTGTTTTATATATATTGTGATTTCACAACAACAAATTATGGAACTATTAAACGATTATTAAATTATTTTGCATATGCTGATAGTTGAAATATTGAAGGGTCGATCGTCCGACCTATCAGTTGGGTGTTACATTCTCCAACCAGCCAAAGTAGAAAACCTAAGAGAAAAGCACCATTTTTGAAGTTTGAAGCATTTGACCCTTAATTCCAAGTAAATCCCTAACCTTTTTTATTTAATTTTTATAGATTTAAGGTCATGGGAGTTAATTTGGCTAGTTCATGTACTAATTTATAAAACTGTTAAAGTTTTTGAAAGTTACCATTGTTGAGAATTGAATGAAATTGGTGTGAAATTTTTAGAAATTAAGCTTATTATATGAAAATGACTAAATTGTAAAGCTTAATTGTTAGCTTCGTACATTAGGGATCAATTTGAATAAAATGGAAATATGTTATGAAATATTGATAGGAATAAAAAATATAAGGTCCCTAATGAACTTTGGTGAAATAAAATTCTAATAAGACCTTGAATTGAAAGTTATGCTTGTTTTGGTTTTAGGGACTGTAGCACCCCAATTTCGACGTGTGTAAGGCTTTGGCACGTAGACCTAAATTAGTTTGTTTGGCATAATAGTGTATGTCCAAGAGTTTCCTTTGGCGTATCGAATGAGTGTATTCCTAATAGTGTTTAATCGAGGGTGCTTTAATGACATAACATTATGTTGGTTGGAATAAGATATTAGCCGAGTGAAGAGATGACTTTGAAAGGAGTAGTCGCCAAAGGTGTAGTACACCATGTTACTAGAATTACAGTGCTAGTTGCATTCTATGTAGAGTAGTTAGGGTACCTCTGGTGAGGTTAATCGGATATTGTCTATATTGGATTCTTATTTATATTTGCATTTACAATTATATACCATTAATGAAGATATTTTTGAAAAAGTGTGACACGTGTCAAGTTCACAATGGAACATGGACCTTATCTATAAAAATATATTAGATAAATGGGCTTGAGAGAAAGGAGTCTCTCTTCTTCTTTCCATTAAAAATGTTTTTGTGGCTTTCTATGAAAGCTAACTATATTAAATAGTTGAGGGATCACAATACTTTCTTTACGATGAAACTTGGTTTCAGCATTGTGGCAGATACTAATGCTCTTTGGGTTTGTGTTTTTCAAATGAAGTATGGTTTTCAAAATGGCTTGCTTGAGACCTTATTGCTTGGAAAATGTTATTTTCTTTAAAGAGCTCTCTCAAAGGCCTGGCCATTTATTCGTGGGAATTTACTCTAGTCAGTGGGGGATGGATGTTAGCAGGATCCCTGGGTTCTGAATTTTGGCCCTCTACTTAGTCAGTTCCATCCCATTCTAATCTTGATATGGATTGCTTACTTAGTAATATGATTAAGGCTTATGGAATCTTTACCTGTTTCAGCTATGGTTATTGTATGAGGTGATCTGGAAGATTTTAGGGATTCCTCCGGCTCATCTGGTAGCAAGATCTAATAGAATCACTTGGGGTGGTACCTCGATAGGTTCATTCTCTCTTAAAAGTGCTTATGAAAAGCTTCGAGAGAGGTCGTGGAATCCAAAAAAAGAAGTATGGCAAATTCCTTTGAAATTCCAAGGCCCCTAAAGTGTTAGGTTCTTCATTTGGCTTGCATTCAAGCAACGTTTACTTACTAATGTAGAAAGAGTGAATCAAGGTATTAGGCCTAATAGTGCTTATGGTTTCTGTGGACATGACTTTGAGGATGTGTTACATGTCTTTAGAGATTGTCCTACAGTAAGAGATATTTGGGATTAGTTAATTTCAGTAGGAAGGCCTAATTGGTTTTATTTTGGAGACTTGCAGGAGTGGCTTGTTTCGAACTTGTAAAATCAACAAAATATATGCTTGGGTGAGGTGGATTGGTAATGTCACTTTAGGATTATTGCTTGGCATATTTGGAAGAACTGGAACCTCTTCACATTTTAGGGTATTCCATGAAGTGTTGGCGAAATTATCAAGGTGTTTTATAGTTGGGCAAAACAGTATGCCTCCCTTAATAGGGAAACACTGCCCAAGTTGCGATGACCAAATTCATTTCCATCCTTGGCAAGCAATTGGTTTGTTTGAATACTGATGGTACAGTTAGGATTTATGTCGGTTTTGCTACAGTCGGGGGAATAGTGTGTGATCGAAATAGAGAGTTGATTTTCGAATACTAAAAATATTTGGAGAGTTGTTCCGTACTTGATGCTGAATTATGGAGTATCTTGGATGGTTTGACACTTTTATCGAATTAGGGTTATGATAGTGTGATAATTCAAATTGATAGTCTCGAGGCAATTAAGGTCATTCATGACAGTTTCTCAAGTGGCTCCAATTTCGCTTTGATCAGGAAAATTCATCAATTTTTGGCAAAGGTAGGACATTGAAAT
Source organism: Kokia cookei (assembly GCA_039519145.1). Taxonomy (NCBI): domain Eukaryota; kingdom Viridiplantae; phylum Streptophyta; class Magnoliopsida; order Malvales; family Malvaceae; genus Kokia; species Kokia cookei. The sequence continues at coordinate 31,527,585 of CM076905.1, forward strand.
CTATGGCATATCTCTAGATAGGATAATGATAATGCCGATAGTCTGGCCAAAATGGTCCACAATAGTAGGGAAGGACTACGGTTGTTTGAGGACTCCCTTTGAAAAAGTTAGCTTAATTTTATGTAATTAAATTGTTTCATTTTCTTTCAACTAAAAAATAATGATAAAATAATAAATATCACAATTGCGAACCTTCTAAATATAGTTATGAAATTTAATCACCTGATAATAGAAACCTATAACTTCGCTAAGGTTTTGTCGTAATTCACTATGGGCGCAAAATTGAGTAAAATATATTTAAATGGATTAATTTAATTTGTATATTACTAAAAAGAAAATATTAATGTCAATTTTTAATAAAGTTAATATTTACTGTTTAAAAAATATTATTTAATGTTCAACATAATTATTATATTTAAATTTTTTATAGTTTTAAAGAATAAAATCTTTTGTTTAAAAATGACAGAGAATTATTTATCATTTTCAATTCAATTTTAAACAATAATAATTAATTTTGTTAAATTTTAATTTTATTCTATCTTTTAACAAATACAAAGATTGAATTAATTCAGTTAATAGTTAATTAAACTTGTATGGAACCATAATTTTTATTTGACATAAGTTCAAACTGTATTACTTCATTTCCACCCAAATATTATATATAAAAAAATATTAGAGAGACCGACCTAATACTTTTACCAATAGGCATAAATATGTAATGCTATGCTATATTCAAATTCTTCAAAATTTGTTATATTGTGTCCATTGATCTTTGATTTAAATGACACTGTTGTTATTATATTAGTTAAAAGAATATAGATTCGAACATGTTTAAGTATATTTTTACTTTGATTTAAGCGTTGAGAAAAGTTATAAGTAGTCCTGTTCATGGGTTAAACTACTCACTTAAACCTAAAGGTCCATCCAAAATTTGAGAAAGTTTGGACAAAAAAATTAGGCCCGAAAATGAACTTGAACAAAAAATTAAGCCCATTTAAAATATGAGTCGAGCTTGAGCTTGAACATTCAAGGTTTGAAACCGGCCCAACCTTGCTCATTTTAAGTTTATAATACTTTATATTATGTAATTTAAAACACATTAAAAAATAAAAATATTAAAAACATAATGTTTTTAAATATATAATACTACTCTAATGTAAACATTAAAATAATATTAAGATGACTATATAAAAACTTTCAATAAATAAAAAATGTATAAAATTATTAAATCTTAAAATAATATAATATAAATATGTTTTTTAAAAAATTTAAAAATAATATTAGAGTGTTTAAAATAAGCTTGAATGAGTTTTTTGTAAATATAAGTGAGTTTGGACAAATTTTAGGCCCAAATTTTGAGTCAAGCAAAGCTTAAACAATCATAAAATATATTAATATCATACTTAAATTCGATCTAAATCGGACTTAACCTGACCCATGCCCAGCTCTAGTTATAAGTAAAAATAGATATTGCATAAAAAATTTTGTTTTATTGTCAATTTTTCAATACTATTATTGTGGATCGTACGCTTGTACAAGGAGACTAAGAAATTTTTTTTTTTTTTACTCTCATAAATCAGTAAATACTAATCTATAGCTCGAGTTAGTGCCTTCAAACAAATCCCAGAAGCTTCAAATTTTGCTCAAACATTAAGAATCATACAATACCAGCAATCACCTCATCACCATATCAACATTTTAACGTTTTGGCATACCATGCCCCACCTTCTCCACCTCCATCCTCTACTATTTACAGGGCACCTGCATCATCCACCTTACACATTTCCTTAACCTATACCAGTCCCCATCCCTATTTCGTGCGCATTTGGCATGCTGTACCTGAAATGTATTCAAATTCCCATCTGTCACTCGTACTGAAAGCTCCATAGTTTATCATATGCACCGCATTCGAGTCTACTCAGAGTGGCAGACCGGAAGAACTTAGCAGTATGAGGTTCCCTTAATGCACTTCCATCTAGAGCTTCATCATGAGGTACCCCACTGTTTATGGTTTCCGTATGAATGCCAGTTATCGCAGTAGGTGAGTCCGAGTATGATGGGAGCGAGCTGCCCTTGGCAGCCGACTCCTCCCTTTCTCGTAATGTCTTTAAGATCAATGTTTTTAGGAAATTCATTACTTGAACAGCATGAATCAATGCCGTCAAGGGATCAGCCATCTGAAAACATATAGATATTCTCATTTAGATATTTTTGCCAAGTTCATGGTTGGTTTAACTGGTATGTCAACCTAATATTTTCTCTCATTTTGGTCTGGGACAAAAAGAAATGGAGAAAGAAAAGTAGGAAAACCTGAGTCATGTTTGGTGCAAAAACCATTGCGATGTTTCGGGCATCCATTTTGTTGTATTGTTCGTGTTGCACAACATCTGCCATCAAGTTGATGGCCCAGTCAAGTAAGGCAGCTTCTGTTGATGGAAGTAACCTTGTAAGTTGGATGCAGTCATCTTCAGTGTTGCAGTGCATCACCTGCTCTGGTGTGAGGGAATCAAGAACTCCGCTCGGAAGTTCTCTAAGCCATGCCTGTAAAGAAAAAGCATTTCCATAATTCAAGTACAGCCAACCAACTGAGAAATACTGGTAAAGATCTCATGCATGAAAAAGAAAATGAACTCGTCAAAACAATGAGTTACTAGACGGTAAAATCGAAGGATGTGGGTTGCATGGATTTGCAAGGTGCAAAACCAGTTCTATAATCCTCTTATTATTGTTAAAACTAAGTAGAATAGCAAAATGAACTCCATAAATAGGATGTAGATACAAGACACAGGTAATTTGTAGTTGTATACCTTTATCAAACCAGCCAAACAATGCACATCGATTCCGCGTGGTACTACACCTCTGTTTAACTTGTTCCGAACATACTCTTCTTGAGTATTATCGGCATTAATTCGAAATATTCCTTCAGCCTTCAATCAACAGAGTCAAGCTTGTTCAAAACCTTAAACATTTAGAATACTATTCAGGCATTAAACCCAGCATAGACTAGAGACTTACCTTGAGGCCTCCTTCGGCGTACAAACGCTTCTGCATCATAAGAAGAATCGTGGGCATGCTGTTCCCTCTTGCATCATAAGAACACTGCATCGACTTGGAAGAAACCCCGAAAACACTTGCACTGGACAGTGAAAAAAACACGTCTTGTATGTTTAAAAGAAATATCAAATGGTTCTACCAGACTCCAGATACTACAAACATCAATTGTTTTTCGGTTTTAATTAAAACCAAGGGAATGCCACTGGAAAAAAATCAACTCTGCTCAACAAGTTGGTTGCATGATAAAACAAAAACCATGAATAACATGCTAGATCAAGAGAAAACAATGGCCATAGCAAAGGATCAATTCATTTCTTTATGCTTGTAAAGAACAATCCATGTCCAGAATCCAAATTTGAAGCATAATTGATTACCATTAGATTTTGACTATAAAACAAATCCTACTGGGTGAAAGCAGAATCCTTGAATTTGCATCCTAACCAAAAGCCTTAAATTTTCTGAAAAAGTAAAACCTTTTTATTGCAAAGCAAACATTAACAACTTCCTTATCCAACATAGCAAAAGTAGGTGGCATGTCTCTTTCTTCTACAGCTTTATTCAAAGACATCCATAAAACCATAACAAAGAAGACAAGGACTCAATTAAGTCCGACATAATATTTCAAGCATACAAACACACCTACAAGAACAGATGAAATTAAATAAAAATTAAAAGCATCTTGTTGCCAATTAATATCTTATTCATACGTGTAAGCAATGGTGAAAAAGATCATTCATTTAATGCAATATAATAGTGCATTTCCTTTTAAAGATAATATCGGATAATCCCAAAAAAATCAACAAATTAAGCCGATTTAACTAGCTTCAAAATCTAAAATTTGCAAAGCATAATAAACCCAAGAAAAGTTGGCATAAAAAAAAAGATTGAGATCCAAACCTGGCACTGGGAACCCTTCTGGGAACATCAGGCTGTAGATCAATAGGCAAACCGAGGAAACCATTAAAGCGGTCGAACGTAACGTGAGAAACATGTTTGACTTCAGTTGGCAAGCTAATATCCATGGAAGAAACGTCGCCAGTATCCACGCTACACGTCACCAGAGACTTCCTTAACAACGCCGTCAAAATATCCCTGAACGGGAGCTGGTTATTTTCATTCGACGTTGAATCACTGTTCCCGCGTCTCGCCCTCGTAGCAATGGGGTTCCCGTGACACCCATTTTCTTCTTCGTCGTCGTCTTCATCATCAAACATTTTCTCTTCATCGTCATTGGCGTCAACCCTGTCGGTTTGGGTTGGGTTGAGGAAGGGACTGGGCGGAGCACGGTTAAACTCAGTGAGCCCGACGAGTCCACAAGATTTAGAGCGAAACAAGCCGGTCATCTTTCAGAGTCCTCTCTCTCTCTCTCTTCTTTAATTGAAAATTGATGGACTTAGGTGAGTAGGAGAAGAAAGGAACATATAAATATTATTATAATAAGAAGAAATTAAAAACAGTAAGATGAAAAAGTTAAGTGAAGGAGGGTATGAAATATAGCAAGTAATCAAAATAAAAAAAAGAGTTGGGTTTGGTTGAAAAGAAAAAGAAGGATAGAAGGGGCGGCGGTTGCTTAGAAACGTAGATTCTGGATAATGGTAAAGGACTTCACGCTGACATTCTATTTCCTTTTTGTTGCTTATGTTTTTTATTTTCTTTTTTTGTGTGTAAAGTTATGTTAGGTGGAAAGGCGGAAATCAGGGAAGACAAAAATGAAATAGGTTGATTTTTTATTTAGTTATTATTTAATGTTATTTGTTTGATTTTTTATTTAAATTTAAAAATTCATTTAATTTTTATTTTGAACATATAAAAAAATTAAATCACTTAACAAAATCAATTTTAAACTAATTTAAATTTCAATAAATTATCAAATAAGGTCTAAGTTGTTGCGATAACAATAATTCCAACCAAGCGCTAGCAATTTTATATTTTATATTTGAATTACTTAAGGTATCATATAATAGTTATCTTTAAAAATACGAATTCAAAATTTAATTCGGTTGTTAAATATTTTGCGACATCAAAATACAAATAATAACCTTAATCTATTTTCAGAACTGATTCAAACTAAATTATTATGGGCATCGCCCCCATAAATGGAAAAAATAAAAGTAAACAGAAGTTAGTTAAGTTTAGAAAGAGTAAGACTTTAATCAGTTGACAGGATTTGATTTAGGCCACAGTTTTAAATTTTAATTGGATAAAAAAAAATGCTCAAATATTTGGATTCTCACCATCAAGTGGTCAAGGATTTGGTATTGAATGTTTGCGGGATATTTGGTATTTAATGTTTGGTTATGTATACGTCTGCTGTCTAATTTTGTTTTCCATATCTGCGTTAGTTAAGATCTTTAGGGTTACTATATCATTGTTTTTTTTTTTTTTTTTTAATAATTTCAATCTTTTTTTTTTTTTACATAAATTTCGATCAAAATTCTCTTTGAGCTTCTCTCTTCAAGAATTTTTCTTGATGCTCTTTAAGATTTTTACACGTCACTATCCATCTTTCTTTGCGGTTACGTTCTCTTCTTGTTTAGTTGTTTCTAATATTTAATTTGGATTCCTTGTTCTTTTTCTATCTTTTATTACCTATTTTAATTGCTTCCCTCCATAATCTTAGATTTGATTTGGATTTGTTTGTGTTTCAAATTGTATCAAACTCTGAGTTCTTTTCCATTTGTCTACAGCCCTGGGTTAAATCCGTAGCTTGGATAAAATTATGATCCTATTCGGCTGTGTTTATAAATCACCCAACAACTTCAAATGCTAAGGAACACTGTTGACTGCTTCGCGGCATGCTCTCCAATCAAATGGAAAAGGAAAAAGGACAACACTACAAAACAAAACCATGACAACCAGCAACGTTAGTACTAGCCAATAAAGTCGGATCCCTGTGCACCATTGTGGTAAAGAACCAAATTCAATTGCCGGTGTTGGTTTATTTTGCTAATTGGAACAAAAAAAGAACCACCGATGGAGGCCGAGAATAAACGTCTGCACAGGTGGTCCAAACGACACCAAGCCATGACCCAACAATTGCCACCAACAACCAGAAGAAAAAGTTTCCCCATAGAAGAAACCAACGTAAATGATTTTTTTTCATTGCTTACATTTTGTATTCTATATCCAATTATATCTTATCTATTTACTTATTTTACTCAATAATTAAAAAGAGCTATTTAAGTATTAAATTAAAACTATTATTAAATACACCCTTAAGAAGGCGTTTGTTATGATGGAAAGTTATCGTTTTCAATGGAATTCAATTGGTTTGGTGGAAACGTGATTTTAATGTTAATTTACTTGAATCATACGTAGCATAGTTAAATTAGGTAGAAGTCCTAGATTCTTTTTGGTTTGTACCAAAGCGCCTGCAAATGAAATCTTGAGTTTGAGTTTGATTAGCTTAGATATTAATTATTTCTTAAATCTACCAAAAGTGAAGTAATGTCCTTTTGTTTTGGTCCAAGTGTATGAACAAAGTTATCTGAAAGCAGGGGGCAAATTAGGGCATACATCGAAAGGCATTATCAGATTTGATATACTTGCTAGTCAAACATAACGACCCTGGAACGATCTACCATGCAAAATGCAGCTAAGCTGACATTGCTATACCACCTCTTGATGTTGATCAATGGTTCCTGGTCGGATTACAATCTTGTTTAAATATGTCCTCTTGATATATAAGTTAAAGGAAAACCATTGCTGTAGCTAATCACTCTTGCTGGCAATAAGTTCAATGAAATAAACAAAGAAATAATTAATAAATCATTCATCACACAGTTAAATTTTATGCCTCAAATTTTATTTTGGGTTTAAGTTCTATTATGTGCCGGTAGACCTGTCAATATTCATTCTGCTTTAGATATAAATATATTTGTGACTGTACCTGTACTTGTAGAATATTTTCACGTATTACTCAAAAAAAAAAAAAGAAAAAAAAGACAAGCCAATCGATGGATTTATTGAAATTTCAAAATTCAAAAAAGTACAAAGATTAAGAATGATCAGATTAGAGAATATAGACTAAATATACAACTTTACAGATAGTACCAATTGTAGAATTTAACTAATTGATTGAACCATTACCGTTTGAGCTGTAATGAATGAAATTTTAGAATTCGAAAGATTGAGAAATACGGATTTAGCTTATGGTATGCGCATGGTGGTTGTGGGTTGACAACAAACATGCAGGAGGGAAATATATAGAAGGTTGGTGAGGATGATCCTAACGCCTCAACCAACAGCAGGCGAATGAATGCTTGTGGTAGAAGCTTTACTACGGATCATGCATCGTAGTTTCATGCAAAAATGGTTATAGGAAACTCAAAGGGAGAATTTAGATATGGACCATTTGATTATGAGTTACTTTGAAGCTACTCCAAAGGATGGGACGGGAGAAGCAAGTGGGTGGAATCGTGTAGTCGACGGCATAGCTAAACCACCGACTGGAAATAAGCTACTACTTGGCAGCAACATATGTATGATTGTGGTTTCTGCCGCAAGGATTTATTTATGAATCAGAAAGTTGAGGAGTGGTCATTCTAAGCCTGGGTGAAGCCGCCGTTTTTATTTCCTTTCTACCACTTTTGCATGAATATTGTAATTTATACAAAACAAGCCATCTATTACTTTTACTTTTTACCATATTTGTAAACAAAATTTTGATTGAAATGATGAAGTTGAGGCTTTGGATATTATAGCATAGATGGGTAAATTATTTTAATTATTTGTCATTATCTAATTCACTATACATTCAATATCATTATATCTACACTCATAATTAAATTAATGATATTTTCAGACCTTCTCTTCCAATATTAATAATCTGATTTCAACGACCAATAGATCTGTCTTCGTGACCAAAAATGGATTCAGCGAGTATCTTCTGATAAATATTAAAGCCCAGGCAGGCAATGATACTAGCCCATGTTACTGCACTTTGTCCAAATTCCTTTCTTTTCTTCGCACTAGACTTCAACTAGTTAGGACCAAACCCAATTCATTGCCTGCGAATACAAAAAAGAAAAATCATAAACAAACAAAAGGTATTTGAATGGATAGTGCCAAATTGACATGAAATGTTGTTCATTGAAAACAACAGAATAAAATACTTGGAACAGTGAAACCGCAGCACCACCTCGGCCCACAATGTTTTCAACTATGTTTGTTTTTTCGCTTGCCTTTAAACTATCCATTTCAGTAACATATATGAATGGGTCCAAAGGATGCCAGTGCCAGAGACAAGAGAAACTCGTTAGTCTACAACCATGTATATACGCCCAAACCTTAATGAATACAGTCTGCAAAACAGTACAAAATGGTATTTGTTTGTCTGGTGTGAACTAAGGGTAACATGTCTGCCCTACAACAAAAAACCCTTGGTATCAACGAGCGGTTTTGTTTTAACATGCTGCGTTTTGTGATTGTAAAATGTAACAAAAAATGGTCCAAAACGTGGTTGTTGCAGTCAGATTTTTCTCTTTTAAGAAATCTAAATCAAGTTTCACTCTTGCGGGTCTCATGTAGGATGCAGTGTTTTCACCCATTACGTACAATCTCTCAGTGACTCAAGATTTCGTGAATCTAAGACAATGGTCCATACTCTTTCTTTTTTACACCTTTCTTCTTCATATCTATGATGAACACACTGGGTTTTCATGTCAGAGTTTTCACACAATAATCTTCATAGATGTGTAAACTTTAAAAATAAAAAATTAGTATCCGAGTTCAAATTTTTGAGATCGAGTCGAATCTAATCGAGTAAAATTGTTCAAATTAAATTAAAAAAATTAAATATATCAAATAAAAATATTATTACAATATATCTAATCTCATGAGCAAATAAATTTGAAACTATATATATTTGAAAATATTTTCAAAGCAAAATAATAATAAATAAGATAGTTGAGTATGACAAATTTGAATCATTAATTAGGTCTCAAAATTATTATTTTAGAAAATTTTTAAAACTTTAATTTTTTTTTATATTTTTTAGAATTTTATAATTTTTTTAAAAATATAAATTTTATAAATATTATAAATATTTAGAATTTTTTGTAATTTTTGTTTAGAGAGCAACCAATTTGCTTATTTTCAAATTTAACAAAGATTAAAATAGTATTTACATTAATTTATTATTCGAATCATTTAAATTGTAAAATTCTAACTTAACTTAAACTCAAAACTCGAATCGAATTATTCGAGTTGACTCGAATAATTCAAATAACTCAATTTAATTAACTCAAAATTTAATTTTATTTTTATTTTTTTAAATTAAATCCAATTTTACTCATCTCTAATTATAACCCACAAATTGGTATATACAATATTAATAAAAATTAGTTGAACCGTTTTTTTGTTAATTTGTAATATATATTTTTATGAATTTTTTGGACTATTTCCAATTATGCCAAACACCATTCAAATCTAAAATATATTCATCTTTAATATTGAAAAGGAAAGAAAAAGAAAAAGAAAAAGAAAAGAAAAGGAAAGGAAAAAAAGTCCCTTGCTTAATTTTTTATTCTTTTTTATTTTCATTACAGTTGTTCTAAGAAAATAACCCGAAGTCACTACAATTGGAAGCAACATCTGTAATGGTTATCGCGTCATCTTTTTCATCATCATCATCATCGTCAACCATCTAAGGCCTAGCAAAAAAAAGCAAACAGCCCCCAAATTTACAAAATCAACCCACAAAAACAGAAGAAGATAGACTATTGAAGTGGATCATGGGCATTGGTTTTCGGCTGAGTTTGTTTGAAAACCATTGAAGTAAATAACAACAAATTATTCAAACCCTAAAACAGCCCACATGATGATGGTGATGATGAAGATGAAGAGACTTTTCTTTATCAATCAAGCCCTGTATAGTCCTGAATTCTTCCACATGACAAGGGATTGTGATGGTTCCCTTCTGGTCGAACCCGTACTCTTCCTCCGCCTCTTTCAACAGTCGCATGAACAAGGGGTGATTGAAGTACATAACAGGCACCACAAATCTCTGTCGCTCCTCTCCTTGTGATCCCACCATGATTGCCAAATACCCTTTTGGCACATCCCTCGTTTGTTTCTTCCCTTGATGATGATGATGGTGAAGGTGTGGTAGGTGTAAATGGCAGTTCCTCAAACTTTTCTCTCCACTACTCATATTTTCTTCAACAAAAAAACCCAACAACAAAAGATTACCCGAAGGCAAGAACCCTAATTTCTTCACAAAAGAAGAAGAAGAAGAAGCTAGGAAGAAGAAGTAGAGGATGGCCAAGGGTCCTTTGCAATCGGTTGTTCGAAGATAGTGAGTGGAGAGTTTCTGAGAAACTTAGCCACGTTACTCATGGCTGATAATCCACAACGGAACTTTGGGAAGTTCAATATTTATAAAGCCTGATATTAGAGGAAAAAGATATATTAAAAAAAGGGGTTTATACAATGTGGAAAGCCCTAGGGTTGTCTTGTATGAAGTCATGGATTCCTAGACGTTGGATGTAAAGGGCATGAGATGATGATGAAAAAGGGGGAGACGAAGAAGAATGATTAGTTCATGGTTGTTAGCGGACAAGATGACGTAAGAATCATAACTACTGGAACATGTATTTGTGTTTTAGTGGTGCTTTGATGTGTGTTTAATTATGGATGAAGGATCCGCCAATATTTTATTGATACGTTATTATTCACTTCACTCAAAACTCTCTGTTTACATTCACTTGCAATTGGGGATTTAGATCATGTTTACTAATTAAATTTCATAAATAAATAAAAAGAATCAGCGAATACATGAAGTGGTTGGTACCACCATCAGCCATCAGCCTTGGCTGATGATGGAACCCAAAAGCCAGAACCCAGGATGAAATTGATGGCATCTCAAAACAAAAGTATCCAATATTTTGTGACCCTTTGATCTGCTTCCAATTAGGGTATAGTAGAGGGTCCATTGAAGTTGGTGGGTCAGCTGCAGAGGATTTTCTTTTGTGTGTGGTGGATGAGATAAGTCTCAAATCTATAAATGAATTTTAGTTTATTTCAATGTGTAATATCATTTATGATTTTTAATTTTGTATAATTGTATTTTAATTTTATTTTTATAATTATCAATATTGTTATTCACGTAACATCATTCTTAAAGTTGGCTTTTTGTGTACATGTTGAGTTATATATAATAGCTAAATTCATTTAGATAACGTTCGAAAAATCATGAAGTATTAGATTTTGATGTAAATATTTATAATTATACAAAAAAATGTATGTTTGGATAATTATTATAATTTATGAATTCTACTGAATTGAATATAATTGAAACATTTCTATTTATAGGAAGAAGGGTGGGACCCAAATCCAATTTAAAAAATTACTTTCTACAAGTTAAAAAAATTATATTATAAGCACATATATAACTTATTTAGGTGTTTTTGTTATATACTATAAAAATAATATATCTATTTATAAAAAAATATTATAAAGTTATGACAAAAAATTATATTAATTTATAAGAAGTGTTATGAAAGTTATCGGACAATTTATATAACTATATTTATAAAGATTATATGTTATAATTTTTATATTATTTTTTATTTGATCTAAATATTATAAAAAGGGATATAACTTAATGTAAGTTTTTCCTCCAAATTAAGTATATATAAGTTTTTTATAATTAAAGTTATAGATTATTTGGATTGCGAATCCAAATATCATAATATTAATGCTAATTAGGTAAATATAAAAGGTTTTTTTACACCATATCCTGGGTCTTATACTATTTAAGAGAATGATGCCAGATATAACCATCACAAACAACTCGACAACTCGTTAATTTGAGTAATTCAAGACATCAAAATGTGGTTGAGAAGACAATTGGTGTTCTAAAAAATATTTTCCATAGTATAGCATAAAAAAAGGTTGGATCATACGAACATGTTGCATATTTCATAACTTCAATCATAAGTGAAATTGAGATGATCCAACTTCAAAGATTACACAGAAAAACAAAAGAGATCTTAATAATCATAATGATGCGTATTCAAATTTAGATGATGATGAATTCGGTCAAAGGTCAACAAATGATTTTAAGGATAATATGTTTAATATTAAAAAAGAAATAACCTAACAAATATACACTAGAAGAATTAGATAAAATTGCATATGATGTTTATTTTTCTTGTTATTTTTATCAACTACTTTTTTTAAACTAACATACTACATTATGATTTGATTTTAATTTTTGTTATTTGTTTAGAAATTACTTTTATCATACTAATAATTTTAATAGTAATTATGTATCTGTGTAAATACAATTTGTACTCCCAAACATGACATAGAAAATTATGACGTAATTACACTCTGTTAGCCAAACACATCTAAGAAATTACAGTTTTTCGTAATTATAAGCGACTGTAATTAGTACCCTAATAATTATATTTTCATTCAATTACTTTGTGATATCCAAACAAACACTTTTATAAACGTATATATAATTGAATCAAAATTACAATCTCAATTATACAAGCATCCATAATTGTAAAAAAGTCAATATCTATATATAACATTAGAAATTAGATCAAAATTTATGTGTAATTTTAAAATTTATTTTTATTTTTTAAATAGATGATGTTAACTACATTTCATATATTATAGGCAAAATCATTCTTTATTATTAAAGTTTTGGATAAAGTGCTAGTTGGTTTGATTTTGGTTACCCATTATTAATTCTTTTGGTTTAAACACTTAACTTTTTAAAACTAAATATTTTATTCACTTTTGTCATTAATTTTAACATAATAATAAAGTTTGATGTGGGCTTTTCATTTGTTTAATAATAAATTTAACTTTCGATGTTTACAAGATTTGTCATTTAATTCTAATTCTAAAAATTACAAAATATATTAAAAAATATTTGAAATATTTTTATATTTATTTTTTAAAATTTTTATAATTTATACCATGCTCATTTTCTCATCAACCAAAGATGTGAAAAACTAAAAAATTAAAGCTATTTTTTTATTCAATCTCTTTTGTTTTAGAGTAATTTTTCTTTTGTTACGTTGTTCATCTCAAATGCGTAACAAAAACTTGAAAAGAAGTTCAAAATTTAAAAATTTATAGACCTAGAAAAGTGGTTAGTTGACGACACCAACTCCAACAGCCTTATTCGGTGCTATAGGGATAGTACTAATTTCAAGCTCTAGTATTTTCATGCCTTCATCATTTCTAGCTCAAACATTAGAGAGAAATTGCAGGTCAAGGACATGACGTTTGATAGTTCCAACTTCGTTAATTGAATGAAAGAAAGAACAAAGTTGAAAGTCATTTTGGGTAATAAATCTCAAAAATATTTTTATATCTACTTTTTTTAAATTAATTTTTGTATAATTTACATTTACTTTGTAAGTTTTTAATATTTCCAAATATTTTTTATAATTTTTATAATTATGACTAAAATGGAAATTTTTGTAAACATTAGGAGTTAAATTTGTTGAATTTTTTTAGATTTATGATCAACTTGATAGAATATGTGAACATTGGAGAGCTAAATTTATTACGAGGCCAATAAAACAAAACCCACATTAGACATTCAATTGGCAACTAACAGAAGAGTAACTAAAATATTTAGTTTTGAAAAGTTGAATGACTAAAACCAAAAAAAAAAAAAGTTAAATGACCAAAATAGAATAAATTAAATAGTTGAGTGACTGTTCTTATACTTTATTTTTTTTAAGTAATGATATATGATAAAAATTTAACTTCTAAGAAAAGAATTAAACGAGAAATATTAATTTTAATTTAAGGCTTATAAGGGAGGAGTTTTTTTTTTTTTTTTGTGAATTACAAGAGAAGTGTAAAGTTCTAACAATAACGTGATTGGTGCAATTCGAATCCCGACCACATCTAAGGTAATGAACATTCTTAACCATCAAATCCAACACATAGGGTTTTGAGGAGCACCTTTAATACAAACACAATATATGTTGGGAGCAATTATAAACCTATCATAAATTAGGTAAACATTAAATAAAATTTATTATTACTCCTAAATCTATATTTATGAAGTAAGAGGAATTCGTATGGAACTTGTGAAATTGACATCATTACTTTGAAAATAGCAAGCAGCATTTGTGCTAAAACTGTTGTTTTCTACTCTCAAATATGATTTTAGTTGAAGAATCCTTGTACTAAGATACATGTTGAGTATGGATGTAATCGATGTTTAAAAGAGTACAAAAATCCAAAAAGTTGTAGACAATTTTTCCAATTTGTTATCATCTGTACTTAGAAAATTTTCAATTCATTGAATTCTATCATTAATTTGAGTAGTCATTTTTTATGAAAAAAAAAAGTATTCCACAATTATTAATCCCCTTGTCGAATGTGTTTTCTAAAGAGATAAACGGTAAAATGAGTTTTATTTTTATGAATAAAGATCAAATTTCCGACCGCATGGTTAAGGGATGAGGTAAACAACCACCACAATTTTTGGTTGAAAATCAATTGACTCAATTAACAATTGGATGCTGGTAGGATATTATTATGGATATTATCTTCCCTAATCGAGATCTTCACTTCTGATGAAATGATAAAATTATAATGTTATTGATTCAAAAATCTAAAAGTTACAAGTTAATATAATCATCACTATAAAATCATATATTGACTCCATCCATGATCAAACATGGAGGATTTTACAATTTTGTTTCCGAGTTACAAGTGGGTTTGTTGTTTGGGTTTGAAGGGTGAAGTGAAGAGATTAAAAAGAGAGTAAAGTGCAAACACAAGTCCATAACAATGATGCATATTGGGACATGATTGCCTGGCCAGTAACCCCAAAAGCTGGTTGCCCCAATCGGGGAAAAAGTGGTGGAGAACATGGCCCTTAATTCATCTCTACTGGCCCCAAACACGTTTTGACTTGAAATAAGATAGCACAAGGGTTTGATTTGATCCAATAATCAACCAAATTCCATTGTTTTAGTCGTTAGGGCAATTATTCATTTTTTTTTTATTAATTTTGTAATTAGTTTTAACAAGGATTGGTAAAAAGCTACTGCCCTCTTGAATCATGTATATTGATCTGATGAGCAGAGTATTCACTACCTCAAGTATGACTTGAGTTCAAATCGCGATAATCACTACTTGTAATTCGTTAAAAAAAAAAAAAAGCTAGTGCCCCTTGTCAAGGCTAGGCATAAATGAGTTGCAATTATGTCACCTTAGGTATTTTTTCTAAAAATAAAAGCTGATAAAAAAATAAATACATTTCTGTCAAATAAACATATCCCTATTAAGTAATATTAAATTCAGAATCTGGATAGCTCTGCACTCGGCAAACCAGCATGAGTGGAAGACTATACTAGTGGGTTTCCAGTCAATTTCAATCTTCAAAAAAGCCTCGAAAGAAATTAATGATTGTTTGATGTTCTTTTCGGACTTTTTATATCCACATAAATATGTTTTTCATACTTTAATCTTATCTTTCTAATTATAATATTGATAAAAATTCATGTTCGAAAATGTTTTTGAACCCACAAATTATATCATATTACCTTTAAAAGAATTATAATATTTAATTTAGAATTATTAGTTAAAAAATTAATATAAAATAAAATTTACGATAATTATATATTTAAAAATAACTAGAATTTAATAAAAAATATGATAATTACATATATAAAAGTAATTGTAATTAATTTGCAATTATTAGTTTAAAAAAGTTTGATGTAAACAAAAGTTTTGATAATTTTAAAATAAAATTATTACAACTCTAACTACAAAATATTAAAAAAAAAAATTTGATCATTATAATTTAATTAGTAATTATTAGTTAACTTATAAATAAGAGTAAATCATATCCATGTTCACTTTAAAATAAAATTTATTCATTTTTAGTCACTCTAGATAAAAAAATTTGTGAATTAATCACTACAGTTAATTCTATCGGATTCAACAATCCACCATATAACCTGTTCAAATGATCGTCCATATTCATTTGAATCTGGATACGATTTTGTCCAGATTCATTCTGAATATAATTTTTAAGTAATTATAAAAATATATAGAAAAATTACAATAAATTATGAAAAATATTAAAAATTACTTGATTATAAAATTTTATAGAAAAATGTCTTCGGTTCTTTTTCAAGCTCTGGAAAAGTGTCTTCATCATTTTCTTACAACCCCCACCAACCTTTGACCTTTGCTCTGCTATTTCATTTATTAATGCAACTTCCATTTTCATAATTTGGTTTCTCATCAACTCCTTGATTTTGTCATCAAATGGTTTAAATCCATAGCTCTTCATACAAAGCTCCCGTCCACCTGCCCCTATCACCTCAACATTGATTATCTGGTCACCATGTTGTGGCTATCTCAAGACTGGTATCCCATGCCAAGCTACCTGGTGCGATGCAATGGTGCAGTGAAGTTGCATTGAGGGGAGAGTGTAGCAGAGGTTTTATGCGAAGCATGTCAAGGATGGTGGAGAGCAGTGGCGAGTTGGGTGCTAGGGAATCTCGTTGGGTGGCTAGGAGGTGGGCTAGTCGATGGGAGACGGTGGCTCGAAAGTGCAGGGTGGTGAGAGAGTAGTTGCACTGGAAGGTGAAGATGATGAGGGTATTGGTTTAAATGAATGGTTGTTGAGTTATAAAGTATATTAATTATTAATGTATATGGCTGTTGAGTTATAAAATCGGATTTTTTTAATTTTAAGTCGGATATATCTCGGATTCGAGTCTGTTATGAGATTTGTTACAGACTAGAAATTTTATGGATTCAGATTGACACGAACGGACCTTTAGGCCCGAGCCTTTTTTCAACTCTAATTGGTCTCCATCACCTGAGGCTCAGGCACTCATCCAGATTGTCTCTGGGCCTTAGCATAACACAGAATGGGCCTGAGTTTGTTAAATAATGTTTGGGGTTGAAAAAACCAATGCGTGATAAACTTGGACCTCACTGATCTCAAACAGAGATGGAGTTTTGAGCAATATAGTTGTGTTGAGTATGCTGCCATTTTTCTCACAAAAATGGAATTCTGGGGTTTCGAGTGGAGCATGAAAAGTTGCAGCAAACACAAGTTCTAATGTAGTAGTTATTAAGGTTCCCCTTATCATTTTATGGTATTTGGTTTATTAGAAGAAGATACCAGAGAGTTTAATAATTTTATAACCAGGCACAGTGAGATTATGAATTATATAAAATATTTAAAATCTAAACAACCATGAGTCAAGCAAATAGCAACTTAGGGAAAATTTAATGTGAACTATATATACACACCTCGTTTTTTGTTCAACTGATACTCACTCATGGAAACCTCCTTAACCCTGTTTGTAAGATGAAACCAACCCTGGACCTGGATCTTCATCACCTCACTTTACGATCAAGTTTAGGGTTTTAGATCAACATGTCATGGGACCAAAACCTTTTTCTTCTTAACAATGAAAACTCCATTATTCGTTCTAGCCACCTAGCTAGCTATATATAGACAGAAACTAAATCTGTGATTATGCAAAGCAGGCAAGACATTTGATAAAATAAAAAAAAACATGTGTATGTGCGTATCAGTGAAGGACATTTATATTAGGTTATTACATGCACTTAAATCTGACTTCAATGGGAAAGAATTTGACTTCCATTTTACCTTCGGTTCTTTTCCCAGGCCAAGCTTTGTTCCAGAGGTTTCACTTTGAGGGAAGATGCAACCAACCTTCTCCACCTTGAAACCCTGGAGAGTAATAATAATAATAATCTACCGAAGTTTAAAGGTAGATCTCAAAGAGACGGATCGGATACTGGAAGCCATCATGGAAAAAACCTGCCTAATGATGAACCAGAAAGGTGTTTGTTTGGACTGACAAAAACAACATCATGCATTCACAGGGAAAAAAAAAAACAAGGTTAATGATGAAAAGGAAATTGGTCAAAGCCCTTATCATTGCACCAATCTGCAAATAAATAAAAAAACCCCTTTAATTGCTCTTAAAACAAAACAAAATACCCAATGATGTAAATGAATCTTCCCAAAAAAGGAAAATAAAAAAAAAGTAACACCCAAAAATCAAAATAATCAATTAAGCTGAAAATCAAACCTTTTACATGCTGCAGTTCATGATGTAGAACATAGCCTTTGTTGGGAAGCTCCATTTAGGATAGGAGCAGCAATTGGGGGGGAATGAAGCCTGGTCCGACGGCGCTGGCACAAACCTCAATCCCTTACTCCATTACAACAACAACAATCAGATCCCTAAGAAGAATCATCAAATGAAAGGAAATATGGATTCATAAAAGCATCCTCGGGTCAGACAACATTCCCCTCAAAGAGTAACTCCATTACAACATCCCAATTAAAATTATATTCAAAAGAAAAAAAAATTCCCACGGATTTGTTGGTTGCAACTTGTAAGTAAGTGCTTGTGTATGTGCTTCACCCTTTTATCCCCCACCCCCAGGAGTCTCGCCTGCGTTCAAGGGGGGGACTGAGACAGAGACAAGGAAATATAGCGAGAGATGGGAGAGTGGTTGTGGTGATGATGAGAAAGGGGGGGGGGGGGGGGATTAAAAGATGAGCAACAAAGAGTGGAGAGAAAAGACAAAAAACGTAGGTGCAAAGACTCGACTCTACCAGTTGTTTTCTAAGTCCCATAAATGACCACGACTCCCTCCCTCCCATGCACCGTCTACATTGGGTGTTACACGAATGTATCAGAAACCATGTTTACCAACCGTTGGATTCCCCCCATGGATGCATGATTACCATGCTCATACACGTAAACTCCTCGTACAAGCAATGTTTGACTGAGGGCATATTTGAAAAAAAAAAAAACCCACCATTCGATGGTGTCATCAAACATAATAAATAAACTACTCAGACTCTACTCTACTGTCTGTTCCTTCATGAAAGCCTTGAAAGTCGAAACTCAGACCCCTTAAGAACCGTAGGATTAGTGAGATTTTGTACTATGATTTTTAAAAAACACTGTTGTATCAATTTCCAAACTATAAAAATAGAAATGATGACTTAAATAATTGAATGTAAAAAGGAATCAAAAAGTAAAGGAGGGCCCAAAAGTGTCAGAAGAGTTGTTGAGTTATTGAGCAGCCCCATGATAGATACACACATTTAATATATCTATTTTTTTTAAATTCGAAAATTTTGAACTTTTGGAAACAATAAAAAGAATAAATCTTAAAATTATATATGAATTTTGATTTATATATAATTTGATGGGTTATTAATTTAAAAAGTTTTTTATTTTTATTTACAAATGAATCATATTATAAATTATTTACTGGAATGAATTAATTTTAAAAAAATTAGCTTACGAATATTATGTGAAATTAAAGAAAAATATTTTCATGTGAAAGCTATTTTTGAGAAAAATACTCTTACGTAAGAGCGTTTTTCTTGAATTTCCCTAACATGATATTCACATAATTCATTCTAATAAATAATTTATAATATTGTTCATTTTCGTAAATAAAAATAAAAAAAACCTATAAATCTTACTTATATATTATTTTCAGAAAAGGAGGAGCCCTCGTATGTCGTGTCACTTTTGGGAATGGCGAGGAATTCGAGGACAGGAGCGACAGAACACTCTCCGTTTTCACCTTTGCCTTTTCAACCCATCCCAACTTTTTGGTTAAGATATAAGGTCAATGTGACTACGTTTTCAATTTATTATTATCATCATTATTTTGGTCGAATTCTATTCTAAGTCAGTGTTCTTTCCACATTTAATATTTAGTCCCAGTATTTTTTTATCACGAAATTTAGTTCCAATATTACTTTGATTTAATTTTTGATGTTCAATTTATAATACTGCTAAAGTACTTCAATTAAGTTTTATTACGATGTATTTTTTAAAAATTACTGACGAGTTCAATACTACATGCATAAAAGATCAAATAAGCAAATAAAAATTGTATTGTGTTTATTATTGTTCTTGCACTTGCATTTGTAATTGCTCTTATAGGGCTACTCTCATATAGGGGTGAGTACTCGATCGAGTCGAATCAAAAAAATTTTGAGTTAGTCGAATTGACGAATCCTATTTTTGCAACCGAATTCAATTTGAATTTTTTTCGAATCGAGTCGAGTCAAGTCGAATTAACGAATTTTATTATTCATATTCAATGTTGCATTTACATGGACTGATTATTTAACTAGTAGACAAAGTACAATATTATTTAACTACATAAACAATGTAATGATTTTGACTTTTAACTTAATGTGTAAATATTTATAAAAATGACGTAATTTTGTCTTTTAACTTAATGGTTTTGAATTTTAACTTTAGAAAAGGTAAACATTTATCAAAACGGCGTTGTTTTACCTTTTCTTATTCGGATTTCGGATAAGTCGAATTGTGTAATTTATATTCGAGCTAAACCGAAAAACTTAATTTTTTATTCGAGTTCCGTATAACTCGATTAACTCAAATAATTCGAACTATTTAATTCAAAAATTGAATTTTTTACCAAATTTTTCGAATCGAATCGAATCGAATTTTGCTTACCCCTACTTTCATATCCTTGCAATAACAAATTATTCAGTAAAATGGTTTAAATTGGGTAGTGATGATGGTGAACCCGACATCTCCGATCACCAATTTTCATGAAAGTCGAAAGTTTGAGGTTCTGACTTTGAAGTCGGCTCCTCCACATGCTAACTTGAGTATTATACTTTTTTATGAGAGAAATCTCCCCAACTACCCAATAGACTCACGTTAAAATTGCATGCAAATTGCATAAAATATATAATATTGAAGTCAACAGTTGGAGGAGCAGACTTTATAGTCAACCACTCCAAATACCATCTTCATGTTGTTACTGTTCAAAGTAGTCTATTTTGTTAAATAATTTTAAATTTTTAAAATTTCCATTTTTTTCCTTATTTCATATATATATATATGGAAAAAAACCCAATGCTTACATGTTTTTTTTTTTTTTGGTTAAGTTTAAAAAAAAATACATAATAATACCAATGTCTTCACTGTGGGAAAGGGTATTAGCATATGGCTACAATATTATCATACCATGAGAGATGAGGCTCCAATTAGCCTTTATGGAAGAAAATTTTGGCATATAACAAGTACTTGCGGCTGTCCATACAAACAAAACTGTTGAACTGGCATTGAAACTACTTCTGTAAGAAATGTATGACTTTGGTTTCTTGGATAATATACATAAATATATATAAATTGGTGGTACTGGGCTGACAGTCAAGATAAAGACTTTGCGAAACTAGTATCATTCTTCAGTAAAGGTAGCTCCTCTATTTAATGGGTTCGGTTTTCTTTACTGTCATATTTTTTCTGGCACCCTATTTCACCAATCTCTTTCATTTCTGCCTCCTATAAAACATTGGTAAGGCAAAGTTTGACTGTGTCATGAGGTTGATTTCAATGAAATTAAAATAACAGTAGTATTGGAATTAGTTATTACAGCATGAGATTAAATATTGTAGTATGTGCGTTGGCCTGATGATCAAAGGTGTTTATTGTCCCAGACGTGGCCTGAGCTCAAGTCGCGTTGCCGTTAGAGTCCTTTGTAATTCACCAAAAAGAATATTGTAATAGTCACGGTATGTGAGAATGAAAAATGATCATTAAGGATACTAGAAAAAGGATGGTACATAATTGATGTTTAAATTATTTCATTTTCATAAAACTTTTAAAAATAGGTTAAATTGTAATTTTACTAATTAAATAATGTATCATGATATTTTTTATTGATGTACCTATTTTTTAAATGTTTGTATTATTGTCTGTAAGCAAACAGCGGTAAAAGATAGCAGAACAACGTACAAATAGAAATCAGCAAAGAGGGAAGAAAGAATGATGAGAAAAGTGGTCCTGAAAATAAAATAGGATTTATTGGTCAAATAATAGCAAAACAACGTCCAAATAGAAAATTCTTTATCATTTGGGGGCGTCCCGTTAGTCAAATATTACGTACGATTCGTAATATTACATTTTAAAATAAGATTATAATTTCGATTATTTCATAATCTCACGTTACTAAATAATATCAAGATAGTATAATATAGATTGTAATTTACGGTCACTTTCTTAGGTTTCTAAGAAGAGTCCGAAACTCACGACAAAATCAACCTGTGTTTATATATAGGTACTTAAGTTTCTAATATGTTCACTATTTATAATTTGACAAGTGGCAATAAGAGAAAGTAAGCATTTGTGGAGGGAATGTTTTCAACATAAATCTCTCCGAGTTTTTTATATAATCTTTGATGGTGTTCTGCAAGTTATATTTTTTATAAGTGTTAGAAGTAATATTTTTTAATTGTTTTTATTGTGTTTTTGGATGATTATTTAATGTAAAATTGTGAATTTTTTATGCTTATATAATTCTTTAAATTCATGTTTCTATACTTAGGAGAGCATTTGAGAGCAAAAGAAGCAAAAATCAGAGCAAGGTACAGGGGCCACACAGACGTGTGCTAAACCGTGTCAGAATCACGATTTGCACCCCAAACAGCGAAAAACATAATTTTTAGGTTTTTCGGGTATTCTAAGACCTATATATGTCAAATATAAGAATAGGGGAGTCAATCCTCATGGAATACTCAAGAAAACAACTCGAAAAACACCATTGAAGTCGATTCGGAAGCAGGTTTCCATCAAAATTGAAGATATCCTTTTGATTTCTTTGAAGATTATTATGATTTTTTTTTTTGTTTCTTGTGGCTATGCTACTTTTGGGATGTTTTTATTTACTATCATAAACTAATTTTCTAAATACCTAGGGAGATGAACCTTAAGATGGATTCTGTTATTTGATTTATATTTTTTCGCAATAAATATTTGAATATTGTTCTCAATTATATGTGCTTAATTCGTGGTTTAATATTTCTAGGCTATTAATCCATGTTTGATGTACTAAAATCAAAGGAAGAATAAATCTTGTTTAAGAGTAGATCTGGCATAATTGAGTGAAGTTGTATGCAATCCTAGAAATAGGACAACATAAATCTATCGGATTAGAGTCAAATCTAATAGGGGATCAATAGATCGAGTTAATGCGGCAATAGGAATTTTAATTAGAAAGAAATTTCAATTAATAAACCTAGACTCAATTGCTCTTAATATTGAAGAGGGATATTAATATAATTTAGGGATTTCTATGGATAAAGGTACTAAGTGAAGAAATTACGTAATTTAGATTTATAACGACAGATGAAGTCTAAATTGTCTCGCTTCTTGATTATTAATAGTTTATTTTCTTGATTTTGTAACGCCTCGAAATTTTAACTTTTCTATGTGAACCATGTCTTTGAAGCTGCCTCTGCTATTGTGGTTAATGCTTTGACTGTTTATTTGAGATAAACCTTAAACATGTTCCATAAATTAGCTTTCGTGCATTTTTGTTTTAATGATAGAACCTAGTTGTTCAATGGTCATGTATGTGTTTGTTTGTTGATTTTTTATCATGAGTTCGAGCCTCCGCGTATGCAAATCTGGAATATATGTTTCTATTTATGTTTTTGTTTTGCGAATTTGTTATTTAAAAAGAAAAACTGTTTTTAAACTTTCCTTCTTCCTGGAAAGAGAACTTCTATGTTTATTCCATAACTTTGAACACTTTTCTTTTGGAATTTTTATTTGCTTCAAGTCGTTGAAAGTACTGCCATTATCGTTTGGGTTGCATTTGGTAGCATCTTCGGCAAGATACGTGAGTTGTAAAGTTCATTTTGAGTAGGATATTGTTGAATTTTAGTTTTAATTAATATATAAGTTTTGGGAAAACTCTCTTAAATCGTATAATTTGTGCATTATATTGATTGTGGTGTTTAGGAGGACGTTTTGACAGTAGTGATCTCCACGGTTCGCATAGTGTGGACTCGAGTTGTCAGAATCGAAGGTATTGTTGTTGGAAATAAGAGTTTGAGTGCTAAACTCTTGGCGGTTTTCGTTTTGTGTATTGGATTGATAATCGTTGGATTAATTGAGATTTTGAACTCCTTTTGCCTCGTTTAGGTGTTAGGAATCTTTGTTGCGGATCATCTTTCTTCGGTAAAAGGTACGGTGTCGAAACCTTTTTTTAATTGCTGCTATTTTTTTGTATTTTTTCCCAGAATCGTCTCTGTTCGAGGGCACATGGGCTGACGAGCGTGTGTCCAGGCCATGTGCCATGTAAGCAACATACAAGAGACACGGGCCAAAAACATGACCGTGTGCCAGATCATGTGTGCATACTATTTAGTGACACTATCCTATCATCAAATCGGTAGCTATTCAGTCATTTTGAATCTTAGGTTGTGACATATATATAGGTGATATAATGTATGTATTAACATGTGATTGTGTTTACTTGGCAAGTTGTTTTAACCATGTTGAATTGGTGTTTTGATGTTGTTTATGGTGTTGTATTTATATGTACTTTTATGCTAAAGATGTGTATTTAATAAATACATGAATGGCATGTGGAATGGTAAGAAATGAGTCAGAAATGACATGATTCAACATGATTTAGTTGGTATGCCCTAATAATATGAAAATGTTTAATTTAAGTTTATGTTTAAGTAGTAAATGTCTTGTTCAATAGTTGAATGCGTGAATTGATTTTGTTTAGTATGATTTTGGCATGTTTTGAATTAGGTGAAGATAATATTTTGTGCACAAATTGATTGGGCTTGGTGGCAAGTTTGAAATAAGTACCAAAAGGTACATTTTTAAAAAAAACAAAGTTTTCATCTCGACGATCATTTTTCCTTGTCGCAACGCCAATCGACAATAAGTGACGTCGCGATGTCAAGTGACTTGATGTTGTGACGTGACAAATTATTTGGTGACGTCACTACGTGGAAGTGATGACGTCACATCAGTCCAAAAAATTTAACACTTTACAATTTGGTCATATTTCATGTTCGGGTCAACAAAAGAGCTTCCATAAACGCAAATGAATCTCAGATTTAATTATTTAACATAATGTAAATGTGTTTAACATATTATTTCATGTTTGGAATGATTATTTTCCGTATAATTGACGATAGTTGCTTCGACAACTAATGTGACATCCCGTGATTCAGACCTAACAATCGAGTCGAGGCGAGAGGTGTTACACGCATGAGCCTCTTTTCGCTACTAAAATGAGTAGTTTAGCAAATTTCATATTTGATGTCTCCATAAAATTTTAATTTAATTTGTGCCTCCTTTTTAATATGAAAGTTTAAGTTTAGTGTCCAAAATTTTAAAATTTTATTTTAATTTTAGCTAAATGCTCAAATTGGGACCCAACCTTTTAGGGGTTTCTCACATTAAGGCCAAACTTTTTAAAATGCTCGTATAATGGTTTAACCTTTACAAAAGTGCTCAAATGAAAGTCAAACATTTCAAAATGCTCAAATAAAGGCCAAAACTTTTTGAAAGTTCTCAAATAAGAGCTAAACCATTTTGAAAGTGCTCTCAAATATTGTATATCAAATCTCAAATTATGTTTTCAATTATTTTTTATTTTCAAGCGATATCAAATATTTGATTTTTTTCACTAAATCGAGTGGACATCAGTCTGGTTCTGGTGTGTAGTGCTGTTTTGTTTGATTTTACTGTTTGTTTTTTCTGAACTAGTTTATGCTTGTCGGTTTGTTACTGTTTTTGCGTTTTTTGGCTGTGAGCTTGCTGTTTATAGCAGCTCTTTAGGGGGTTTCGAATTGGCTTGTTGCCTTCCAAGGCTCTTTTTGTATGATCTTGACTGAGAAAAAAAAAAAAATAAAGGGGGAGCCCGGGAGATGTGCTGCCATGCTCTTTCCTCCATTTTTTCTCTCTCACAGTGGAGTGTGTACATCACAGTGACAAATAGAGAGGATGATACGGGCTCCACATTTCAATGCTTTTCAGTGTTGAAAATTTGTCAAATCCTGCATCTCCAAGTCGACTCTACCATTATATAATTATTTGACTTTAATTTTGATTACAATATTAAAGAAATAAAATTTGATCATTGATGAATAGTTATGGTATCTCATAATTCAGTAAAAAAATAAAAATTTATGAATATATTAATTATTAATTATAATTATTATGCAATTAATTGTTAGTGTCACGTTAATAAATTTAACGATGTTCGTAATGTATTTAAATAAAGTATTCAGTTGATTTATAGTTTTCAACTTTAGATATAGATTAGATCTAAAAAAAATTTAGATACCAAATAAGTATAAGTTGTTAAGTTCAGAAGAATGGTTGAAGATTTATTTAAAATATTTTTATATTTGAGTCGTTGAATTGTTCAGAAGTTTTTATTTGAGTTATTAAATTGTTAAAATCGTTGTTGTATGGTACAAATTTGTGAATCAAAATCCGAATAACTCTCTTATCTTATCTTTGACACTGATCATCAGATCAATTTGGACCTAAAATATATTCTTCTACTCATATAAGATATTAATTAAATTTCAATTTTAGTCTCTTTAATTTTTTTGAGATAAGAATAATTAAATTTAATTTTTGATCCTTTTACATCATTTAAATTTAAGATTTAATCCATATAATCTAATTTTGACATAAGTTAATAACTTAACTTTTTTTTTTTTTGAATATACTGATGTGATTACATAGTAGTATCTGTTCATATTTTATTAACCCTTTGACAACATACACACCTTGCACACATAAGCGCTCGAAATCGAGACCCCTAGGATGAATAACATCCTTTTTTTCCACTGGAGCCACTTGTTAGGTTCATAACTTAACTTTTATAAAGTCATTATTTAGTTCAAATGTTTTAGTTTGATTCAAATGCTAATGTGAATTGTTAAGAACTGTTAACACCGTTAAATTTTTCTGTTAAATTTAAGTCTATTATAATATCATTTTTTTGGTTACATGAATACTAAGTAAATATTTTTTTTAAAAATTCAAAATATCACACCAATAAATTTAACAAATAAAATACAACAATGTTAAGAAATTGAACTAGATTTTAAATTTAAAAAGTAGAAGAGCTAAAACTTAAAAATAAAATTATATAGATTAAATTCCAAATATATAAAAAAATGTAAGGACTTGAAGCATATTATAATTTTAAACTACTATATGAAAGGAAGGCCAATAAGCATATTCCATTGCATTTTTCTTCCCTCTTTTTGTTTCTTACGATATTAGGTAAATTTCATTTTTGACCCCTCTAATTTTTTTAGATTATACGAGAATAGTTAAATTACAATTTTGATCTCTATACTTTAGTTAAATTTGAGATAATAATAGTTATACTTTAATTTTGAAATTATTTGATACCTCGATTTTTATAATGTCATTACTTAATTTAAATAATTTATTTCGATCCAAAAGCAAATATAAATTTTTAAATTTTGTTAACATCGTTAAAGTTCATTGTTAAGTTTAGATCCATTATCATTTTTTGCTACAATTAAATGTGGAGGCCTCGACATTTGTTAAAATTCTTTGTTAAATTTAAATCTATTTTATTTAAATTTTATGTATTGTGGCGAAGTGGTATGAGAGCATATACTTTTTATTATAATTTTGTTCCATGCATTACATTTAAATTTAAGATTTAGCATTTATATTTTAATTTTTTAACACAATTTGGTCAAATGTTTTATCCTAATTAAAATGATGTTATTTTTAAGAGATATTAACAACATTTTTTGCATTTGTTAAATTTATGCCTATTGTAATTTCATTTTTGTTATATGCTTATCAAGTGAGTATATATTTTTAAAATTTTAAATTGTGGTGCCAACAAAATTATCAAAAAAATTTAACGGTGTCAATAATTGGATCTATTTTTTAAATTCAATAAGTAGAGGGACTAAATTCCCAAAAATAAAAGTATCAAGATTAAATCTCAAATGTATAAAGATTTGAAGTATATTTTAACCGACAAAAATTGCTCAACGATTTAGTCCGAAAAATAATTAAACAACGTGAAGTGTGGTAGGAATCATACTACTATGACATAATAATTTTTTTGCCCTCGAATTTTACAAAAAAATATATCATTTTAATCCCCTATTCTATTTTATGCATTTTTTAGCTCTTAACTTGTATTTTTTTATCAAATCACCTCAAAATAGATGGAAAATTTAACGTTTGTTAACTTTATTGAAGTATGACATACATGTGAATTGCCACGTGGATGACACATTAAGATTTAATTATTTTTTATAATTTAAAAATTATTGAAAATATTTTTATACTTTTTTAATAATTATAATGATTTTTAAATTTTAAAATAATTTTTTAATTTTAAAAATTAATTAAATGCTGACATGTTATCCATGTGCAATCTACATATATGCCATGCCATCAAAATTTAAAAAAATTTAACTTTTTCATCTATTTTAAGTTGATTTGACAAAAAATACAACTTTAAAGATTAAAAGAAAACAAAAAATTAAATAGAATACTAAAATGACTTTCTTTTGTAAAATTAGATAGTCAAATAAGTCATTAGACCTACTATTTTATTTTAATTGTTAAAATATGTCATAACTCCATATACTCTTTATAGATTTAGAATTTAGTCTACATTATTTTATTTTAATAATTAATCCTTTTACTTTTTAGATTTCAAAATTCAAGACTAATTGTTAACATTGTTAAAATTATTTTATTAAATTCAAGTTTATTATAATAATATTTTCTTAATTACATTGCTACTAAGTGAATAAAATTTTTTATTTCAAATATCACACATATCAATTTAACAAAAAAATTAATCATATTTATTAAACCTGAATTTTAAAATTTTAAAATAAATAAATTAAATTCTTACAAATAAAAATATAAAAAATAGATAAAATTTATAACATATTTTAACTTGCAAGACTTTTCCCTGATTAAAGTACTTCTCCATAGGGAGGTAGCATTGTATTTAGTGAAAGCTGGAAGTACATAAAGGTGTTGGTTGCACATGGCATTGAATGATTGTATTTATGGTTGATGAGCTAATCCTCAACTTACCAAATAATGTCATAAATGCCCATTAGAGTGAGATCAAATGCTCAACTAGTGGTTCAAGTGGTAAAAAAAATATTTTTCATATTAAGAGATTCGGGTTTGAGTATTTGTGTTTGTAAAATGTGTGATTTGTCAAAGGATTGTAAAAAAATATAAACAGATATTATCATATAACCACACCAATATATTAAAAAAAAAAAATCTAATGAAAAGTTTTCTACAAAAATAATATTAGAATAATAAAAATTATTTTGTTTCCTAATCCCACAACCTCAATCCAATCCAATATTAAATCTCACTCAACCCTATTTAATATTCCATCCTAAATTACTATATAAATCCTTTAAACTTAAGCCCATCTCACACAACTCCTCCATTCTCATGTTTCGGACTATGAATTTCACTGTTGTAAATAACATTCCATACTGCAGAAGTTGTACAACCAACACATCAACTTTTGATTCTTTATATGTTCGAACTCAAGCTTTTACTTGCATAAAAGTGTATGAGCCACACATACATAGTTTGTCATCCATTCAGGATTTAAGTATGTTACATTATGAACATCACAAGTGAACAAGTCCATAACCAGATTTAGGATCTATTATGATTGGGTCATGTTTGATGTGTTATCAGTCCATTCAATCACATTTATCTCTCTATTTTCTGAGAGTCATCTGTTCCGATGCCCAAGACAATGCATCTTCCCAATTCGACTTGATAGACAACATATTAGTTTTTCAATCGGTTTGTTAATTTTAGATTAGACTAAGGACATGTTTAGGTTCGTCTACTAATACAAGCTGTCTTTTAGTATTACAATTCGACCACGTAATACCGCTTAATATTAGTTAAATATTAGATAGAGCAATTAGCAACATTTGCTTTCATTGTGCTTTACATGCAAAAACCATTTGAGGACAATAATACAAAATATATTAATGTAATCAATGAATTTGTTTTATTATTCAATCTATTCGAAAAATTACAAATGTACTTAGATGAAAATACTACATTTAAGGCACCAAATTCAATATAGTATACTATACAATTTCAATTAACTTTAATTTTAACATGTTTTCGCTAAGTGAAGGTTCAGTCATAAGATACTTTCGTTTATGCAATTGATTTTCAAGAATATTAAAATCTAGAATATTTTGAAAATGGGGTGAGATTGTTGGAACAATTTCAAAATATTTATAATATTCCAATAATTATAATTGAAAATTTATAAGTGATCAAAAAATGATGTCACTTAGTTATTAACCAAGAGTTACCACTATTCACGGTGATGAGTTATGCCTTTTGTTACGAAAAATTATGTCACTTTATTAATAACAAAAAGTCATGATTATTCAAATAAATATCTATTAAATAATTATATTTATTGTTAAAAGATGAAACTATCCATTTGGATATCATGTCTCTACGAAGAGACATGACAATTATTATAAATAGAAGTCGAATTTCATTTGATACATTAAAAACACAATAGCATTTGAGAAACAAAGATGTCTTTTTATTAACGTTTATGTTTAGGAGTTAAGTACGAGTTTAGAAGTATCTTGTGAAGAATATAAGTGTGTTGGAGTCTGCAATGGTTGTAAGCTAAGGTAAAAAGAAATTGCCCCCTTCCTCAGTTAACTATAATCCTCTGTCTGCTATCATCTGTTATCTCCAACATGGATGAATAGATGTTAAATGGGGGAGAATTGAGTCAGTCCCTTTTAGCAGCATGACTGAAGTTGCAACATCAAAGAAGGATAACAAGAACCAGAGGAGGTTCAGTGATGAACAAATCAAATTATTGGAATTAAACAAACAAAGAGCCAGTTACAACAATCTAGCTTCCAAGTTGGAGACTCTGAACAAAGATAAGCAGGCCATACTCATTCAGGTAACTTAAGTAAACAACCAAATGGAAGAAACGAAGCTCTATAAAATTAAAGACTCTAACAAAGATATTTTTAAACTTTTAGTTAACAGCTGCAGAAGCTGAACGACCTGCTTATTAAGCCAAAAGAGGAAGAAGGGCAGTGTAGCGGGCAAGTGAAAACTATGAACAACATTGAGGGGGACTCAGAAGGACGGCTGAGTTTATCAGGTGATGATATGCCATAAAGACTGTGGCCTAACTTGTCTCATTGAAGTTTTCAGAATTTGAGCCCATTTGCATGGCCTAATCTAGATTCTAGGCATCTCATAAGCCTAATCGTTAACAGAAGTAGAGAAAGCCCACTTACAATCAGAGATCTCTGCTGTGCTACCCTTTAGCAAAGGGTAAATGGTAATGCATGTTCTTCCCCTCTTTGGTGCTTACATAGCAGCTACTGTTGGTATTGTTCATTTACTTCAATGACAGCCTCAGATAATCCAGGCCGTACCCTACAAAAACATGTCCTCATTAACCACTGCCTTAATCTAATGCTTAAAATCTGCAATATTGGCCCAAGAGGTCTCCTAGGATTCCTGTAATGTCTATGGTTTAAAATCCTACACATTCAACTAAAAGCAACACCAAATAATGACTCAAATAAGCAAAGGGTCCAAAATCCGTGTGTGTTCTGTATGTGGATAAAAAAATTTGTTATAAATAGTATAAAATACATTGCTTCCACAGGCAAAAGAAAATGATAGATGAATTAGCTAAACAGTAAACACCAATTATTTCTCCCTCCCCACAATTATTTATGACTTGTAGAAAACAAACAAAATAATTAGGGCACGTCACATGGGCAATAATACAGAATGGTAACTGCAACAATCTGTACAAAATAAACTAATGGGGTTCCTTCAATAAAATTAATGGGGCCAAACTTCAAAGGATTGAAGAATGGTAATGGAAACAATGGTTTTGCAGGACATTTTTTTAATAAATTCTCACTAAAATCATACACGCATTAATTGTTACGTTTATAGTTAACGGCAAAAGAAAGAAGAAATTGTTGGGTAATATTATATTGTGTTTTATTGATGAGAGCAATCGGGTATTTATATATATTATTACAGTTCATGATATGATCCTACCGCTTTATCTTGATTTCACTGTTCTTAGTACTGATATTTTGAGCGGGCTTCGGGTCTGTTGGACATGCGTCTGGGTTGCTTGCAGAGCACGCGATCCTTTTTTCGAGCTCTTTGAGTATATACTAACTGAGACAATGTCCTTCTTTTGGTTTGTGCGAGCTGGATTTGCGAACTCTCCTTGCAAGCTAAGTCCATAAACACGGCTTGTTGTCTTCTCGTAGTTCGTCTCGCACTCAATCGTTTTATGAGACCTATTTAGATTGCGGGTAAGTGACTCAAATCTTATCTAAAACTCAGATTAGTGATCATGATGTATAATATATATATATATATATATATATATATATATCAATTTTTACTAGGTTTTCTAATAAGTAATATGGAAGCTTATTTGCAGTGAAATGCAGAGAGAAGATGATCTTAGTTGGGTAGTTTGCATTATTTGTGGTATTAATCTGCGGGATTTTTGGGATATGTTGCACTCAAGAATTGGCTGATAGATTAGATGACATGAAGAAGCAATTTCACCAACTCCACTGATGGGAAACATCATCATGCAGTAATTTCACTCACTAAATTAAACAAAATCTTTTCCACTAATTTTTTACAAAATTCGATCTTGAAAACATGATTAAAAGACATTTAACTGTTTATCACTTAAACTAATATCCTTGTCCACAAAATCATATGATTAGTGTGGTGGATTAAGTCAATGACGTGACGGACTCCTGTATTATTTACGCATGGATTTTATAAACAAACCCCTTCACCACAAAGCTTGTTTTATTAGGGTTTTTCAACCAATCATATCAACCGTACACAAATAATTTCATAATAAATGATGAATAATTCATTGTGTCAGCTCCGACATATATAAATCTTCATTCTCTGTTTGTCATATACACAAATGAATGAGATGGGAACCCGGAAATATGTGGGAAATGATTGTAAATATTAAAATTGGAATGATTGGATATCATGGTTTAAAAGAATGGTTGCGTAACTGAGTTAAGCTTTGAAACGAGTTCCTGTTTTATACAACAATTTATTTGTGGTGACATAATCTGCAATTAACAACATACCAAAAGCAGTGAACAAAGCAAGTGGAAAAAAGATTAAATTATTACAGTTGCAGATCAACCCAGTCGTTTCAAGTGGTCCTAACAACTAATGAGGCAAGAAAGAAAGAAATGAATTCCCATATACCCTGCAGCTGGAAATGGCTTCTTATCCAAACAAGAGGAATATAAAAGTAAATTTGTCTGTAGTGAATGGATTGCTTTTGGTGGTCACAGTCGGTGTGAGTGTTGCGGCTAAAGGCAGAGGGTGACGCTATGGTTTTAACATTAATATTGTTAATTGAAACCGGTAGGTGGTCTTTGTCAGTGTTGATCAGAAGCCTGTCATTGCCATGGCTCCATATGTTGTTTCTCTGACAACAACTTATCAGTGTTTGTACACATAAGATTTTGTTGTTCTTTCTATCCTCCCTAAAACCAAAACCATGGTCCCCATCCCACTTGTATTTTTGGTCTGATGTCAAGAATTTTTTCTTACATTCTAACCCTTTTCACTCTCCACGATTATAAAATGTTGTAATCCCACTATCATAATAGTTTCTCTCCATTAATAGAAATGATTCCTCTACATGCTTTTGACAAATTAGGTTTTCATTTTGATTTCTATTTAATACATGCAAAGTGAAATATTTTAACTTCGTTTTAAAAACCCAATATCAAATAATTTATATATTTCAATATGTATTTGATAGATGGTTATTTTATAGGCAGCATGCAGTCAAGAAAAAATGTGTAGGATGATGTGATGCAGGCTGAGCTATCTGCCATATTTAAATATTTCTTTATTGTTTTTTGCAAAACTATATTCGCTAGGACCAGAAGGAAGAAAATGATCCAATTCCACATTATATATCAAGAAAGAGCTAGGGAGATAGATACTCCCTCACCAACCCCCGCAATATAAATAAATATTCCTTATAAAATAAATTTAAATTCACCAAGGCAAACTAAATTTGTTTACTTTATTTAAGGGAATTAAAAAACACATTTAGCTTTTTTTTTATTTAATGTTAAATTAATTTGATTTTGTTAAGTCTACCAAATTATTTATATATTTAATGGTGAAATTGCGATATGTGGTATGTCATTATGTTTCATAATTTTATCACATCAATGAATATTTAAAGAAATCATAAAAAAAAAAATTTATTAAAATATTTATTAATGTGACACACATGACACGTTACATGTTACAATCTATTTATTTCATCAATCACGTCATCACTTAACCGGGAAAATGATAAAAAAAAATTAACTCCTATTACCATTAACACCTTGGTTAAATATGTATATAGATACTATGAGTAGTAGGTAGTTCAATCATGCATCCATGAGGTGATGTAAATTCCATTATATTTTCAACTAAATAAAGAATTTTAGTGTGGCCTATATGTCCTGTCCTATCAAATAGTTAATTGGGAAAATAGTTTTTTTTTTGTCAAAAACATTTTACTTTTAATTAGGGGTAAGTGTTCGATCGAATCGAATCGAATGAAAAAATTTCGAGTTAATCGAGTTGACGAATCGTATTTTATCATCCTAACTTGATTTGAAATTTTCTCGAATCGAGTCGAGTGTGATGAAATTCGAATCGAGTCAAATATATTTGTTCGAGTTAAATTAAAAAAAAATATCTTTGGATCTTTGTAACTACTGTTACCCATCATAATCAAATTTGTTACTAACTTTCATCACCTCATAATTTATTTATTAATATTTTATACAGGGTTAGCTTCTTTGCTTGCTTAGTTGCTTCAATTATCTTCTAATTCTTGTTACTATGTATTTTTGAAATTAAAAAATATATTAAATGTAAAAGTGTGATTTTTTTTAATAAAAGTTATTTTAAAGATAAAATATGAAATTGATACCAACATAAAATTTTAACACAATGTTTTATGGTATCATTAGTAATTCACTTTTAATATAAATATTTAATATTATTAAAAATTCAATAATATAAATAGTACAAAATGCAAATTTTAAATTAATAAAATTATTACTATTTAGGTTTGAGGATTTTTTGGATGGTTTTGATTTTTTATTTGGGGTAAAAGGTTAGAAGTAAAAGTTTAGGGGGAAAATAAAAAGTTTTGGAAGTTTGGGGAAGTAAAATTTTGAGGGAAAGTAAATAAGAAAATAAAATTTTGGAGGGAAAATATTAAAAAAATTTGGAGGGGAGAGAGGAATGGAGTTGGGGTAGATGGGGGGGAGGGGAGGGGAGTAAAAGTTTTAGGGGGAAAGTGAGAGAGAGTAAAAGTTTTAGGGAAAAATAAAAAGTTTTGAGGGTTTTTGGGGAAAATAAATGGGGGAGTAAAATTTTGGAGAAAAAATATTAAAAGAAAAAGGAGAGAAATGAGTTTGGGGTAGACGAGGGGTGGGTAAAAGTTTTGGGGGAAAAGTGGGAATGAGTAAAAGTTTTTGGGAAAAAATAAAAAAGTTTGGGGTAAAAATATAAAATATTATAGTTTAATATTCGGTTTATTCGAATTATTCAAGTTATTCGAATTCGAAAACTCAACTCGATTCGAACTCAAAATTCGAAAAAAAAAATTTAAGTTGACTTGAATAACTCGATTTGTTTAACTCGAAATTCGAATTATTTTTCGATTTTTTCGAGTCGAATCAAATTTTACTTACCTCTATTTTGAGTTATGTAACGGAGGAAATCCCCTCCTAGCTAATTTTGGGTCACCCGTTGGAACTGATTCATATATAATAATGAATATATCAAAAGAAGGTAAAATTGAGGATGAAATACACCTATATATATATATATATTGATAAGATTTTCAGGAGTTAATCATATAGGAAGTTGTAATACCAAATGATTTTATAATTTATGGAAAACTAATTATTTATCAAGATAATAAGAAAAAAAAAAAAAAAAGGAAGAATCAATGCTTTTTTTTTTTAAGTAATAATAATTTGATGGAAGACAAAGAATAAACATTGATATCTTTGTATTCAATCATCGGAGGAAGGGGTTTTAAAACTGTCGATTTCAATTGTTCATCTTATTTCCTAAAAAGCTGGAACATGATATTTAATGTTTTGGATTGTTAGCAGAAGAGAGCAGCCACCATGGCCGGGCCCTTTGGACATCTTCACAAACGTGTTGGCTTTATTACATCGATTCTCTTGGTCATCATCCATAACTTGTCCGCTGGAATTTAATCCCAGAAATAGCCACCTTTACAGCTATCTCTAAATTATTTACACGAAAATCTATAGTTTAACAAATTAGTAAATAATCTGTGATAAAATAATAAATATTTACTATTTAGATTTATGCAGGATGGATTTGTTTTCGTGAAAGTACGACAGTTAGGTTTGAAGCTAGCTTGTCAACTTGATCAAATTCATAATTATTTATTTATTAGTAGTAATACTGCTAAGAAACAAAAGGGAAATGAAAAATAAAGGTTAGATAAAGACATGTGACGGAAGAATTGTGAAAGCGATGAAGAGAAAACGCAGAGAGGCAAAGAAGCTGAAACATAAATGGTAAATTTCGATACCGTACGCAGCCACTCAGTGTTTTGATTTGTTGAACATTCTGAACCAATAATTAGGTCAATTATTACTGTAATAATGTGATAAACGGTCGTGTTTTTTCTAATTATTTGGTACTCCAGTTCCTTTTTTCATAAAATCTTTTGGATAATATTGGATTTGGAGGAAGACAGGGATGAAAGAGCTACACATTATCAGTCAGGAATATCTTCAACTTACACGTTTCGGATTCAGGGTTGAAATTGTCGCAAAACCAATTCAGCTTTTCTTTTCTTGCAAATAAAAGCAAGTTTGATAAAGAATACTATGTTGACTATTTCAAATTTATTGTTCCATGGACATTGACGCAAAAAAGTTTTATCTTTTTGGTGATGTGTTGACGTCCAAATAAGTTTTAATTAATATATGGATGTAAATTGATTGGATGATTCGAATAAACACAATGTTACATGAGGCATAGCCCATAGCACCAAAGATATTTCAATTTATGTCAATTCTATAATATCTATGAATTAATATACCAATATTATACACAAATATTAATTACAAGTGTTAACGTTGATTTTATGGATAATAGATTGCAGGACTTTCTACTAGCACCACAAACACTACGACCAGCTAATTAGTTACAACGCTCTTTCTTCACCCAACTACGCATCTCCGAGCCATGATAGGTTGCGATGTTTGAAACAAGGGATGCAAAAGGAGCATTAATGACAGTGAATATTTGAAGTAGTATAACAGTAAAAATTGACAAGTAAAAATAAGAGAGTTACAGGACTGGGAACTTGTATTACCCCTCTCATCACTCATATTTACAACGGTTAAAACAAATGATATTACAAACCTGACTGACACTGGAAGAGACACGACCAACACAACGGGTTTTAGATTTGGCATATAACTATTACTGGTAATCATTCTGCATTTGCTTAATTCCCATTTTTTACGTCATTTTGCTTTTAATTGTGATAATGCCAGAAAATAGTAGAACTTTAGAGGGATAGGTTTAACCCACTACGTCTGGGGCGAACTTTAACACTCAAAGGATTTGCCATCTCACAGGATAGTTTAAGAACCTCGGATAAGTCAACAGTATTTTGATCGGACGGTAGCCATTCAAACTCGTGCAAAAGGGTGGCAACCCAGAAGCTGACAGTGGTCAAACCTAAGTTCTTTCCCGGGCATGTCCGCCTGCCTGACCCGAATGGAGCCAGCCTAAGATCCGAACCGAGCACAGAAAACTCCACTTCACCCTGTTTTGTCACAAATCTATGGGGCATAAATTCCAGAGGATCCGGCCACTCTTGAGGGTCCCTGGTGATGGCCCACATGTTCACCATTGCGGTGGTCCCTTTGGGAACATCATACCCATCAATAGTTGTATCAGTGATAGCTAGACGAGCCCAAGAAAGAAGTGGACCTGGCGGATGAAGCCTCAGTACCTCCTTGATCACAGCCAGTAAGTAAGTCATGTTCATTACATCAGACTCATCAACGCTTCTTGATCTGCCAACAATTTCGTCAAGCTCATCATGGACCCTTTGTTGAACATCAGGGTGAAGCACAATCCTTGCTAGTATCCACTCCATCAAGACCGCAACGGTATCAGTTCCCCTGAATATCATTTCCTACACACAAAAAAAAAAAAAAAACAGACCGTACGTACGTATTCAGTACCAGAAATATTATTATTATTTGATTTGTAATTTAGTAAACTTGTCTGGACAAAAAATACTATTACACATGTGACGAATAGTCATTATTATAGTATAGCTCACCCACAGAACGGCGATCATGTCGGAATCTGATAATTTATCGGCACCTTGAAGCGAAAGTAAAACATCGACGAAATCTTGTGTTTCGTCGTTTGTTTTGTGTCTATGTTGGGATATAATTCGGGCCACAAAGCGGTTAACTTTGGGCACAAGGTTGGAGCATCGAACTCTGATTTTTTGAGGGTCGAAATCGGATAGCCATGGAAGATGGTCGGACCAATTTAATGTGCCCAGTAAATCGTAGCCTTCATCAACCAAAGCTCGAAGTTGCTCGACTTCATTGCTGGTGGAATTTAAGTTATATTTTCGTCCGAATATTGAAGCCATCATGTTGTTTAGGGAAGCTCGTTTGAGCAGTTGGCGGACGTGGAAGCTTTGGTTATGGAGAGCAAATAAGGTGACCATTTCAGAGGCAATCTGGCCTCTCTGTTCCTCGGCACCTCTGATTTGCTTAGGACAGAAAAGGTGCGTAGCCGCGATTCTCCTCAGGGTTCGCCAGTAAACCCCGTAAGGTGCGAACCCGATTGCTCTGTTGAACATCAAGCTATAGGCCGACTCTTTCACCGGCCTATCAGCAAACACAGAGCTGTTGAGAATCTCTCTCGCTACATCCGGATTGCACGTGACAATAACACGAGTGTCACCCAGGCTAAAGGCCATTAGCCTCTTGGCTTTGCATGCTTCTGCTGCGGCCGCAATCCGGTGGTGAGCCAAGGAGCTGGTCATTAGCTTCATGCTGCCTATTAGAGGCAAACCTCTAGGTCCTGGAATTCTCCTCTTGTTAGCAGCAGTAAGAGAGGAACGGTTCAGGAACCTGTATTTACCCCAGGCTGGGCCACCGGGGTAAGCCCAGTAGACAAGGGTCATGACTAGCCAGGCAAGAAGAATGATGAAAACCGACCATGCAAAGCTATCTTGACAAAAGGTTCGCCATTTGGATGCTAGGGCAAACACCCAAACACTCTCTATCTCACTTCTCATGGCGTTGGAGGCTGGGTTTTGGGGATTGAAACAAGGGGAGTTCAAGGATGCTGGCTTTTATATTTTAGGGTGTAAACACTAATGAGGGTGGATGCTATTTATATAGGGGCGTAATGAGTGTGGAACAAAAAGGTTGGGAGTAAGAGAAATATTGATTTCCTAGTTTTTATGATGTTATTTTCTATCCCAACCAAGAAATGTTGCTTTGTAGTGTACTAAAAATAAATTGAATATTGACTTGTGAGTTTGGTGTAAACTTTATTTTATACAAAGATAGAGAAGTAGATGATGAAAATTAAAGAGGACAAATTCCTCGGACAAGTTACCATGGGTGTTAAAAATGTTCAAGTTTCCAAGGAATGAGACGAGGGGGTCGTGTGGACGGATATTGTCGGGTGGCAAAGCAACGGTAGCACATGACACCCATGCCTTCTCCCCTCAGTCACTACTTTTAGGCGTACATGATACCCAGCAATGGCTTCAATTCGCCCCTATCTAAATCCCTACCCGGAGCACCAAAAACTGTATTTCCAACCATCGCCTGCCTTCTCGACACGTGCTCCTTTCATGCAGTGCCTGATGGTGACAACTCCTCCTTCCCTCACACCACCACTCATCTCCTATTCCTTTTAATGGCCATGCTTTGTCTGCATTTATCACCGTCCATGTGTCTTCGATACATGGTTATTGTTGTCAACTGAAATTTAGACCGTCAAACTTTGGAATCAATATGCTGTCCACGTGGTAGTTAGTGAACGTCCTGGATTTTTTAAGTTGCAGTATGACCAATCCCTGACCGTTGATCTTATTTGGCTTGAAGCAATCGGGTTGTCAACACTCAAAAGCTTGAAGCCTCTTCAATTTCTCAGTTTCCTGGAAAGGCCAAGAACAAGACCAAAGACTAAACCACGGTCAATGTCACATACTATCATGAATTTAATATCAAAAGCTGTAAAAATTTAATGCAGTTTAAATTTTGTGAATGAGAAATATATATTAAAATTGTTTAACTTCAGATTTAGCTAACACTATTTTCAGTTTACTTCACTAAATTTGACCCACCACTCACTAATTATTTTCAGTCAAAAAGGGAAAATAATGCAAATTGTCGGAGATAGCAGCCAAAGAAATTAATTAATCTTAGTGCACTAAATTACTCATCGCCCACTCTGTTCTCACCATTCGGTGAAGCATCAGATTCATAAAAGATTATAATAAAAAAAAACATGGAAATGAGGGAATTCTTGGATTCCTTTTTTTCTTTCCTACATATTAATAATTAATTAATAATAAAAAAGCAGTTCGAAGCTAATTACATGGCTTTTTAATGAACTGAAAACCATACCGATCGGATCATTTGATTAATTCGATAACAACCATAGATTGCCTAATCTTCCAATTTTAAATAACTCTTTTATTACCCCCATGCAAATATTATATCCACTATTCCTAGGATGTTTCTTTAATATTTAACTCACATTAGAAATTTTATTATATGATGTTTGACTAAATTAATTAATAAATTAATTAAATTAAATGTATTTATCAATTAATAATATAGTTATGATCAGGGATGGAGTTAGACAATTTTTGAGGGGGACGAAATAAAGTTATATATTTTATGATAGCAAAAATGAAATTTCACAATTTCAATTGCGTATATTTTTATAATTTTAAATGATTAAATCATTTTTTCTCATTCTTGAGGGTAAAATATAATTTTATCATATTTTAATTTAATTTTTTTAATAGTATAGAAAGACTAAGACTGAAGTTTTCCATTTTAGAGGGCCGGGCTCTGCCCCTGACTATAATAAACATATATATCGTTACCTCGATGACTACAATTACTAGTAATTATCACATTTTTATTATTTAACCTAATAATTCAAATTATTAATTAAAATTAAATTAAACTATTTAAGTTAACTAATGAATACACCAAAGAATGAAGCACAAAAACAATCAAGTATTAACCAAGTAAAAATAATAATAATACCTAGGTAAGAATCCACTTAGATTTCATCTTTAATTCTCAATCTAATTTATGCAATTTATTTTCTTAGCTCTTTGATATGTAGAAATCCCTTATTTATGCTAATATCTGTTTCAACATAATACCAACTAATTCTAGGTTGATTAGTTGAATTTCTTTCTAATTTATGTTAACAGAGCAGTTGGGAGCGAAAACCAGAGCGTCGACGCAAACTGTAGGAGTCACATGGGTTGGACCATTCCACACGAGAGTGTGGTGGATCGTGTCGATTTCACATGATTTTACACCGAACAGCGGAAAATCGTGATTTTTTGGTTTTTTGGACATTCTAAGACGTATATATGAAAAAAAAGATAGGAGGAAGTCATCATAGAATACTCAAGAAAATAACTCGAAAAACACCATTAAAGTCGATTCTGAAGCAGATTTCCATCAAGATTGAATATTTCCAATTGATTTCTTAGGAGATTATCATGAGTTTCTTTATTTCTTTCGGTTATATTGTGTCTTGAATGTTTTTATTTCCAAGCATGAACTAATTTTCTAAATACCTAGGGAGATGAACCCTATGGTGGGCTCTATTGTTTTATTTTTATTTTACACAATAAACTCTTAGTTTCTTATTGTCAATTATGTGTGCTTAACACTTGGTTTAATATTTCTATATTATTAATCCATGTTTGATGTGTTTAAATTTGAGGTTCAATAGACTCTGTTTAATAGTAGATTTTGCGTAATTTAATGGAGTTGCATGCAATCGTAGAAATAGAACAACATAAATCTGTCGTATTAGAATCAAATCTAATAGGGGAATTCATAGCACGAGTTAATGCGATAATATGAATTTTAATTAGAAAAAAATTTCTATTAATCAAACTAGAGTTAGTTGCTCTTATGCTTGAAAGAGATATTAGCATAATTTAGATATTTCTACGAATCAAGATACTAAGTAAAGAAATTGC
This sequence comes from Kokia cookei, assembly GCA_039519145.1. NCBI lineage: Eukaryota > Viridiplantae > Streptophyta > Magnoliopsida > Malvales > Malvaceae > Kokia > Kokia cookei. The sequence goes on from CM076905.1 coordinate 31,569,909, forward strand.
GTAATTTAGATTGATAGTGACAGATGAAATCTAAGTGAATTATTTCCCGAGTATTGTTTCGCTTCTTGATTGTTAATCGATTATTTTCGTGTTTTGTTCTTTGACGTATTCATTAATTAATTAATTTAGTTCATTTTAGTTTCTAATCAACCACTTGAATTATTCGATTAAATAATAGAAAGATAATAATTACTAGTACTTTTTAGTATTCGTGAGAACAATATCGTTGGTCACCATAATTATACTTTTAATTAATAGGTGCACTTACCTTAACCAAATTTTTAATTAATTCATGACACATCACGTATTCTAGTACGTGAAAGAAAAGAAAAAACAAGCGAAAAATTTAAAATGAGTTGAAAAAAATTATTATAATCCTAACAAAAGGAATAAAAATAGTTGGGGTTGAATTGAGTTGGTGACAAGTATTATATAAACATCATATCACATATAAAATCAAGTTGAATCCATTTAATTCAATAAAATTCAAAGTAACTTCACATTAAAAATAATATATAATTAAGATATAAGGTGAGATTATTTTTCGTGTTTAGTATTTTATAAATATAAAGGATAAATATTAAAATTATACATAAATTATGATTTAATGTGTAATTATATATATAAATTTTTGTTTTGTGTAATTTTTTACATGAAATTTTGATTTGATTCAATTCTTGTAAATTATTAACACGATTATTAATGTAACATCATTTTATGTTTATATATTGCATATATAAATAATTATATTTATCCAATAAATGTTTATGATTAAATCAAAATTAAAGTTTAACTATATATTTGAACCATAATTAAAGTTCATGTACATTAAAATCAAAGTTAATGTATAATCACAAATATATTCAAAAGTGGAAATAGAGGAAAAACCAACCATACCAAGAGTTTATTTACACTTTAAAATATGAATGAAAAAGAAATACATTTATTAAGTAAAGAAAGAAGCCATGATTGAGTAATTGTAAGAAAGACTAAAAGGTTTCAGAGAAAAAGAATTATAAATCAGAAACCAGAAGGAAGCTTTGTTTCATGTTTCCCACCAAAGTTCCATTGAATATAATAAGGTGAAGAGTGAAGAGCATGCATTGTTCTTGCCGCCATCCACTATAGGTTATACAAAAGTAAAAACCAAGAAGCTTCCTCCACGGTGTCATTGCAATTCTTCTTCGCCTCCTTATTATTATTATTATTATTAACGTCTCTGACAAACCTCACAGAGACAACACCAATATATGTCTTTTACTATGTTGTACCAACAACGCAGGCAATCTCGGAATCTTTATAAAGATGCCACTGTCTGTTGGCATTTCAAAGCGACTGTTGTATGGGGGGGACAGACAATTTACCTGAATTGCTACGAAATTTAGCACCTTCTAACCATTTGCATATTTTATACTTCACTTCATATTATAGTATGACGCTGCTTCAACTTTGACCTCTTCTTTTTGCCAACTCCAAATCCATGCCGACAAACAGTCGCTATATATATATATATATATATATATATATATTTCAACTTGATTAATTAATTTTTGGAGGATGAAATTCCGAATTATATATATATAATTCAATTGTGAGACTTTAAAATGAAAAACATTGTTGAAACACGTTCCATGAAAAGGTCTAAAATGAAAGAAAATATTTTTGAATCAACAACATGTCATCATCTCTATCACTTCCGATATCAATTTGAAGGAAGAGAAAGGACGGAGCACTCAAGTTGTTGAATTGGATATTCTTAAGTCCCCCTCCAAGACTTGGAAAAAAATGTAATAATTAATGGTTTGCAAGTGATAGGGGTTTAGCCGTAGGGCATGAAGACAGGTGAGGTCCCTTCAACCACACCAAAAAGTGTTCCGACTTTCCATGGTTTATAATCTAGTCAAACCATGAGTTTATTCTGCCTGCAGACATAGATTTTGGTCTTATCTCGAAACCAAAATGTACTTGATGTGTATTTAATTCAGCCATCAGTGCCAGCCCATTTAGTCGAATTAGATCATGAGAGAATCTGAGGGAAGCAACCAATGAATGACATTCTCCATATTTTAATATTAACAATTTGCAGAGAAAAGAATGTGTTAGTGGGACAGTTAAGGGCTAATTAACCCAAACCATACTGATGGCATGGTGGGGTGGCGAAAGGTCTAAAGGTTCTCTTTCCATCCAATATTGAATCTTTGAATGGATGATGGAACATGTTCAGCTTCCATTTGTTAATGGAAAAGGCATCATATCTTCATTGCCATTTCCTTTGCTTTTGACTAACGACGGCAAAGGCATTGATAATTATTTATTAGATTATTTAAAGGCATGTGGATGGGACATGGGAGTTGGGAGTTAAAGATGAGCAAATCTTTAATTATTGTGGGGGATTCCCTTAGATTTATTCAACCAACTTGCTTCTCTATCCTACTACTATTAGATTTAAATCTCAAGTTTTTATATTTAACAAACTTAGAGGAATCTCTTTTATATATCCCTTGAAATTATTAATTAATAAAAATCACATATACCAAGGCTTCCATTATTTCAAACCATACTAATTTTACTATCTGAATTTATATTTAATATATGGTAAGTCTAATTTATATATTGTTAATCTATATATTCGACAATCATTTATACATGGCACATGCAAAATTATTAATTTATACATGCTCGATTTATGACTTGTTTGGATTTATTTTTATTGGTTTCAGTGTGTATCGATGAAAATATATATGATAAATGCACATAAGATGCCAGAGTTAATCTAGTGATGTATAATTGTGTGATTAATTGCCTATACATTAAAAATTATTATTATTAGTTATTAGAAAATGAATTATTATGAAGCCTTGTAGTATTGAAAGTCGAGGTTATTGGTTTGAAGTATCTAAATTTGAGCTTTTCTTTTATTATATGTAATTGTGTTGTGTGGGTTTTCAGCCGATCATATGCAATTGTGCGTGCATGGGTTTTAGTCTCGCGTCATTTCCTTTTATATATATATACATTGTAATGGTTTGATTCTATTTTGTAATTATTTAAATATGTATTTTTTTGGATTTTTTATACAAATGATTCAAAAAAGAATTATTTATACAAATTATTCAAGTTGAATAATATTTACTTAAATGACCTAAAATAAACAATAAAAATTATAAAAATTTATTTCATGGTTGACACCCTTTAGATTTTCACCCCAATCATTAGTGGCAGCAATAAAAAAAAAAAATTTGGGTGTTTGCTATTCCATGGTCAACACCCCTATATTTTTTCAACCCGATATTATATTGGTATACGAAAATACCAAATTTTATAATAATAAAAAATTTGGTCCTTAACATCCCATGGTTGACACCACCTTTTTTACATTAAAATTTTTTATTGGTGTTTGCCAAACCATAGTCAACACCCAAAAAATACGAATAAAATATTATTTTTTTGGGTATCTACCAAGCCATGGTGGACACCTCTTTTTCAGGTCCCAAAAATATTTTTTTTAGTGTTTGTCAACTCATGGCCGATACTCAAAAAAATAAGAATAAAAAATTTATTGTTTTGGGTGTTTGCCACCCAATGGCCTACGCCATCTTTCCTAGATTTAAAATTTTAAAATTATTTTTAATTTGAATTTAAAAAAAGTTTGAAAAATGGAAAATTTTGAAATATAAATTATAATATTTTAATTTAAAAAATTATTTAAAAAGTTTTTTAATTATAATTGTCGAAACCATATTTTTTGGAAAACGACGAGTTTCGAAAATTATTTTAATGTTGGAAAATAGGAGTCGCCACCAATCCTTTATTCGGTGTGATTGGATCACCACAAAACGTTTGAAATTCATTTTGAAAAATATTTTGGTCTTCGTAATCCAGAAAATGAGTTCGGGAGTCGGTTACGCATGAGGAAGGGTTAGCACCCTCATATGCCTAAATTGGTACCATATTGATTATTTTCGGGTCTTAATTTATAAATTTTAAAAGCTTGAGTAAAGTTTAAAATACGATCCTTTGAATGCATGAGTTATGTTTAAAAGAAACCGATTTTGTTGGGAAGTCTCGCCATTTCAAAGTGATCGAGAAAGAAAGTTACATCCAGTGAGTTAGGACATAACATTTCGAGATCCAGAAATAACGAGCTTTTCTTTGTTGTAAACCTTTTAAAATTTGGAAAAAGATATTTGATTATCTCGATTTGAAGAAGGGTTGCACTTAGTAAGTTAAGGCGTAAATTTTCAGAATCGGAGATAAGGAAACCTTGCCTCGATTAAGGGTATTCGATTATTTCGATTTGAAGAAAAATTGCACCTAGTAAGTTAAGACACAAAATTTTGAAACTCGAAATAAAAGAATATTGCCTCGATTTTAAAGTTTTTATGAAAACAATTTTGGAAATAAATATGCGAGTTTAATATGAATGAGAAGTTAATAGTGAATATTAAATAAAAAGAAGGAAGATAATTAAGTAGATAAATGGTAAGCAAAAAAAATACAAAATACGAGTGCATAATAATTAAAATTAAATGCAAATATTGACGAGGAAGAAAAATGATGCAATCGGAGTTGAAAATGAGACTTTTTGGATACCCGGGGGTAAAATGGTAATTTTGGACTCTCGAGGGCAAAATGGTAATTTTAGGAAAATTTGGGGTTAAAAATGGAATTTTAGACATCCAAGGGTAAAATGGTAATTTTTAGAAAAATCAGGATAAAAAACTAAATTTTTGGACATCCGAGGGTAATATGATAATTTTGAAAGTTTTGGGGTCAAAAATGGAGTTTTTGGACATTCGGGGGTAAATGGTAATTTTTGAAAGTTTCGAGGTCAAAAATGGAATTTTTGGAAGTTCGAGGGTAAAAATATAATTTTCGAAAGTTTAGGGACCTTCAAAGTAATAAAACCAAAAACAAGTGACACGTGGCTACCCCTCAGGCATCCTGAAGTCAAAGGACTAATTTGAAAACCATGAAAAAATTTTGGGCCAATTTGCTAATTAAACAAAACTTGATTTAAGGATTAAATTAAAACAAATTAAAAATATGAGGGACTTTTTGCATAATAAGCCACAATAATGACATGTGGCAGCTCCTTATGCTTTCAAAAGGTCAAGGGACTAAATTGAAAAGCATTGAAAATTATTGGACCAATTTAAAAATAATTAAAAGTATAAAAAGGATTAAATTGAAACAATCAAAAATGCAGAAGGACCAAATGCGTAAATAACCCATTTTTTAAAAAAGCTAATCCTCCAGGCGGTCTGGTCGGGTCGGATTCGGGTCGGAGCTGGTTTTAACCAAAACGAAGTCGTTTTGGCCCCTAAGATTAGACACCAAAACGTTGCTGATCATCCGTCCACATGCCGTTCATGCGCCGCCATCATCGCCGTGCACGCTCCGCGGGTGTTCAAAGGTAAAGTTCTTGCCTTTTCGTCTCTCTCTCTTTTTTTTTGTTTTTTATTATAAACCCCAAATCTAGGTTTAAAATCCCCAAATTTCGAAACCACAGTTTAGTCCTTCATTTTCTAAAAAGAAAGGACTTTAGATCTGGGTGTGATTATTCCAGATCTTTGAAGAAACCCGATCTTGAAGTCCTATTTTTATCTTATATTTATTTTCATTTTCGAATCTATTACAGTTCTAAAACTCATTTCTTGTTCTTTGTTTTGCAAATCTGTTCGCGAAGAGGGGCTGACGGCGATTGGAGCGAAACCTGGCGTGTTTCTGGCGACGGCAGCACCAAACCAGGGGCATAACATACCCGGCCTCTCACCTTCCTTTTTGGTTTAATACCATTTAATATTTATTTTTATTATCATTATTATTAATGTTATTTCTAATATTATTAATAATACTATTTATTATTATTAATGCTTTTATTTATAATTTGAAAATAAGTAAAGAATGAATAATAAATGATGACTGAGAGATGGTTGATATATGTTAATGCATATTAATGTATGTTAAAATTCAAAGCATTTAAGAAAATAACTCAGTTATGAAAACATATATTGGGAATACCTAGGGATTTAATACTTTGAACTTTGAATTTGTTCTGCTGCTTGGTGCCTATTCAAATATTGTCTGTTATTAACTGCCTCTGTTTTGATTAATAAAAACTTTGAAATTTTGTTTTGTATTGATTTTGAATGTTCTACTGGTTCGTAACCAAGGGTTCCTCCTCCCTTACAATAGAATTAAATTCGGCTTTTTAAAGCCTGAATTCCATCATTACAAATTTTTTTTTAAATGTTGTCTATTCTCCTTTTTGCAGGTTCGGCAGTGCAAGTTGAAGCTAGTCGCAGGGCAAGTTGCAAGGTGCAACTTAGTGGTGGTGACGACGCACGTTCTGGTTGGCTGAGTGTGGACGGTGGCTGCACAAGTTAAAGCAGCAGATTAGGTTTAGGTTTAGGTCTTTTGGGTCAATTGAGATTGGGGCCCCAATTTGGGCTTGAAAATGGTTTAGATATTTTGTAACTAGACTATGGATTTGGACCCTCTCGGGCCTGTATTTGGACATTTTAAATTTATTTAAATTTAAATTTGTTATTCAAACTTAATATAAATTTAAAAATAAAAAATTTTGATCCAAGTTGGGCCCAGTCAAAATTGGTCTCCAACAGCTGCCCTTCTTTGCTCGTTGCTGTGTAACAAGAACGGAGCAAAGACTAAAAAGGAGGCCCAATTTTTTCAAGTTTCATTTCTTCGACGCTCTTTCTTCAACTGGTTCGCCTTTCGTTTTGTCAGTCGTCCGATCTTTGCCGCATCCACCTTTCTACATCTTTGATGTTGTGATTCCATATTGCCCTTAGGCAATTTCAAAAAGATAAAATTTGCTACTGTAATTTCACTCCATTCTCTTGAAATTTCAAGGAGATTGGAATTCATCACCGTAGTCTTTGAGTCTGGTTTCATTGACTTAGCCTTTTTCTCAGTATCTCATCAAGAAGATGACCGCATCACTTGCTTCAATCCGCTTCTTTGTATCTCATCAGGAAGATGAATTTGGTCCACTTCTTGGTATCTCATCAGGAAGTTAACCATTTTAATACTTCGACCTATTTCTCAATATCTCATCAGGAAGCTAGGGTTCGAAGATTTGCTCACATCGAGCGTGGGTTTAATTTGGTCTTCTTCTCAGTATCTCATAAGGAAGATAACCACATCGCTTATTTCAATCCGCTTCTCTGTATCTCATCAGGAAGACGAATTTGGTCCACTTCTCAGTATCTCATCAGGGAGCTAACCATTTTATTGCTTCGACCAGCTTCTCAATATCTCATCAGGAAGCTAGGATTCGAAGATTTGCTCCCATTGAGCCTCGAGTTGGTATACTTCTCTGTATCTCATCAGGAAGATGACCGCCTCACTTGTTTCAATCCGCTTCTCTGTACCTCATCAGGAAGACGAATTTGGTCCACTTCTCAGTATCTCATTAGGAAGCTAACCTTTTTATTGCTTCACCCCGCTTCTCAGTATCTCATCAGGAAACTGGGGTTCGAAGATTTGTTCGCATTGAGTTGGTATACTTCTCTGTATCTCATTAGGAAGACGATCGCCTCACTGTTTGTGGATAATCACAATCTGCCCCGTGATTGGGGTAGGGATTAGTTGACAAAGATCTGTCCCAAGCTCGGGGTAAAAGATTGGTTGATGATGATCTGCCCCAAGCTTGGGGTAAAAGATCTAATGGCTTCAATCTGGCCCTAGGCTCGGGGTAAAAGATTGGTTGATGATGATCTGCCCTAGGCTCGAGGTAAAAGATCAAATGACTTCATTGTAACTTCACTCCATTCCACTGTAACTTTAGGGAGATTGAGATTCGCTGCTGTACTTTTAATCCAACTTTGTTGCAACTTCAAGAAGATAGGATTTGATGTTGAAGCTTCATCTTGCCCTTACTACGACTTCAGAGAGATAAAGAGTTGTTATTGTTTTTTAATCCAACTTTACTGCAACTTTAAGAGGATAGGAATTGACGTTAAAGCTTCATCTTGCTCTTACTACAACTTTCTCGTTATGTTTCTAAGGTACAGGGTTTGCCATTGCGACTTAAACCTTTCCCTTCATGTCTTCGTGGTACTGGATTTGTCGTTTGCAGCTTAACTCTTTCCCTTTATGTCTCCTTGGTACTGGATCCGCCGTTGCGGCTTAGATTTTTCCCTTGTGTTTTTGTGGTACTAGATCCACCGTTGCGGCTTAGATCTTTCCCTTGATGCTTCTGAGGTACAAGGTTTGCCGTTGCGACTTAGATATTTCCCTTGATGTCTTCTGAGGTACTAGATTCGCCATTACGACTTAAACCTTTCCTTCTGTGTCTTTATGGCACTGGATCCGTCGTTGCGGTCTTAGATATTTCCCTTGATGTCTCATGGTGCTGAGACCTGTAGAATATGCTCAAATAGGCCTCTAGGTAGGCCAAATTGTTTAGGATGTCATGCTCAGGATGAATCAAATGTTCCTAAGAAGGTGAGTATAAATTTTGAATGTAAAAATGATTTTATCTTAGTCTTTAGGTCAACATTGTTTGTCGTTTGTCTAAGTCCTATTACTGATGTGTTATCACGTTTTACGTATGTGTATCATTGTCGTGAAACCTAAAGAGGTAGTCGTAATTTGGACTAATTATTTTGAGACCTTTCTAACCCTCGGGTTTGGTTATTTTCAACTAGTGGTTCCATTTCAGGTCCCTGTACCATTTAGGAATTTTCCAGAATGATATGCAGAAATCCTTCTATTCTTGATATTGTTGACCACTAACTATTATTTCAAACACAATGATGCTTGAATCAAGGTTATAAGGTGGACGAATTCGAATTTGTTTGAAGACAAATGTTACATGAATGAAAAGATCATTTCATTCATTAATCGTAATTTCGATGCGAAATTTGCTTGAACATGACCGCAAGGCGAGTGAAATTTTATTGGAGGTAAGGCTTACATGAAAAGATAAAAAATGACCCATATTGGTCAAAGACTTGCCAAACACAAAGTAAGCAAAGAATAGGGTTAGGTGGATGAATTTTATTGGAGGCAAAGCTCGCATGAATGAAAAGATTAAAAGTGACCCATATTGGTCAAAGGATGCCGAATATAGAATGAGCAAAGAGTAGAGTTTGGAGGCAAAGCTTGCATGAATGGAAAGATTAGTCCATTGGCTATTATGCAAACATGCTTGAACAGAGTTACGAAATGGATGAAATTGAATTTGATTGAAGGTTAAAGCTTGCATGAATGAAAAGGTCATTAGTTCAGTGATCATTGTTTTGATGCAGAAATGCTTGGACACAATCGTAATGCGAATGAGTTTCATAGAGGAAAAGCTCACAAAAAGATTAAAAATGACATGTATTAGTCAAAAGTTTCCCAACATAAGGTGAATAAAGAAATGGAATTAGGTGCCCCAGATATCAAAGTATGAGCTTCATTGAGTAAACTTGATGAGGACCATTCTGAGCTTGACATGTGTCTATGAAACTTGGAGTACTTCGTCAACGCTTCAAGGTGTAAAGTTTCTCCACCTTGATATTTTTTAGAGAGAAGACCACATTATGCCCCTTTTCTTTTTTCGAATTTGAGCTGCCTTTTCAGGTTTTCAACTCAAATCTCCTTAGGTTTCAATATGCTCTTTCACGAGTTTTCACCTCGACCTCTCCTTTTCTTTTTCGTTTTTCTATTTTCTTTTTCCTTTTTCCTTTTTCCTTTTTTTTCTTTTTCTTTCTTCATTTTTTTTTCTTCATTGTATTTGAGTTCACGAAGTTGGGCATGTCTTTGCCGTCCATTTTGACCAAAATTAAAGCCTCTCCAAAAAGACTTTCTTCATCTCGTGGGGCCTTTCCCAATTTGACACCCATCTTCCTTGGAAGTCTTTTGTAATTAAGATACTTTTCAAAACTAAAGCTCTCTCGTGGAGTTCTATAGAGCAGATCCTTCTTTGTCGTAAACCCTTGTCAGCTAGTCATGACTTTTAGCATCCTTTCTTTTAGTTGACTGCATTTGGATTGGATCCATTCTGCTTCATCAACTCTAACAAAATTTGGAGGGAAGGAAGCTTGATTCTAATATGTAGGATGATTTTTATTCTGGTACAAAAGGTGTTCCCCCAGTGGCTAGTCCGATAAACCTCGAAGGCAAATGGTGATTTCTCATGTCGAGTCTTTGTAGGTCTCTACTATGAATCCTTTTGATGTTCTTATTGGTCACCTCCAATGCCTCATTCACCTATTTTTTCGATATGGCGCTGAGTCGTGATATTTGCTCTTGAATTAACTGCAAATTTTACTATTGTGTTGTTGCTCAAGTTCAAGTTATCGTCGAATATGATTCTTTCTTAGCATTCCATACCAGATTATAATCTCTCATTTTCAGCGATCTTACTTAACCGCCAATTGGCCTAGGTAGTAATCAATGATCATGAAGACGAATTTATGCACGTTAGAAACTCTTTCGCAAGGTTGGCTCGATAATGTCCATGCTTCTATAAAAGAGGCCACAACATGGAAGGATGATGGAGAATAAATTTTTTAAGATACCCTTTGCGGGTTTTCATCTTCACTTTTTCTTCTTTTTTCTCTTTTTCCTTTTTTACCTTTTTTATTGGGTTTTAAAATGCCCTTTGCGGATTTTCGACCCTTTTTTTTATAACACGTCGAGTCTCAATTTTTCAAGTTTCTATTGAATTGGATGAATTCTTCTTTTATTAGAGTCTATGTGTCACGACATCAGTTTGTTAAACCTGGCATGCTTTGATAGGATCATGCAAAGACCTTTGGATTTTCAAGGTAGCTTGCCTTGTTTTTACAAAGACTCGTGTCTCGATTCTCACTTAAAATCACGACTCTTCAAGATGATGTCTGTTTCGTGTATTGCTCAAACATCCATAGCAGATCAGAAGACAAGTTACATTCTTAATCATTTTCAAAGCCTCAGAGTTTTTCTGGACACATGTCTTACTCAAAAGAGTTTAAGTCAACAGTAGTGTTTCTCGTATCCTTGATATCAAGGGACCCAGCGCAAAGATAAAAAAAGGGGTCCAAAGAATAATTGAACTAAAGAATGATTAATTGTGGTATGAACGAATGGAAAGAATGATAAGGTGTTTGCCAAATAGGACAAAACAATGTATCCTTTTTATTGAAATAAAAAATAGTGGTCATTTGCCCTTTATAAAAGGATCCCTAATAGTGACAACTGTATTCTGAACATTTTCCAGGAAAAGTCCTAAAACTACAGGAAACTCCTACACAGTCTAGTTGTCCAAACCACTTTCGATGGACTTGGGGCAAACTCTCAATAGGTTCCACTTTTCACATGACTTTTTCTCAAATTTTTATCATTTTTTATCTTGATTTATCATGTTTCCTCTCAGTTTTCATTTAGGGCTGATGACTCACTTTCACACGAGTGTTTTAAATATTAGGGATTTTATTGAAATTTAATGCATGAGTGTAATGCAAATGAAAGGTAAAATGCATGCAAAAAGGCTTTGATTCTTAGTTCCATTCCATTAGACAACTTTACTAGAAAACAAATTCTTTTACATAAGATAGATGCATGTATGGTCGTGTCTTAATGCTCAAAGTCCTAATCTTCAAAACTAATTTTTGCTTCGATTTGACCCCGATTTAAAATGTCAGTCCTGAATAGCTAAAGTTTGCAAACGGTTAGTCGTTTCTTGCATTTGGTGGAGTTATTGCTTGCGAGATGATCTCTATCTTAAACTTGCCCCTAAAATCATTGATGTTATTCCTCGTTTACTTTCAATTTCTTTGGCGAAATCACCTTGTCTTTAGATAACCATAAATTCCTTTAATGAATTGTAATCCTTAGAGAATACTTGATAGGAGACTTTTTCGACTTTTCAAATGGCCACGAGACCATACTAACAAAAGTCGTGAACCAATACACCTTCTCTTCCCCCTTCTTCGACAAGTGCTTAATGGCTAAGATTGCTAGAACATGAGTGATTCTTTTGTCAAGCTAGTCAAACAAAATCTGCAGCTGCGACCTCTACGTGCCCCGACACTTTAAGGAAGGCGACTAACTCAATCGTATTTGAGACGAAGATGTCATCACTGTTTCTTGCATTTGAGTGTACTAAGCCTTGCAGGTTTTCAAAAGCAGTGTACTTGTTCTCCTCTTTTTCCTTAATCAGGATTGCATCCCAATGCTCGCTCGTCTAGAGTAGACCTTATCTCTTGAGTTCTTTGACAATGGAGCGATAGTATGTCCATGTTTTTGGAGGTGAAACAACTAAGTTGAATTTCAATACCGTGTTAGGACTCGGAAAAGGTGCATCTCTACTTTAACCTAAAGTAGGTAAAGACGATCGCCATATTCAAAGTAAACTTTATTGTTTTGAATCTTTGGGCAAAAAGGTAAAACGATTTACTCTTTTATCATGGGCACCATGTCCTCCTCTCCAAATGTGAAACCATTAAAATTTGAAATCCAATACTAAGTGAGAGCTCGAGACCAATCAAGTAAGTTAACATATTCGTGATTGGATATCCGCCTCATTTTGTCTTCCATGCTTCTTTCAGCTCTAGCAAACTGCTATGACTTTTATTTACCTGGGTGTAATCTTAAATCCCTGACATGCACTCCTTTGACAGGTTATCACCTTTATCTTTGACCATATATGCACGACCACGTTGACTTCTACCTCATCAAGGAATCTGTTTTCTTATGACCAGTTCTCTATTTGATAATAGAACATGAATCAACACCTTTTTTTATGAGAATGCAATGCAAACAGATTCAAAATATATTGCGATTAAAAACAAAAATATAACCGTGTCTCTTACCTTGCTCGAGTAACCACTGAAGGTTTGGCACAATCTAACTCAAGGTAAGCTTGTATAGAATTACACAAGTTAATAAAATGTGCTGCTTATGAATGCATGAATGCATAAGAAAGGTATTGACTTATAACTCAATTCTATTAGAAAAACCTTACTAGAAATCAAAGTCCTTTACATGAAACATATACATAAATGGTTGTGTCGCGGTGTTCAAAAGACTTAACCTTCGTAGGAAGTCCTTCAAATAGCCTTGGCTCATCTCTGACTTTCGGTCCACAATATCATTTTGAAAAAGTTGAGTGGTCAGTCACTTCTCGTACTTAGGCCAAAACTCAGATGATTACACGATTTTTGTTTTCGTCCTGCTCATCTGGCAGATCATCAATTTTCGTTCTCTTTCCATCTTTGCTATGTAAGCCCGACCATATTATCTTCTATTTCATCAAGGTATCTATTTTTCTTATGATCAGCTTTTCTATTTAGTAATTGAGCTTAAAACTATACTTATCTTTGTATGAGGATGTAATGCAAATAGATTCGAAATAATACATGAATAAAACTTGGAATAAATTGCAATTAAAAGCAAAGAAAAAAGAATGTAACTGTGTCTCTTACCTTCTTCATGCAACCGTTGAATGCTTGACACAATTCTACTTGAAGTAGGCTCTCAAGGAATTATGTGCAAATTAATAAAATGTGCAGCTCATGAATGCATGAATGCATAAGAAAACATTGACTCATAGCTCAATTCTATTAGAAAATTTTACTAGAAAACAAATTCCTTTACAAAAGACAGACCCGCATATGGTCGCGCCTTAGTGTTCAAAAACTTTTAATCTTCGTAGGACATTTTCCAATTTCGCCCTAGCTTGTCCTTTGATTTTCGGTCCCAACATGTCAACTTAAGTGATTGGTCACTTTTCGTGGTTGGGTCAAAATTTGGTTCATTGTGCGGTCTTTGTTTCTATCTTACTTGACTGGCTAATCATTGGCTTTTTGTCATCCTTTTCTTTTTTTGACCATATGCGCGCGACCGTATTATTTTTCACCTTATCAAGGAACTTTTCTTATGACCAATTTTCTATTTAGTAATTAAGCTTAAGTCCACACTCGTCTTGTATGAAGATGTAATGCAAGCAATAATTTAAAAAAGCTAAAGAATACAACTATGATAACAAAGTATGAGTATGAAACAGAGAACCTAGACTTGGGAGACTACTAACAGTTCGGTGTAGTTCTATCTTAAGGTAAGCAACTAAGATTCACTACATGAGGTTTTAGGCTCTAGAGTAAAGGGTACCTAAACCAGCAGATCCCTCAATCTTCACCCATTACAGGCTCATACGGACGAGTTCGGTTTAGGGGGACACATTTCCCACATGTTTGCATGGAAGTGAAAACTTCACGAAAACATGGGTACGGATGTAATCCCGAAAGCGATTCACTATCCTGCACGAAGGCGAAGACCTCACAAAGGAGTAGTTTCTCGCTTCCACTTAAAAGGGTAGTAATCAAAATGCATATGGATGCAAATTTACACTAGTAATATCACATGATGTAATGTCACACAAAAGATGCTGAGGATCGCATATTAAACAAGACCGAAAGTTTTAAATTTTTCAAAAAGGACCCGAAAATAATTAATTTTGTTTTGACTCTCGCTTATTTTTTAAAAAGTCCCTAGTGGAGTCGCCAAGTTGTCGAAACCATCTTTTTTGAAAAATGACGAGTTTCGAAAATTATTTTAATGTTGAAAAATAGGAGTCGCCACCAATCTTTTATTCGGTGTGATTGGACCACCACAAAACATTTGAAATTCGTTTTGAAAATTATTTTGGTCTTTGTAATCCAGAAAATGAGTTCGGGAGTCGGTTACGCATGAGGAAGGGTTAGCACCCTTATACGCCCAAAATTGGTACCATATTGATTATTTTCGGGTCTTAATTTGTAAAATTTAGAAGCTCGAGTAAAGTTCAAAATACGATCCTTTGAATGCATGAGTTATGTTTAAAAGAAACCGATTTTGTTTGGAAATCTCGTCATTTCAAAGTGATCGAGAAAGAAAGTTACATCCAGTGAGTTAGGACATAACATTTCGAGATCCAGAAATAACAAGCTTTCCTTTGTTGTAAACCTTTTAAATTTTGGAAAAGGATATTTGATTATCTCTATTTGAAGAAAGGTTGCACCTAGTAAGTTAAGGCGCAAATTTTCAGAATCGAAGATAAGGAAACCTTGCCTCGATTAAGGGTATTCAATTATTTCGATTTGAAAAAAATTGCACCTAGTAAGTTAAGGCACAAAATTTCGAAACTCGAAATAAAAGAATATTGCCTTGATTTTAAAGTTTTTATGTAAACAATTTTGAAAACAAATATGCGAGTTTAATATGAATGAACAGTTAATAGTGGATATTAAATAACACGAAGGAAGATAATTACACAGATAAATGGTAAGCAAAAAAAATACAAAATACGAGTGCATAATAATTAAAATTAAATGCAAATATTTATGAGAAAGAAAAATCATGCAATCGGAGTTGAAAATGAGACTTTTTGGATACTCGGGGAACAAAATGGTAATTTTAGACTCTTGAGGGTAAAATGATAATTTTGGGAAAATTTATGGTTAAAAATGTAATTTTAGACATCCGAAAGTAAAACGGTAACTTTTAGAAAAATCACGATAAAAAACGGAATTTTTGGACATTAGGGGGTAAAATGATAATTTTAAAAGTTTCGAGGTTAAAAATGAAATTTTTAGACATCCGAGGGTAAAATGGTAATTTTTTGGATGTTTTGGAGTCAAAAATGGAATTTTTGGAAGTTCAGAGGTAAAAATATAATTTTCAAAAGTTTCGAGGTCAAAAATGGAATCTTTGGAAATTTAGGGGTAAAAATATAATTTTCAAAAGTTTCGAGGTTAAAAATAAAATCTTTGGAAATTCGGGGGTAAAAAAATAATTTTTGAATAGTTTAGAGACATTCAAAGCAATAAAACCAAAAACAAGTTAAACATGGTAACCCCTCAAGCATCCTGAAACCAAAGGACTAATTTGAAAATCGTGAAAAAATTTTGGGCCAATTTGGTAATTAAACAAAATTTGATTCAAGGATTAAATTAAAACAAATTAAAAATAAGAGGGTCTTTTTGCATAAATAAGCCACAACAATGACACGTGGCAGCTTCTTATGCTTTCAAAAGGTCAAGGGACTAAATTAAAAAGCATTGAAAATTATTGTGCCAATTTAAAAATAATTAAAAGTATAAAAAGGACTAAATTGAAACAATCAAAAACACAGAAAGACCAAATGCATAAATAACTCATTTTTTTTTAAAACACGGATCCTCCATACGGGTCGAGTCGGATTCGGGTCGGAGCTGGTTTTTGTCAAAATGGCGTCGTTTTGGCCCTTAAGATCAGACACCAAAACAGCGTCGTTTGGATGTGAGTATTTAAACCAAATTTTCTTTCAAATTTTCATTTGTCTTTCATTTAAAAAAAAAAAAAAAAACCAAAACCCCTTCATTTTTTTTTCCATGGCCTTTTCATGTCCGGCCATCAAGAACCCATGCTCGACCGCCATCGTTGTTGCCACGCACTACCGTCGCGTGTCGGCTCGTCGTCGATCATCCGTCAGCACATCGTCCACGCGCCGCCATCGCCGTCGTGCACGCGCCGTCAGTGTTCGAAGGTAAAGTTCTTGCCTTTTCTTCTCTCTCTTTTTTTTTTGTTTTTTTATTGAAAACCCCAAATCTGGGTTTGAAATCCCTAAATTTCGAAACCACAGTTTAGTCCTTCATTTTCAAAAAAAAAAAAAAAGACTTTAGATCTGGGTGTGGTTATTCCAGATCTTTGAAGAAACCCGATCTTGAAGTCCTATTTTTATCTTATTTTTATTTTCATTTTCAAATCTGTTACGGTTTTAAAACTCATTTCTTGTTCTTTGTTTTGCAAATCTGTCCACGAGGAGGGGCTGACGGCGATTGGAGCGAAACCCGGCATGTTTCTGGCGACGACGACACCAAACTAGGAGCGTAACATACCCGACCTCTCACCTTCATTTTTTGTTTAATACCATTTAATATTTTATTTTTATTATCATTATTATTAATGTTATTAATACTATTTATTACATCATAAATAATATTATTTATTACTATTAATGCTTTTATTTACAATTTGAAAATAAGTAAAGAATGAATAATAAATGATGACAGAGAGATGATTGATATATGTTAATGCATATTAATGTATGTTAAAATGAATAATAAATGATGACAGAGAGATGGTTGATATATGTTAATGCATATTAATGTATGTTAAAATTCAAAGCATTTAAGAAATAACTCAGTTATGAAAAAATATATTGGGAATACTTGGGGATTTAATACTTTGAACTTTGAATTTGTTCTGTTGCTTGGTGCCTATTCAAATACTGTCTGCTATTAATTGCTTCTGTTTTGATTAATAAAAACTTCGAAATTTTGTTTTGTATTGATTTTGAATGTTCTACTGGTTCGTAACCAAGGGTTCCTCCTCCCTTACAACAGAATTGAATTCGACTTTTTAAAGCTTGAATTCCATCATTACAAATTTTTGTTTTTTTTTTTTAAATGTTGTCTATTCTCCTTTTTGCAGGTTCGGCAGTGCAAGTTGAAGTTGGTGGTAGGCCAAGTTGCAAGGTGCAACTTAGTGGTGGTGACGTGGCACGTTTTGGTTGGCTGAGAGTGGATGGTGGCTGCACAAGTTGAAGCAACAGATTGGGTTTAGGTTTAGGTCTTTTGGGCCAATTGAGATTGGGGCCCTAATTTGGGCTTGTAAAATGGTTTAGATATTTTGTAATTGGACTATGGATTTGGGGCCACTCGAGCCTGTATTTGGATATTTTAAATTTAATTTTAAGTTTAAAACCATTTTAAATTTAACTAAATTTAAATTTGTTAAATAAATTTAAAATCAATTCAAACTTAATATAAATTTAAAAATAAAAAATTTTGATCCAAGTTGGGTTCAGTTAAAATTGGGCTCCAACAATAATGTTTTAAATTATGTTTTAATTATTTAAAATTTAATTATTTTTTAAAATTTTCGAAATGTGGTGTAGACCATTGGATGAAAAAAATATTTTTAAATTTGAAAAATATGGGGTAGATCATTGGGTGACAAACATAAAAAAATATTTTTAAAATTGGAAAAGTGGTGTATGTCATTAAGTGACAAACACTCAAAAATATTTTTAAATTTGAGGAATGTGATGTAAGTCATTGGGTGGGAAACACCTCAAAAAATATTTTTGGAACATAAAAAAGAGGGTGTCAACCATGGCTTGGCAGACATTCAAAAAATAATTTTTTATTCGTATTTTTTGAGTGTCGATCATGGCTTGGTAAACACCAAAAAAATATTGTTTATGTAAAAAAGAAGGTGTCGACCATCAAATATCAAGGACCCAAATTTTTTTCTTTTCAAAATCTCATATTTTTATATACCAGTATAATATCGGGTTAAAAAATTCATGGCCAACATCCAAAAAATTCATTTTTTATGCCTGACACAAATCATTGAGGTGAAATTTTAGGAGGTGTCGACCATCACATGGACTTTTAGCATTTTTACTGTTCATTTTAGATCGTTATGTTTTAATTATAATTTTTTAAATTATGTTTTAATTATTTAAATTTTAATTATTTTTTAAAATTTTGGAAATGTGGTGTAGGCCCTTGGATGAAAAAAATATTTTTAAATCTGAAAAATGTGGTGTAAATCATTGGGTGATAAACATAAAAAAAAATACTTTTAAAATTGAAAAAGTGGTGTATGCTATTAGGTGACAAACTTTTAAAAAAAATTTAAATTGGAGAATGTGATGTAAGTCATTGGATGAGGGAATGTAATGTAAGTTATTGGGTGGTAAATATTCAAAAAAATATTTTTGGGACCTGAAAAAGGGGGTGTCAGTCATGGCTTGGCAGACACCCAAAAAAATAATTTTTATGTAAAAAGGTGGTGTTAGTCATCAAATGTCAAGGACCCAAAATTTTTTTCTTTTCAAAATCTCGTATTTTTGTATACCAATATAATATCAGGTTAAAAAATCCATGGCTAACATCCACAAAATTCATTTTTTATGCTTGACACCAATCATTAGGGTGAAATTTTAGAAGGTGTCGGTCATCACATGGACTTTTAGCATTTTTACTGTTCATTTTAGATCATTTTAGTGTATATTTCTCAACTTGGGTCATGTTTGTAAATAATAGATTTTTTCGGGTCATTTTTTATAAAACCCCATTTTTTAATATACTGGTGTGATTACATGGTAGTATATGTTCGTACTTTCTTAACTCTTTGACAACGCACACACACCTTGGACACACAGGTGTTCGAACCTGGGTCTCCTAAGATGAACAACATCCTCTTTTCTACTCGAGCCACTCGTTTGGTTCACTTAAACATGTATTTATACTTGCATTATATTTGTACTTGTATTTTTTTTTTCATGTGTAATAAATTTATTTATTCTTTCAAAATAATGTAGTAACACACGGTAACTTCTTAATCTCAATTGTGAATTTTTTTTAGTTAAAATATGTTATAAGTTATTGTACTCTTCGTAAATTTGAAAATTAGCCCTATACTTTTATTTTAAGATTTTGTTCCCTTTACTTTGTAGATTTCAAAATTCAGGTTTAACTATTAACACTGTTAAAAATATTTTGTTAAATTCAAGTTCATTACAATGTTTTTTTTTAGTTACATTACTATCAAGTGAGTAATTTTTTATTTCAAAATGTTACACCAACCAATTTAACAAAGAAAAAACAATGTTAACAATTGGACTTGAATTTTAAAAATCTAAAAAGTAAAGAGACTAAATTTTTAGAGTTAAAATATAAAGATAAAATTTTAAAATTTTAAAGAGTACAGGGACCTATGGAAAAATTCAACTTTTTTCCTCCACTAGATAATTTATCCAAATAGGAGCTCTTATGAACTCAACAAGTGACTCCAGTGAAAAAGAGAATGTTGTTAATCCTAAGGGTCTTGGGTTCGAGCACTTGTGTATGCGCGTTGTCAAAGGGTTAAGAAAATATGAGCAGATACTATCATATAATCACACCAATATATTTAAAAAAAAAAAAAAGAGCTCTTATTATATATGTTTCTGATTTTCTTTGTGGACCAAGGCCTGGTTACCTTGGAAAACGGCCCGTCCGATTGGGCTTTTGGTAGCGTCTATTGATCTCACTCACTTTCTCAAATTCCCGCTAGATTGAAGGGTTGAACTGTGGATTCATAGACGCGGCAAATGGGTTAGTTTGGATAAACTTTTTCAGATTTAAATTTTTTAGGCATGAAAGTTTTGGGCTTGGACTTGAATTTTTCAGGTTTAAATTTTTCATTTTAAGATTCGAGTTTAAATCAAGTCGAGTGAATTTTGATGGTTCAAATAATTTTAAAATTTTTAAATTATAAATACTTTAAGCTCGAATGTAATAATTCATTTACTTTTATATAATGATAACATAATTTAAATTTTACCTTATAAAAAATATAAATTATATATATTTAATAAAGTTTTTTTATATAAAATAATTAAATTGCTAACTGTATGTGAAATTTATTATTATATGGTACATATAAGAATTGACGAAAAAATATTTTATTATTTATTATTATATTATATTACCAATTAAATAATTTTTATTTTTCTTATTAAATTTATAAACCTAATATTCATATTCTAAAATATTTATTCCAAAACCTAAATATATTATACTAAGCCCAACCCAAATGATATACTTATTATTACTCAAAGTCAAAATAAACTAATTATGACCCAAATATCAAGTCTAAAATAAAAAGAAATTAAACTCAATACCCAAATATAATTGTAAAAGTTAAAAACCAATTCAAAATATAATTTAATAAAAATAATATTGTATTAAGATATTCAAATTTTAATGATATTTTATGTATTATTAGTTATAAACATATATTGAAATTAATTTATAAAATAATATTAGTTATATATATATATATAGTTCTAGTCATAGTTGTTGAAAAATATGATGATGTTGGGAATTTATTGAACAACATTTATGAGTTGTGTTGATTATGTGGATGATATCTAGTTCATTAATGAATATCATATCACTTGAGGAAATATATTTGGAGGATCAAGTTAGATGAGATCAACCTTGTCTAATCCCTTAAATCAAAGAAGTTGGATTGGATTAAATCGTTGATATCTTGTTTTTTATTATTGTATTGTATCCCACTAGTGAATATGCTATTTAATAAGGATTGTGATAAGAATCCAACGAGTGGCTCCAATGGTTAAGAGAATGTTGTTCATCTTAGGAGATCCAGGTTCGAAC
Source organism: Kokia cookei (assembly GCA_039519145.1). Lineage (NCBI taxonomy): Eukaryota > Viridiplantae > Streptophyta > Magnoliopsida > Malvales > Malvaceae > Kokia > Kokia cookei. The sequence goes on from CM076905.1 coordinate 31,591,100, forward strand.
ACCAATATGTACAAGATGTGCGTGTCTTATCGAAGGGTTAAAAAAGTATGAGCTTTATTTGTAAGGTGGCTTGATATGCCATCTTTTGTGGAGTAGACCTACGTGAATTCAAAAGGATTGTCAAATGCACTATTGCTAATTTTACAGTTAAGCTTTATTTGTTCATCTAATATTAGATTTGAATCTCAAGTTTTTATATTTAGGTAGTATTTGAAAAATTATCTAGTAATTGAATTTATGTATAATTTCTTATAATTATACAATGATGGCATGTTTGGATAACTATTATAATTGGTACGTTTCATCGAATTGGTTGTAATTGCAGCACCCAATCACCCTTTCTAATTCTTAGGAGAGAGGGTAAAAATTAGAGTAATTACACAAATAATTACACCCAAATCAAATTTTAAAAAGCTATTTTTATGCAAGTATAAAAAATGATATCATAAGCAAAAATACATCTGAGTGTTTGAGATGATTATGACAAGAAATTTCTTATATTATAAATCCTAAAAAATATATTGTAAAAATAATTAGTGTATTTAGGGATGTCAATTGGGCAAGGCGGTTGCGAAGGGTGCTCCCCTCACATCCTTTCCCGTCAATAATTTTCATCCCCGCCCCACGACCCGCAAGATTAAAACTATCCCTGCCCCACCACCCACTTGGTCCTCAGACCCACCTAATCCCTGATATATCCGCCCCACAACCCACTTCATATAATATGTTTATAAGTATCAATTAAATAGATATAAACCAAAAAATTTTTGAGAAGAAAGTATGAAATACTTGTCTTCCGGACTCCCACCACATATGTGATATTATTTCAACTATCATCATTTTAAAAAATTAAGTTATCGCGACCCTTTAATAGGTAAATAAAATATAACTTCAACACGTGTTTAAAAAATTCGAAAAATAAAGTCCTTTCATAATATCCAAATACAAACAATATATCAAATACATCATAATATGCTTATTATATTATGTAGGGCGGGTGAGGATGGGGCGGGTACAAGGTCTTAACCAGACCTGCCTTACCACCCACAGTGGGTCTAATTTTTGTCTCCATCCCCGTCCCGCACCCGCAAAACCTGTACCCATCCCTGTCCAATTGGGTGCGAAATGGGGTGAGGTCTCACGAAACCCATCCCACTAACATCCCTAAGTGTATTTTATAAAGTTATAACAAAAAATATATTATTTAGATCCTAAAAATTTTCTAAAGTTATGAAAAAAAATATTATAAAAAATAATTTAAATGTCATAAAAGTGTTATAATATATTTATTTATAAAAAATTATGACAAAAAAGTATCAACATAATTTATTTATTTTTTCATGCTATATATTATAAAAATAATATACTTATTTATAAAAAAATGTTATGACTTTTTTTTTTTTTATCATAATTTATCTTAAAAAATTAATAAAAAAAATAATATTGATAAGAAGTGTTATGAAAGTTATTGGAGAATTTATAAAAAGTATATTTATATGCATAATTGATAGGCATGAATTAAAGAAAATGAAACACTAAGATTGAGTGTGAAATTGTAGGTGCAGGTAATGTAAGGCAATGATGGTTGGATATGAAGAAAGAGGTAGTTCATATATACGGGATTGAAGGAGAAATTAGAGTGAAACCATGGCTATAACCCACAGAAAGTTTCCAAAGCAAAAGTTGCATTACAGATGATCAGGAAAGACAGGTTAGATGAATCTCAAAGTTAATAATAGTATATATTGAAGAAGGGGACTGCCTGAACCCATCATCCATACATGTTGATAGGTACAAATTGCAAATGGTCGCTGCTCTTTTTATATGTTTCTTCTTCTTGTTATTTTTTCAGAAAGATTAATGATTTTCAGAGGACATGTTGCGTCAACTAATATAAAATTCAGATTTTTTTTTATTTGCTTAATATATAATTTGATATTTGATAAATTATTTTAATTCGGTAGCTATGTTATTTCTTGTCTAATCTAGTACCTATAGTTGACAAAAAGTTGTATATTTTGATAACGATGTTAACATTTGAGTGTTTAGTTCAGGGTTTTGTTTTGATTTGATAAAAATTAATTGCTAATAGTATTAGGTTTGAATTTTTCATGGTTATGTTAATACAATAAATTTGGTGTTAATTGTAATTTTGTTTAATTTGTTAAATACAATATGATGGATTTGATTTAATTTGAGTTTTAGGGTTGATTTGAATATTGTTAACTAATTCTGAATTTTCATTAAATCAATTATAAAACTCGAATTAAATGCTGAAGTATAACTTTTGCCAAAATGTATAACTTTTGTCAATTACATGTATCACATTGGACCCAAAAAATAACATGAGTACCACATTTAAAAAAAAATGTGGAACTCAAGTACCAAATTACGTGTTAAACCCTTTTAATACATGAAAAAATTATTTTAGGATCTATTTGGATGCCTTAAAGTAATTGGATGAAAATATAATTATTACCTTAATAATTACCTTAGACATGTTTGACTAATAGATTATAATTATATTGTATTTTTTTTATCTCATATTTGGTAGTATAAATTGTAACTAAGCAATTACATAATTTTAATTCTAAAAAGACATTAATTAATATAAAAATTATCAATAATACTTGAAAAAATTATCTAAACAAGTAACAAGATTTAAAATCAAACAAATGTATATAACACGTCAATCTAAAAGTATTCAACAACACTATCACTAATAAAATTCATAAGAAAAATAATCATTATAAACAATTTTATCAGATTATTCTAGCATTCCATAATTGTTGAATTAACTTCTCCCTAACATTAATCATATGCTCATCGTTATTATCAATTGATCTTTGACCAATTATAAATAATTAACAAAAAATATCATGTAATTTAATTAAATTCAGTATAAATAATTTATAATAAATACTTAATTGTTTAGTAAGTTGAATGGTGTAAATCATTATCCCTCATCAATAGAAAATTTAAATCATTTAAAATATAATATTTTTAAAAATTAAAACACATTCTAAATTTAAAATACTAGTATTGTTGTATTAAAATAATTATTTAAACGCAAATGATGTATTAATAGGTTTGAAAAGCTATAAGACATTCGGATTTGAGTGTAATTATTTGTAATTATCAGAGTAATTACTCTTATTCTCTTCTTCATTTAAAAATTATAAAATGTAATTATTTGTAAATATACTGATGAGGTTGTATTTCTTTTGAATAAGTCAATATATGGTGAACAGATTGGAAAAGAAAAAATTAAAATTGATTGTTGATTGATGAGACAGGAGAAAAAATGGACAATGAATTAAACATAAATTTCGCTGGTCATGGAATCACCATAAATATCTAAATCAATTTTGTTTTCTTTAATCACCGCAGTTACTGTTGCTTCAAAGTTTCAATGATTAATGGTATTTGATCTGATTATATTTCAGAATAAAAGTACCTTCAATCAAATGTCAAACACATGAACACTCAACGTCTGTCCAACGCCAGGACAATCCAACAACCAACATATACTAAATTCGAAATACAATCAAAGAAGAATTAAAATACATGAACAGCTTGATTCATGAGTACATTTTCCATAAATTTTTTAGGAAAAGAAACATAACAAATTATATAATAAGAACACCGGGAAAAGATTAACTTGTAGGCAGATTAAGTTATCATCATCACCCAAAGCTAGCTGAAGCTGCAGCAGCATCTGCAACAAGTGCATACTGTGATAAGTATTTATACACCCAATGATTGTTGATCATCAATACTAGTGATATAAATACATACACTATCTGTAAACTTAAATCTTGAATGAAAATATACCTCTATAAATGAAACACATTAAGAACCGATACACTGGCTTCGGGTTCAATGTTTCTTGCCAGCAACAACATATAATATAGAATACGTTAGGGCTTGCATTGCCCCTCCAATTTATTACTCTTGCCTTGAAGCTCTGGATGGATCTTCCTTTTCAACATCTTCTTCATCATCTAAGTAACATTTTGTTTTAATCAACTAAAATTCTGCTTAAAAGAAACCATGAAAAGTAAGTTTTTAAGACTCACCTGGTTTAGCATTTTGATGGGACGTGAATCCTTTCCAGCATGGGGAATAAATTTTTTGGCAAAAGGAGTCCCTTTTTCCGTAGGAAGAGAAGCCTCTCCGCAAGGATTTAACTCTAAATCAAGATGGGCGGGCTTGTTTTCCATGTCAGAGTCCTGGTAAAAGAGGTCTGCCAAGGTAGTTCTTCTTCTCAACTTCTCAGAATGATCCTCAATGACTTCCAAGTGAAACTTGATTTCATTGTGAGTAGAATCCTCCACAGCGTCCTCCAAACTGTGGCCAAGCAGCAGTGGGTTCACTTCGTCGTAACTGTTATTGTCGTCATCATCTTCTTCTTCTTCATTGTTGTTAGAGCATCGTTCTTCTTCTTCGTCATCATCTCTGCTTTCAGGAGGCAAGTGGTCATTTAGCTCGCCCAAGGATTTCAAAGGATCGAAACCGAACGTTCCAATTGTTAGAACGCCATATCGCCAACCATCCAGCACGTCGAACAGTACTACCTGTTCGAGTAAGGCTTTTGAATTTGTGTCAATTGCAATAGAATCAGTCTTCTTAACATTTCGAACCAGCCCATCTGCAGAAAATGGAAGTTTTCTCATCATCGTACTATTAAAAAACAATGGCAATACTGTTTATTGGATGAATACTTGTACAATGAAAATGTGTCATCAGTCTTAAATATCTCAAAAGTTTTTTGATTTAGTTACAAAAAAATGTAGGGAAAAATATTAAGAAATCAAACCTTTGAGGACGTTATGAGGGAACCTCTTGTGCAACCAGTTGAAGATCTATCAAAGAAATAATCATCAAACACAAAATTCTCAGAGGAACCCATTAAAGGAGAAAAAGGATGTAACAAAATATGTGTATGTTGGTCTAATTACCTTCATTTGTCTCAGCCAATGTGGAGCGAATCTAGTGAGGGGTTGTAGAATATTGCTCCTGATGTAGGAGAGGTGAAGGAATTATAGTTGGCAAAAAGCAAGGGGGCATAGGTTAAGGAGTTAGGGGGAGCCATGTGGCAAAAGAAAAGTAGGATAATGTCATGGCCCCTGCATAAGATTGCACGATTTGCTCGGTTAAAAATAATTTTTTTGGGTTCAATGCTCGGTTAAAATTTAGGCCTTTGATAATAGCATCAACTTACAAGATAACTATCTGCTTCATTTTATTCAATCTCATTATTTTATTTAAAAAAATTAAGAATTAAAGGTGATAAACACTTATTACTTGTATTCTAAAACCACTTTAATATATAATTGGTATGAGATTGATAACTTTTCTCTAAATCCTTAATATAAGGCATCCATCATGTCACTATCAGGGATCTTTCTGGCTTGATAGATGTTGGCAGAATTCTTTGTATGATGTGCAATATTCCATCTCTCTATCTGTCTATTTTGATTAATTTCTCTTGTGCATTCAGCAATTCGTTTTTATATTTTAAATATGCTCGTAGCTTTTTATCTTTTTATCATTGGTTAAATTATTAGGTTGGATTTAGATGGACGATGTGTTTATTTGTATTTAGTGTAAAAATAGTAGTGACGGTGAGATTAGATATTGTAGCGATATTGTAACATGAGATAAAAAAAATAAACTAAACGCACCGCACTCTACTGCCCATCCAAACTCACTCTATTCCAGTGAGCTTATCCCTCCAACCAAATGGAAAATACCACACATCTTTATTCGAAGATTTGTTGCAACATTTTTAAAAATGTTTATACGTCAAATAAACTCTTAAAAAAATATGAAAAAAAATTGATTAAGTCATGTATTACATTTGTACTCAATTAAGTCTTTTCGTTGTGAACCCATCGAGTGGTTCTAGTGAGAAAGAAGATGATGTTCATCTTAAAAAACCTGGGTTCGAGCACCTGTGTGTGCAAAGCCAAATGGTTAAGAAAGTATGAACAGACACTACCGTTAACGATTTTTGTCATTAACTGTTAAAATAAATTGACAGACCAATCAGATGATGATGCGTTAACTTTTGGTTTAATATAATAATTTTCCATGAAAATATTATGAAACATAAAAAATAAAAAATATATTAAAATTAATATAAACTTAGAGGCTTTGCCTCGGGGTCAATTACATTGTATCTAAGTAGATTTTCTGGAGTTTGGAATTTTGAGATATGAAACTTTTATTTAATTTAAAGTTTCTGTTCTTGGAACATTTATTAATAAGAAATATAATTCGTCTTTAAAATTGTTAAAGTTAAAAAAATTTATTTAATCAATCCAATTCATTTGTATCACCCTGTACTTAGATTCGACGATCAGGTCGGGTGAGAGTGTTACATCGCCTGTTTAGATTGGCTGCTGAAAAAACCTTTGAGGCTGCCGCCTGATATTGTAGAAGCACCAAACCTTAAATAGGATTAATTGCTTCATAAAGCCTCTTTGTTTATTATTTTATTTTTATTTCCCTTCAATACAAATAATAGACAGATCTCTTACCAATTAGTTTCAAAAAGTTTTTCTACCAAAAATTATTTTTGTAAAAAAAGCATATTCCAACTGGAAATAATTTTTTCCGAAAAATGATTTTTTGTTCAAATTATGTTTCATAATAATTTTTTTTTGCTCACATTATATCTGAAAACTATAAATTTAACAAATAATTATAATTTATATATAATAAATTTTAAAAAAAAAAAATTATAATTATAATTTTAGACCGTGTTCGTAAATCAAATTGATAATAAGGATAATTATAAATTATACACAGAAATACATATTGTATCATTTAAAGATAAATATATACATATATACACATATATTATTTGAAAATAATTTAAAGAAAAAAGATGGTAAAGGAGTTTCTTCATCTTCTTTTGTCACATGGAAGTGATAACATTCCATAGATAGTGGAAGTGTGGTACTACCTGTTGTCCATTTTTGATATTTTTATATGCTTTCAATCTAATTTTCATCTGATCTTTCTTATTCCAATCCAACACGAGAAAAAAGATCTCTCCACCATTCACATGGATCACCATACTCCCGACATGCCCTTCCATCATATTTTAAATTCCTGCCATACAACATTAACTTGAGTTTTAACAAACCTATTTTAATTATGATCGAGAGGTGAATTGGGCTGTAAAACATCCTCATTTTGCATGGGATTATGGAGGCTATGGGTTTCTCGGGAAAATACCTTTTTGGAGTGTCTTGTTCTCGTAAGTCTATTTAAGTAGGCTCTAAAACAATCGAATGAGGTTCAGTTTAGTGAGATATGGTAGTGTTGGTCCGAAAAATGTCACATAAAGCTAGCATTTGGCTTCTTTATTATATATTAGCCTTTGAAATGGTTAATTTAATTCCCCATGTTAACAATTAATGGATGCTTGGTTCGTCGAATGTTACATTTCGAAATGAGATTACACCATTTGGATCTCAACATTCCGATCATTCTGTAATATAGAATATAATTTTATTATGTCTATTTTTTTAGATAATCTAAGATTTAGAATGGAATCTAAATTTTAGAGTAAAATTACCCCATCCTCTTTCCATTTTAATTTCTGGATTTCTTTTCTTTAATATTTTCCTTCCTCGTTTTTGGGTAAGTTGACTTGATTTTTCTTTGAGGTTTTTTTGTTCTTCACTTGATCTCGTGTTTAAATATGAGGCCTTAATTACATGTAACTATTCAATGTTGTAAGCTCTTAATTACATGGGCCTAATATTTCTACCATTTCTAGATGCAATCTATGTGTCGTACCATGCTTTAGAAATTACACCTCTAAATTTATATCTTCATAATTTTATTACGGACGTAATTTAAGATTTAACGAATCAAACATTTTTTTAACCATTATATTATTAAAATTTTAAGTAAATTGACAGAAAAAGCTTGTAACTTGTCAATCATCATTTGCCCACATTTGGTCAAATTTTTTAGTGAATCACAAGAGAAAGGTAAAATCCTAACAACAACGCAATTAGCGTGATTCAAACCCAAATTATACATTTGGATAGTTTTTATTTGTTGGGTTTGTGCAACTATGTTAGATACTTATTAGTTTTTTAATGGGCAGTTAGTGTGTGTTTTAGTTCAAAATAACCAAACTGCCCAAGGTAGTTATTTCAATAGATAAAACAAACAAGGCTGGGACTCATATCTCTCACTCTCGTAGAGAAGGAAACACTTAAAAAGGTAGGTAGTATTTCCTTTTTAAATACTCGACAAGAAAAATTAAACATAATCATTCTTAATTATTGTCTCTTTAAAATGGGAAGATAATACAAATATGATTTTTAAGTGTAATTTTATTTGTATCATTATATCGAATCCAACCACGATTAAATATGTTTTCCATCCTTCTTTTGTTTTACAATAATTTTAGATACTATTTAATGTTTTCCATGTTATGATTTATGAAATGTGATTATCGAGAATATTACTCTACAATAGTTTATATACAACGAAAGATATTGATTAAAATCATAAAAAGGTCACATTATCATATCTGATTCATTAAATATTTTTTTTATGAATTTACTTTTATTAAATAAAATATAATATTCATGTATTTAATTTTCATAATAAATTTATTCTTGACAAATATTTGGATTAACTATTTAATAATAAAATTTAATGGATAGTTTTTAATTTATAATTTTAATTGAAAGCAAGATTATTTTAAAATTTTCTTGCATATATGTTTCTAAATATAATAATGCATATATAAACTTGTTTTGGAAAAAATTTAAAAAATACTTGAAACAACATTTTTATTTTAATTAAAAGGCTAATTTATAGAAATATATAAAAAAAAAATTGATTCCATGAATTGCTCTGAGCAAAACCAAAACCTTAATTTTTTTCCTTTTAGTCGTGAATATTTATGAATATTCATAAAATTAAATTTTCAATTAATATACCGAAAAAAGGAGAAAATAATAGAAAACAAAGATAATATGTAAACGATATACTATATAAATGATTATATATGAATATAAAAATAAAATTAAGAATGAAAAAACTCTTGCGAAAAATCTGTTGTGTGTGTTTATTAATATATTAACACCCTAAATCAATAAAAAAATATGGTTAATTTTATCTTAATATTTGTTTAATTTTTTAATCTACATGAAAAAGTAACTTTATCATATTTTATCATGAGAAACACATTGTTATATTTATGAGAAAGTAATTATTAAGGAAAAATTAAATTTTAAAGAAATTAAATAAAATTTAACATACCAAATATTAAAATCACTTTTCAACTGATTAAATTTCTAAAAAAATATCAATTTCTATCGTATCAAACGTTACCTTATATACTAATCACGGTTAGAAAAATAATTCACTATTTATTTCCATGGGCTTTTTAACTTAATGTTGGGAGTTCTTTGCAAAAATTGGCCAAGCGAGTGAAAGAAGATTTCTTTCTCGGAAGGAGTTACAAAATTTTAGATAAAATCTAAATTATTGGATTTTTTTATTTATTTTTAACCTCAAAAATCTTAGCAATCATATTCATTCACTTAAATTTAAGGGTGATTAAGTTATTTATTTTTATGAGTTTCAAAAATATTAAATTAAATTATGTTTTTGAGAAAATAAATTATAATTTTATTATATATTAATTTATGATTTTATAAAAAATTAGAGTTTAAAGCTTAAGTACCGTTTAAGGCGATTTTTTAGGTTTAAATCCATTTAAGTCAGTTTAACTCTTGCAAAGTGAGATTTTTTGATAAATATTTTAATTCTTGCAAAGTGAAATTTCTCGATAAATATTCTCTAAGACGCCGAAAATAAAGCGGAAACAACTCAAAACAAAATAATATAAAATGTCATAAGAAAACAAAAACACACCAAATGTTTGAGTAAATACTCTCAACAATATTTAATTATTATGAAGGATTACAACCAAGTATCCTAGGATTATTACAAATGAGAAGAATACATCTATTTATAGTTGAGCTCACCTAACACCAGCGATACAGATTGAATTACATCGATGATTGAAATTAAAACTTATCTACAATTGAGATTCTTAAAAGAGATTGACTCAATCTTTTAAGATTACAAAATCAAATCTTATCAAAATACACATCTTCTAATATTAGTTACCGTATTTACGATGGTAGCTCTAAATCTCCTTAAGTGCTTCATTTTGACACCAAGCTTTAAGTAGATGGGTTCCTCCACATCTTCACAAATCAAATCAATTCAAGTGGGTTAAATGAATTCTATTTCATCAATTGACCTTATATAACACTTTTTTCTATACATTTATCACGAATTTTAAAAGACGACTCGTGACACTTCCCTGCTTCAATTCGCTATCTCTACCATTTTAAACATCGAGTCAATTATTCATTGTCTTTACTATCAATAATTAATGTAATGTCGCCTAGAAGTTTGGGATATTGCAATACTATTTGTACCATGGAAACAAGACTGGAGGTAGGTTGATGAAACAATACCGATGAGTCTGTCTATACCAAATAAATTGACCAAACATTGAACATTGTCATGTGAATTAAAGCATTAATTTGCTCACTTTTGTGTACTTTTGCATTCTTATCGAGACACCTGGATGAGTTGAAAGCCAGCCATAGAACTAGCTGGGTTCACTCATCGCAAACCAGAAAGTTGTACGAAAAATGAAAGCTTCAAAAGTTTTAAAAAAATCAAATAGGGTTGGAGGAAAAAACAGAACCAACCATACAGTTCGCTACTTGTCCGGTTCGTACAAATTCTAAACCTACAAGCTTTACACTAGTCAAAGGTGACGACCAAGGAATGTATGCTTTCTGGGTCTTGTTGCTGCCCTAAAAGCAGATAAAACTCCAACAGCCGATGCTTTGGGTTGTTTGTTTAAAGCAATCCCATTCAAATATAGCAACTAGGTGGCCTGGTGGGTCACCTTCTAATAGTTTTTTAGTTCGTATCAATGAATCATTAGCACCTAATCCGCTAATCGTTTTACTTCACTTGTCGATATCACTTTTAATGTTCATGGTTGTAAACCGATCATAGAAAAGAATGCCTTATTTCCCAGCAGCAATGACTTTATATATTAATATATCCGTCTAGAAGAAAAGAAATTTAGCCATTTTCTGTGGCTGTGAATACACAGTCTCATATTCATTATTGGTGATGAAATGGCACAATCCTGTCTGCCCTTTCTTTAATTTCTTTTCTTCCATAAAAGTTTTGCTTTATTATTATAGGGTGGCCATTACAGCTATGAAAGTTAAAGAGGACCAGAAATTCCAGAGAGCTTGCACTGTCACCTGATAGCATATATCTGTGAGCTAACACCACATGCACATGCTCTCCAAAATCCACTCTAGAATTTGGTCCTAGGGCAGTTCTGGTGGATCACATAATCTTCCCATTGGCTCATTTTTTTAGTTTAGGAAATTGAGTAGGGGCACTCAAAATAATCTCCCTAAGCCATTAATGACACTGTAATTCCGGATTGCTCGTATCATGGTTCAACTCATCAACCAGTACGAGAATTATGGGGATTGAGCCAATGTATAATGTTTAATAACAATATGGGAATTCTGTCCTGTAGACCTGCCTATGGGTAGAACCACCCGACCCAGCCCAAAAGCCAATCAAAAAATTAAAAGGATTTCGGTAAAAATATAAGCTCAAAATGAGATTAAAAAAAAAAGCTCGTCTAGAAAATAAATTAGGCCTCGGGTAAGTTTTTTCTAGCCCCAAGCTTGGGCCAACTTATATATGCAAAAAAAAAATTTGTTGTTTTTTTATTGTTTTGTTGTTATTTTCTTATTGTTTTTTTTCACTATTTTGCTACCATTTCACTATTATGTTACTACTATTTTGTTGTTATTGTTTGGATATTGTATAATTCTTGTTTTATTGTTAATTTTATTACTATTTTAGAGGCATTTGCTTGTTAAATTACACTTATTTTAGTCTTATTAAAGTATACATATTTTTTCAATTTATTTTCAATACGGGCGGATCGGGTTGAACCCAAATTTTAACAGTTTATTTAAGTCGGACTTGAACAAAATTTTAAGTCTATTTTTCGATCTGGATCCTAAAATTTTGGTTGGACCCGACCCAACCCATGTATACTTCTACTCTCCATCTTCTAATAGAATTTTATTCCTTTGACGAATCATGCAGAAATAGCAATAATTGTTAGTTGTTTTTTAATTCCAACTCAATTATTTAAAAAAAAAAAAAAGTAAAACATCCAGTCAATAAATCATAATTTAGAGTTGGTTATCTCATATTTGGTAAAAAAATTACTTCAGTCCCTCTCAATTTCGAAATTAAATAATTTAATCTCTTAAAAAAAATTAAAATTAATTTCTGTCAATTTTGAATGTGAACAACTAAAGATAATTATTCATGAAGTTAATGCCTTCTGTAAATTGTACATAATTTCGATTGGTATAATAATAAATTTAGCCCTCAATGTTTAATTTTTTTTGTCGGTTTGATTTTGATTCTAAAAAAAAATTAACAAATTTACAAATGTTACTGAAAAAATTTGTTTAATATTCATGACCGAATTGGAAAAATGTGTAAATATTCAAGGATAAATTTATTATTATATCAATCATAATTATGTAAAATTGACGAAAAACATTGATGTGATGATTAATTGTCTTTGATTACTCACTTTTAAAATTAACAAAAATTAAATTATTTTTTACTAAAAAACTAGATTATTTTAAATTTTTTAAGAAAGGTCTAATTGGGAAAAATCACCTCTATATTTTCATTTATTTGATACGTAAAGTTGATATTAGAAAAATATGGTAAAATGTAATTATATTATTACCAAATAATATCTGCAACCGCACTTTTTTTAATCAGCTAAAACTAGTAATTGATGAACAGGTTTATATGGGTAAACTTCGAAATTTAGAAATATTTCAACCAACAAATATTTATCAATTCAAGTATTCCATCATTATTTAAACAAGTTGTGCTTTTGTGAACGAAGTTTTGACACAATTAATAAAGGTGGAAGCCTTGTTTTAAGCAATGAGATTCAAATTTTATTATTTGAAATTATGTGTACGGAGTCTCCAAAATTCATCATGAATTATTTTTCTGTGTGAGTTTTAGTTTAATTAATCAATTTTTAATTTAAATTGTTCCATTTTATAGTTTATTTGTGTTGTAATAGTTTGACTTCTTGTTCCAATTTTTAATCCGTTTATATTATAATAATTTGATTATACACTATGATTGTTACTTGGACATATATTTATACTTCGATTGGATTGTGCTCGTGCACTTTCAAAAACAAGTTGTATAGTTATATAAACATGAAAGATAAAAGGTAGACTGTGGAGTAATGGATTGAGATAAAGGGAGCTAGCCGGATCCCAAACTTAAATAACAATCAGTATGATTCCTACTCCTCGACTTGGCTTATCATTTCATCATGCAAGTTAGAGAGTACGAATTTAAAGGTTAAATATATACTCTAATTCTACTTTTATTTTCATAAAATTAAACTATCTATTTTTTGGGTCTAAAATTTTAGGCCTAGTTGTTACCATTATTAAAACTCTTCTATTAAATTTATTGATGAAAATTATGCATAACCACGTAATGTTTTAATAATAAAAAAATGTTACTGATATTAATTGTTTAAATCAATTAATAAAATTATAAAAATATTTGGACTAAATTATGTGAAAAGTTAAAGTATAAAATTATATCTCAAATTAAGCATATTAAAGACACCAAAGATGAAATTTAACCATTGTTGTCAAATGAGAAAAGGAAAGAAAGAAAGGAACTTAGATCCTACCAGCGTTGGGTTAATCATTAATTACTTTTTTGGGTCAAATTATGGAGTAAATATTTAAATATTAAAATACACTTCAAGTTCTATACTATTTGTTTTTTTGAAATTTAGTATTTGTATTTTTATTTTTAGAAATTGTCCCTCTATTTTTTAAATTTAAAGATTTAAATTCAATTGTTAACACCATTAAATTATTTTATTAAATTCAACGGTGTAACATTTTGAAATATCTGTTCATACTTCTTTAATCTTTTGACAACGCATACACACCTTGCACACACAAGTACTCGAACCCGGATCTCTTAGGATGAACAACATCCTTTTTACCACTGTAGCCACTCAATGGATTCAAGTTAACAAATAATTTTAATAGTATTAATAACTCTTAAAAGTTACTTCAACTTTTAATTAAAATAAAGTGTTTGAACTAATCAATGACATGGTGAAAAATTGAGGTAACAAATTATGTCAAAAAATTGAATCTTAAATTTGAGCGTAACATAGTGATTAAAATTAAAATTTGACCATTATTATAAAATCTAAAATTTGAGTATATCATAAGGACTAAAATTGTAATTTTTCATTTCTATAAAATGCTAAAAGAAAATGAAGGTCCATATATAGATATTTGGGCTCAGCCTTGACAGCTGGTGCTGAAATGTTCAAGCAAGATACTCTAGGCCCGAAGAAACAGTCTACTGTAAACTATTTCTGAAATTAATTGGTGAACTATTCGGAATTGGTTGCATCTTGTCTCCTTGATCACATTCGAAGTTTAGCATACCTACTAATAATTTTCAATGCTAAAAGGTCCGGCCATGGAATTCCTCATTTAGGCACCACAAACAAAGTGACATCCAAGAATTCTGAATCTATGTGCCCTTAGCCATCATTCAGCGGATTTACTGAACAACCAGTATTTTGCAATGTCTCCAAAGGGATCTTGGGTTAAAGTTTAAACCCAGCTTGAGCTTTCAATTGCGGAGTTAGGAGAGTTAAAGGATAAGGTGTTGGAGCAGTTGGAGATTGCATGGAAGGTTTTTGGGTTGTGGAACTTGTCATTGATGTTGTAGCGTCCACAGGTGGTGGAGGCTGAGCCTGTAGCTGTACTGGCGGCCTGAATGCAGATAGAACAGTGGCTGTAGGTCTTGGGGGAGCTGGTGCTGAGGGTTCAGGGGTTGGAGTAGGTATTTGGGATGCTGGCCTTGCAATGGATCCTAGACGAAATCATTGACGAGTTGGCGCCTATTGGTTTGACATAGTGCCGAGAAGTTTCAAAAGATGTAACTACAAATGAAGAAAAAAAATTGAGGCCATAGCCCCTTTCTATAGATCATATTCGACATAGAAGGGAACTAGGAAAGAAAGAAAAGCATCCCAAGAAGTAGTTAACGTCTCTCGGTAGGTGAAATTTACAAGATTTTCATAGCAAGGATTTGACAGTTGTGTGGGAGGGCAAATATTTATTGAAAACGTCAGCAGAATCCTCAAAATGACGCCTTGTTAACCCAACCCGGTAATCTTAATTCCAATCTGTGCATGAATGAGCTGGTTGTCATGTGTGTTTATATTCTTTAACTTGTTCAACGATTCTTCATAGCCGTGACAGGTTCCTTCAGGACAAGAATGATGCTGTTGCTGTCAGTTTCTTCCCTGTGACAATACACTCGGTTTGTGATGCTATCTACTAGACTGCTACTGATTTAAATCTGTTTTTGAACTCCATGAACTTCAGTAACCCCGAATATTTGAGACTTGCATGCTGATTTACCTGTTGGTTGCGATTGAAACATCAATTCTCTGACTCTTTTCCTCTACCGTTGCCTGTCGGTTGCAAGGCCATTTAGAGAATTCAAAAGCTTTGAAATCTATGTATAAATCTGTAGAGAATTTCAAAGAAGTACATTCATAGATGCATAAATGCAAAGTCCCTTCCCTACAAAATCCCAAACATTATAATCATTCATCATCATGAAACATCTCTCTCTTGTGTTTGCAATGTCAACCACTAGCTGGATTTGGACCTAAGTATACATATGTTCCGTATATATTTCAGATCCAACCAAAAAAAAGAAAGTTAATATAAAAACTTGAGTAAAAGGCAAATGAAGTAGGAAAGTCCAGCTTGCAAAGCACCATTGAGGTTGACATTTCAGAATTAGATGGAACGAAGAAGTGGCGTGGGAATTTTGTGGGCACGAGGAATTGTGAGATTCAAGCTTGGAGTGGGCAATCAAATGGCTCAGTGCTTCACCTTTTTGATTCAATCATCTTACCCACACAACTTATTACTTTATTTAAAGTGCATTCCCTCTCAATACATAAATATATTTTTTATGGTTTTGTGCATAAAATTAAAATCACATGGTGAGCAAAATATCAATTTATCCAATAAATCTATCGAAATTTATTAAATCGATTTATTTCTATCAATTTGTTTGGATGTAGTTTTTTCTTAGTTTTATAGTTGGGTTTTAACATGTTTATTTAAATGATTTTTAACAAATTCATACACTCTGCTCTAATATTGTTAGTCACATTTTTTTGTGTTACTAGTTTTAATAGCATTAATTCGAATCTCGTGTATTAGTCTGATGGTCTAGATGTTAATCATTTTAGATGTGGTTTGGATTTAAGTCGTGTTAGCCCCGTTATTGTTAAGGTTTTAATCTCCTATCGTAATTCACCAAAAAAAATAGCATTAATCAAGTAATAAATTAAATAATTTATTTAATAATTAAATTAATCCTAATTAAGGGTATTGGATAAATTATTAAAAAAATTAATTTCGTTCAACACTTCATAGTTTAAATGTATTTGATAATCATTTTAATTTTCATTTAATATAAAATTTTCAAAAAAAATGTTGAATAAAGTAAATAGATAGGTAGCTCTACTTATCATTTAATTAGGAAAAACTAAGTTGATTTTATTTTATTAAAAAATTAAAATAAATTATTGTTTAAAAAATAATATATTCGAATTACCATATTTATCTTTCATCCAAAATAATATAAAATATTATATTAATAAAATTAAATTAAAAATAAATAATCTTTTAAAAATATATATTTACTTTTATCAAACAATATAATTATATTCAACATCTATATTTATTAATTTACCAAATAATTTTTTAATGTAAATTCAACACTTATAAAATTAAGTAACAAAAATTCAATATTTAATTTTTTAATACATAAATTTTTAATTTATCAAACACGTCGTAACTAATTAGAATAAATCTACCAAGTAAAAATATGAAACTTGAACCTAAAAGACATTAAAGTATTAAAAAGATAAATTTTTATTCCGCGTAAGTAAAAGAAATATTGGCCCCTTCATGTTTTGTAGATTTTTGTTATTATTTAACTCATTTTACCAAAGATCAATTGAATAAATTTATAAAATTTGATGTATAATTGTGTTATACTTTTTTGTTGTTGTAACATTTAGATTGTACAAGATATTGAAAGGTAGAACGAATGTGGTTCGCTTTAAATAAAGTGTAAGAGATACTACAATGACGGTGTTTCATATCGTAAGTAGTGCAGATAACTGTTAAATTGATAATTTGAGAGAGTTTGAAATTGGTTTTAGAGTATAGATGGTATCAATGGCCTCTCCCTTACCTCCACTGTTAGAGAAGGTAATTTACAGGAGGGTGGTTGGCGGTGAGTCCCAACCATTGAATTCCTTGCTCTCTAAGTGCCCTGGTAAAGTGGCAAATGTCAGTATAGATTATTGTTGGAGTCAACTTGAAAGGACTGGACAGGATACTCATAAGAGTTTGATGCAATAGATTGAAGGATATTGTCAATAACTTAATCCCTATATATATTCTAAGGATTGTGTAGAGGCTTTTTTAATATGATAAGATATTTGGTCAAAGAGTTGATTTCCTAAAGAGACCAAGGGGTCGAGCTCCGCCATGTACAAGGTTGCACTTTGTCAAGTTTTTATAGTTGTTTAATGAGTTTTTATATCACATTGATAAGATAAATTATATATACCATTTGAAAGATTATTTTGAAAACTCTCATTGTTTTGACAACATATATATCTGCAAAACGTAAAGTTATTCATATTAAAAATTTGACTAGAACTTCTTGTTTTTATCAGAAACTTGTGATTTAGTTTTAAATGCAACAAGGAAAAACATTTCTTAATTGTTGGTGCCAAAAATAAAGTCGTTGATTCGATGGCACCGGTTACAATAAGAACTCGATGTCATTATGTTAATAAAAATGACTTAGGGTATGTTAACAAATTGGCCCATTACAGAAATGAAACTTCATAAGTTCAGGGATTTAAGAACAAAACAAAAGATGGGAGTTCAATCGTCTTCTAAAAAAGATGATTTATGTTGAAGAGATAATTATTTCGCTTACAAACATATTAGGGAGAGGTTAAATATATAACGAGATTATTTGATCTTTATATGTTTACAACGCTTTTCAAAAGTATATATTTATATATAAAAAGTACAAGTAAAATAAAATAATATCTTAATTATAATTTTAATTTTAATTTTAATAGAGATCTCTTTAACAGTAAAATATTTATAACAATGTTTACCTGAAACCAACATATTATTGAAAAACCAAAATTTCTCAATTGCTATCGCTTTCAAGTACTGAAAAACCATTTTTTTGGTTTTAGTTTTAAATGACTACTCATCGGTCACCTTCAAGCCCTAACACCCTCTCTGATCTTTTTTTATCTTTTCCCTCACGGCTCTTTAAAAGCACCCCCCCTTTATGTTGATCTTCTTAAATGCGTGTTTTCCCATCATCTCTTTTCCCAGAAAACATGCTTTGATTTCTTGGAAGAAGATATTTTCCCATTAAAATTCACCTCCTCTAGGTGGATCCCCATCTGGGTTCTGAATTATCATGACGATTCTTAATAACCCATTCTCCCTCTTGTTCATAACTTCCATTTCTCTGTTCCTTTTCAGAGTTATATTGATCAAGACCGGTTTCATTTGTACTTTCAAGAGGAAATGGCGTTGTATCAAAGATTGCTTCCATGTCTACCAGTTCTTCAAAGTTCCAGAATTCAGCGAAAGCATGCAAAGAAACCAACTGTATTACAGAGTTCTGCTTTATTTGCATTCTCTCGCTTCCCTTGAAGATTCCGATTTCACCAACCTCTTCGCCGGCAGAAAACCAAACGAAATCCTCCTCCGTCTCGACACTAACCAAATTATCGAAGACGATTTTTTGGGTGCCAAGATGTATTGGATTAACCAAGACAAAACTTTGGTGTTAAAGATTCGAAAATCCGATAAACGAAGAGTTCTCCAGCCGTATCTCCAGCATATTCACACAGTGCACGATGAATTCGACGGGAGGAAACGAGAGTTGAAGCTTTACACGAACGTCGTTGATGATCAAAAGGGACAGTGGAGATCCGTTCCGTTCACGCACCCTTCGACGTTGGAAACGATCGTCATGGAATCCGACCTTAAGATCAAAATCAAATCCGATCTAGAATCTTTTCTCAGAGCCAAACAGTATTATCATAAGTTGGGTCGTGTTTGGAAACGAAGCTATCTCCTTTACGGCCCTTCCGGTACCGGAAAATCAAGCTTCGTCGCAGCGGTGGCTAATTTCTTAAGTTACGATGTTTACGACATTGATTTGACCAAAGTTTCCGACGACTCCAACCTAAAATTTCTCTTGTTACAAACCACGGCCAAGTCGGTGGTAGTCATCGAGGATCTCGACCGGTACTTGTTGGAGAAATCAACTGCGGTGAGTTCGTCGGGGATTTTAAATTTTATGGATGGGATATTAAGCTCCAGCTGCGGCGAAGAAAGGGTCATGGTTTGCACAATGAACGGCAAAGATCACGTTGACCCTGCGATTCTTAGACCGGGAAGGATCGATGTTCATATACATTTTCCTTTATGCGATTTCACGGCTTTTAAAACACTAGCCAATAGTTACCTAGGGCTGAAGGACCATAAGCTGTTCCCGCAAGTAGAGGAGATTTTCCAAAACGGGTCGAGTTTGAGCCCGGCTGAGATCGGGGAGCTAATGATTGCCAACCGGGGTTCGCCCAGCCGGGCTTTGAAAT
The DNA here is from genome assembly GCA_039519145.1 of Kokia cookei. Classification (NCBI taxonomy): domain Eukaryota; kingdom Viridiplantae; phylum Streptophyta; class Magnoliopsida; order Malvales; family Malvaceae; genus Kokia; species Kokia cookei. The sequence goes on from CM076905.1 coordinate 31,611,045, forward strand.
CGGTTATAAATGCTCTGCAAACGGAGGGCGATGGGAATGGCGGACGGTGTGGGCGGAAACTGGTGGAGGAAAGTGGCGAACCGAGCGGGGTTTTCTGTACGGAAGGTGCAAATGCAGTGAAGGAATTCAAGAAATTGTACGGTTTGTTTAGGGTTAAAAGCAACAGAAAATCTCCGTCGTTTAACCTTAACAATGGCCTTAAGTCTGGTTTATAGGAAATCTTAGCTTCTAGTTTTAATCTTTCGCGAAGGGGCTTTGTATCCACATCGGCTCTTGATTATGTTAAACAGTAATGGCATCTTTTCTTAGCCCAGTTTCTCAAATTTACACCTAAATTGATTATGGTTGCTAAAGAAAAGTCAAAATTGAGGAAATGGGAAAGACAGGGAGGGTATCTGCCTCCAATCATTAGGGGGACAGATGCATTGCCTGTTCAACCATTTTAGTTGTTTGGCGAGCTGCTACAACGAGAGTGAGAGAACATACGTGGGAATTGGTGCAAAAGATTTTGGTGTGAGATTGAAGCATCCAGGATCTCAATTACTCTGAAACCCAGGACACAGGGGACAGCGCCTTTTTCCAAGTTGACTCCACTTGGTATTTTTCTCACCTCTATTTTGAATTTTTCATGTTTTTCGCCCCAGCATCGTCGTCGTCATCATCCTTTGTTTTAGTTTGCGTTGCTGCTCTACATATGAGGAACACCAAGCAATCTCCTTTGCTAGCTTATCATTTACCCTCTAATCTTAATCTATTTTGTCTCCTCTGCTCGCGGTTTACTTACCAATGTTATTCTTTACTATTGCATTTCAAATTTCAAAGTGAGAAGGTTAATTTGTCCAAAAAATAAATTAGTAAAAATGATCGTTTATTCATATTCGTTTTAGTTTGTTTTGATTCATCTCAATCTAAACAATAATTTCTTCATATTTATTCTAGATGTACACTCTTATTAATTTTTTTATAATTTTTATAAATTACTGATTTTTTTTTAAATTTTTTTAACATATTTATTTTATGTACTTCTTTTTATAATTTTTAGCGAAAAAGAAGCGGGAGGGTGGGATTGTTGGCGGGTGAAAGACAATGGGGGCGGAGACTTCGACGGGGAAGAAATTTTTTTATTTTATTTAATATTGATATATTATTTTTATTTAATTAAACATCAATTATGCGATACTGTTTTATTGGCTTTTATTTTTTAAAATAGATTTAATGGTAAGTGGGGGTATTCGGTTTAGTTCGATTTTTGGAACAAAACTTGAATTGAATCGTTTCATTCGATTTTTAATTTTTAAAACCGTGATTATATGGAATAAAAACCAAAATATCTGGAATTGAAAATTACAGTTCGGTTCAATGGTTTTTAGAATATTTGAGCTTCGTCAAAAAAAAAAATTTCACCTTGCTTTGGCCCCAAAAAAATTAATATTGCAATTCTTGATTTGTTTTCATAATAATCATAATGCATGCTCTAAAATCATTTATAAATTTATAAAGTGAAGTAAATAATTAAATTAATGTCATAATCATCCATAGTATCATTTAAAAATAATTTAAGTTAAGCTATTAAGTTTATATATCATTTAAAGTTATTAAAAGGAAAGCTAATTCATATACCTAATGTTTTGTTGTGTCATTTCTTTTAATTAGTTGCTAACTTTAATAAGTTATAATTGAGTCATTAGATACCTAAAAAACAACGCGTCTTTACAATATGTCAATATAATTTATTTGATTCATAACTATCAAATATATAATAATAGATAGGTTGTGTATAATTGTTTTTTTATATAAATAAAACATTATATATAGTTGCCAACAAGTGGTTGGGTGGAATGGTAAGGCGCATTGCATTCCAAATGAAAGGATTTAAGTTCGAACCTTGAAGACGACATTATTGGGATGGGCAGCCATACACCTCGAACGTAGCAATTCAAATCAAATAACCAATGACAACTCACCTTAATGTCATACAATTGCAATTAATCCCAAATCATAGAAATACATCCAAATCAAATTCAATTATAAAGCCAATTATATTTTTCAATTTAGTCCCTAATGTATGAAATCAACAATTACGCTTTACTTTATAAAAAACAATTAAGCTTTACAATTTAATCATTTTTTTAATCTAAGCTTAATTTCTAACAATTTCACACCAATTTCATCTAATTCTCAACAATGGTAGCGTTATAAAACTTTAACAGTTTTACAAATTAGTACATGGATTAATTAAATCAAACTCCCATGATTCAATTTCCATGAAAAAAAAGAAGACTAGGAACTTACTTGAATTAAAAGTAAAAAATTGAAGCCCTTAAAAATGGAATCCTCCTTTATATATTTCTTTGCTTGGTCAGTTGGAGAAGATGATATTTCATCTCTCCCTATATATACTTTGATTAAAGCTTAATTAAATTAATTAATCATGTTTTATCTGCATTAATCTTATTTGACTTATTTAATCAACATGATTCATCATCGTCCACTATCTCCTATTTGTGCATGGTCTAATTGTTATTTTGGACCTTTAGGTTACTGCAATTTGTTGTTTGATAGACTTTTGGTATTTTCTACCATCACATCACTGTACCAAATTACAAGATTTTAGAACCATACGCGTGGATGACTATTTTAAGTTTCGTTCAGTGGCTACAAATATGATATATTTTTTATTTTTTATCTTCAAATAAAATTTTCCTAGTTTTGAATTTTTTTTCAACTTTGAAAATAATATATTATCTTTATCCAACCATTTAAAGTATCTCAAAACTTACTTAATAGGTGGTGTTCAAATTATCGGTTCAACTATTAATAGAATCGAATTAACATTAATCGAATTGTTTCTTTAACCGTTAATTAAATCGAATTTTCTTTAAATTAATCGATCCGAAATATTGCAGTTAATTCGATTACTTAACCTAATTAATTGAAATTTATATGTTTTTGTTTTCTGGTTTAAACAAATATAAAACATAAAACAATAAATAAAAATTAACCTAAATATATATTTTTATCTTGAAAGTTAACCAAAATTTTTTATCTTCAAACACTAAATAATTAAAATTACTACCTAAGTCTTGAAATTAACACATTATTAATACATAATATTAATTATTAAGTTTAATTAATTCGATTAATTATTCGATTTCAAACTGAATTAACCAATAATCAAAATTTTAAAAAATCATTAATTAACTTCTGATTGAATTAAATTCGACCACCTATAAATTAACTGAATTCAATTGATCCAATTGATTAATTTGATTTTAATTGAAATTTGATCCGAAGGAAATATATATACTAGTTATCACATAATAAAATTAGTAAATTATTATTTTAAGGTTGATTTAATAATATAATCTTTATATACATCACTTGTGACCTAGTCCAAAAACTCGATGTATAAACTTGAGCAATTGATCTTAGAAAAAAAAAAACCAGAGCTTTTGGGTTTTTTGACGAAAGACCGTCGTAAAAAAGAATGGAGTTCTGCCCAACTTGTGGGAACATGTTGCAGTATGAGTTGCCGCATATGGGTCGGCCTTCGAGGTTCTTTTGCCCGACTTGTCCTTACGTTTGTCACCTTGAAAACAAGGTTTTTCTTTTTTCTTTTTTTGGTTTAAATTTTGAATTAATGTGAGTTTTTCCCCGAATGTTGTCAATTTTATATTGTCGATTGATTTTGTTTTCTGGGTTTTTTTTCTAATAGGTTAAAATAAAGAGAAGGCAGCATCTTGTTAAAAAAGAAATAGAACCCGTTTTCAACAAAGAAGATATGAAAATGGGCGGGTCTGAGACTGATGGTAAGTTGATATTTTTATTCCTGAAAGTGGGTTCTTATTCTTCATTGAATTTTAATGAAGATAATTGTCATTTGGTTTTCGATGTTTGTCAAAAACCATAGTATTATTACATTATTTTAGCCTTTTGTTTTCTTGGTATTGTTTGTGCTGATTGCCTTTGTGCATTGTCGTATGAGTCTTCTGTGGTTATAAATTGTGTAGTTTTTGGTGTTTGTTTCATTCTATGGGTGAGTATCGGACACATGACTATGCTCAATTTAAGTCAAAAGCATGTTCCCGATGTATTATAAGTATCTATTGAACACTTGGTTGTATTTATGATTCTTACAATGATACGTCGTTACTCTTTCTCATGGGGGATTCTCGAGTAGTTAATGGCCATGTTGCTCGGACTTGAGATAGTTAGAATTTTCTGTGTTTGGAGTATATCCCCATATCCATGTGTGGGACACAGGTACTTCAGTAAAAAATGAAGAGTCTGAGCAACATAGTTTAATGCAGGTAGCCGGTGGTGCTCAATGAAATGTGGTTTGTTTTTCAAATTTATGCTTCAAAATGCTAAAGAGAGAATTGAATGTTAGTTTTTCCCCTTTTTTTTCTTGGTAAGCAAGAATTAAATGTAGTTAGATGCTACATGATGAGTGGAAAAAAGAGAGCCAAAATCCACTGAAATGTGTAGTTGCTTGGCAAGAGAAGATGAAAAAGTTCTGTTTCAATATAAAGTTCATGTGGACAGTGCATCATTATAAATTAGATTGCAGGCCAAAGTTTTACTATAAAGTGTATTTCTTACAGTCCAGGATTGATCTCCTGTAGTTCTTGAACTTTTCTTTTCCACTGTCATATAATTATCCACTCTTGTTGGGATAAAAATCTATGGAAAAATTGCCAGTTGAGAGCTGGGCTGAGATTTTCAAGGTTGAGCCACAGTCATCTTTAGGCGTTCTTACTGTTTGAGGAAGTCATTGTTAGTGTCGTATACGATCTGACACTTAGCATACCGATCTCTCTTGTTATTGTTGCCTTATTTTCTTGTCATTCTCGTTTTAAACCTTCTCTCTATTTCCTTGTAGCAACATGCCCTTCTTGTAGCCATGGGAGGGCTCTTTTCTCACAGGTGCAGATCCGGTCAGCTGATGAACCGGCTACGACATTCTATCAGTGCTTGAAATGCGAAAAGATGTGGCGTGAGGATTGAGTACATGTTATTTCCCTCTTTCTTATTAGGCCCTGTCATCTTTAAAACGCTCTTTTTGCGTTTCAAATTTTCAGTTTACTTAGTTGTAATCCTTTTTGGAAAAGAAGACACAGACTCTTGTTCTTCAGAGACAGAAGGAAATACCATAAACAAAAGATTAACACTGCTTTTGGATCCAATTTTGTTAATGGTACTCTTGAATCTTTCTTAGTTGGCATTCTGTTAATGGAATTTGCTATTAAAAAAATGTGAATCTGTAAAAGTTCAATGCAAGTAATCAATAATCACAGCATCAAAAGCCTGAAATGTTCAACTTGCATGCCATTGATCGGTAGCTTACCGGCTTTTCTGGCTTGGGCAGATGAATTGCAGTCTTTTGCTGATAGTATGTTAGGCTGTACTGACTGCGAGTCTACAAAAACTACATATACATTCCGGTTCCAGAGAAAGGTTAGAGAAAAACAGCTTCCGAGTTCTGAGAACAAGTAAATACATCAAGCAGGATAACGACTGCCAAAAAAAAGAAAAAAAGAGCCGCAGCCAATGCAAGATGTCTAAATTGATAATATAGTAAGTCTTAAAAAAGGGGAAAGTAGGGACAAAGTCAAACAACAATGAATTACAGAACAGTAGGAAGAAAATTGTTCATTCTTTATCACTGTACAACCAACTTTTTCTTTGCCATCCATCTCCTTTTGGTAGCCTCCAATTCTTCATCTCTCATCCTGGAAAGTTCTTGAAACCAAAGTTGGTATTGTGCCTCGACTGCATCAAGCTCCAGCTTTAGTTCAACATCTAGATCCTTGTTCGCTATAGACTGCGTCGAGCAACTACTTGGCAAGCACGTAAAAGTCGATTCTCTGCTTAAATTGGAGAAAGAGAGTCCTGAAGCCTTCATGAATTCATTAACTGGTATGCACTCTTCAGTACTTCTTTCGTTTCTACTTGAGTTGAATTCATCATCATAAGTATCCTGAAACTGAAAGTCATCAGATATATATCCACCTAAATCTTTACAGGTTCTATTTATATTCAAGTCGGCTTCCTCAGATGGTTTAGCATTCTTAGTGGAACTCTCCTCAACCAGTATCTCTGAAACGACAGATGCTTGTGACTCTTGATCTTCCAAAATTGAGAGATACTCGTTATTGGAGCAATCTCGGGCTTGTATGACACATTCTCTGAGGCTTGTACTTAGAGCAGACACACTTTCTGTGGCTACTCCCAGAGCTGAATCACTAGTTAGAAACGAATCCCATGGGCAGGGCGTTGAGGTTTTGCAGTTTGCAGAAGCTGAAAGCTCACATGGACTTGCAATTCCACTCGAGGGATAAAAAGAGGGCTTCCAACCAGGTAGAAGCTTCGTTATCAAGCAATCAATAAACTCAGCTATGAAGTCAACATCATGGTCTGTTAACTCTAGTTGTTCGATCATCTCAGCTGCAACCGAGTGTGCAGTATCGCTATCAAGGTAAAAGTTAAAATCTATGTTCCTGACTCGACCTGCAAAATAGCAGGTAACTTGTGTTTTATCATACATAAATCAGAAATAAACTCAATGTTTAAAGGTACTACAAGCACTTACCACAAGAATCAGCAATGCGGAAGGTCAATGAAACCGAGTTATCATCATCCTTTTTCCCTCTCAACCTGAATGTGCTGTTATTGTGCATCCTCTGCAACTCCAAAACTGGATGCTGAGGACTCTCGCTATTGCTTCCAGTACATGTACTTATGGAAAGCTGCTTATAGTCGGTATCTATGTCCATGGATGAAGGCCCTGACACAGGTACAGGTAGGCTTACTGCTTTTGAAATTGGGTTTGGTAGTAGCAGGGGAATTCGGTTTGGTTCTTTTGGATTCTCTACTTTAAGAAACGGATCCTCCAAAAGCTCCTTAGCAGACAATCTCTCAGATGCTCGAACCAGACATTTCTCAATGAATTCCTTTATTTGTGGATCGGCCACCTTACTCAGGGAAGCTGGTTTAACACCCTGAATGAAATTCACCAAAATATATGATACAAGTTCACTAAAACCAAGACCCAAATTGAAAATAAAAACATAAATTCCCTGTTTATAAAATTTGATAAAATAAGCAGTTGCATGTGGTACTTACAGAGATAACTTTCTTATAGATCTGTGCAGGATTTTTGCATTCATTATATGGATACTCGAAGGTAACCATCTCTAACATACACATTCCAAAAGAGTATACATCTATCAGTTCATTATATTCCTCTTCATAGAGCTCTGGAGCCATAAATTCAGGGGTACCTGGTGAACAAAGAAGGGAAAAGAAGATATCATTAACCTAGTTAAATCTGATGCAACATCTTGACAAAAAAACCATTCCTTTACCGATAACACTCCGAGCAGTTGGCTGCTGCATGACAATCGCCAACCCGAGGTCGCCAATTTTGATTTCTCCATTGTTCCCATTAATAAAAATGTTGTCACACTTTAAATCCCGATGAATAATAGGGGGGACATGACTGTGAAGATACACTAGGCCCCGAAGAATCTGCCTCGCCCAATTCTTTATCGCCTTTGTATCAACGTGTTTATGCTTCTTCCGATATCTGACAGCAAAAAAGACGTAAATTTACTTCATACATAACAGGAATTAACCAGAAAGAATTGAAGCTAAAAGGATGCATACATCCTGAGACTCCCGGACGTGAATAGTTCAGTAATCATGTTAACAGTTTTCTTCTTGTCATCCACCCATGAATTGTGCAACTTGATGATGTTTTCATTCTTCAACGATCTCAAGAGATGAACTTCGGAGTAGAGTTTTTCCAAATCTTCCGGTGTCCGCAATACGTCGTCGATCCTTACTTGGTTCCAAGCGACCTCTATGCCTTCAACTTCATCAAAGCCCCTATAACTGCAGCAGCATTGTAAACAAAAAAGCCTAAGGTTAAACACTAAACAATCATTCAAACACCATCCATAATGTTGGATTAAGAGCCATACACTGTCTTAAATGCACCCCTGCCCAACACTTCATCAAACTGTAATACAAATATGATATTTTGCTAACATTAGATATTTTGCTAACTTGTCTCAAATATAAAACATTATATATATATATATATATATATATATAGAGAGAGAGAGAGAGAGAGAGAGAAAGAAAGCATTACATTTGTGAATACAATAGAATATGGTTAAAAAATAGACCCATACCCGAATGTAACGACCCGTTGGGTCTCTTTCTACGAAACCTGGTTCTACTTCGGAAGTATAATGGATTCCATTATTGGCTGGCATGTCCAAACCTAACTCAGAATCCATTACCGCTAAGAACCAAACAGCTACCAGAAAAAAAAATAAAGACAATTTATGTTTTCCAAAATTTTCAAAAAGATTCACTTTTTCCCCCTTAAAAAAGTGTGTGCAGAGGAAGGTAACGACAACGTTGTTGTTGCTGGTGGTGGTGGCGGCGGTGATGATGGTCAGAGAAGGTTTCAGAGGCAATGCAGAAAGAATCGAATGCCGACCGAGGGCGGAACCGGCATTCGATTACGGCAACAACGACGTCGTTTCGAGGCAATGAACCGCGTTTACAATTCATAACCCCAGGTACCTTGTGCAGCAATCCCCTCATTTCTTTACACCAAACCCATCTTCTCCAATTCCAATTCCATTTCCTTTGATTTCAAAAGTCAAAACAAATTCTCCTCCAACAATTAAAAAAAAGAAGAAGCCAAAACCAAAGCAATTTGTTCCTGTTTTTCTTCAGACAGATGTGAAAGGAAAAGAAAAGAAAAAGTAAAGAAATGGGGAATGATTGTTGCTAAAAGGGGAAAAGAAAAGCAGTTGAGACATTAAAGACAGCTGTTGTTGGAATGAATTATGAGATTCTGAAAATATCCGACAATGAAGCTTTGAACAAACACTTGTACGGCTTTAAATTTCTATGGAAAGCTTCAAGACTATTTTTTTGTTCTTTCTGTGGTCTAACGCCGTTATTTCTTCAAATTTTATTATCAAATTCAGTGACCAAAGTTGACGTTTGCCCCGCCGCTTATTCTATTTTTCCCGTTTGGTTTTTTCTTTAATGGGAAACTGCCCGCCGGCAATGCAATGGCTTCGAGTTTGACTTGTGATAGCGCCGCACCGTTTTAAAAGCGATCTATTTTAAACGTTCGTGGGCCGTTGACTGTAGCCCGTGGGTATGAATGGTGGTCGAATTTTAGATTATACTGTGCTTAATAAATTATTAGACCCCACTTCAAAAAATAAAGGTTTTTATTTTTAAAATTATTTATGAAAATGAGTGAAAATTAAAAAAATTTACTGAAATAGGTATTTTATAAAAACGTGTCTACGTGGTGATATTTTCAAGAAAATTTTTAGAAAAGTGCTTCTACGTGAAAGCACTTTTTCTTGATTGAGACAAAAATTTCTCCATGTAGGAACATTTTTCCAAAATAAAGTTCACGTAGATGTGCTTTTCAGCGTGTTTTTTGTAAAGTGCTTTAACATGAATGCGTTTTTGTCTCAGTTAAGGAAAAGTGCTTCCATGTGGAAGTGCTTTTTTGGAATTTCCCCTAAAAATGTTGTCACGTTGGCACGTTTTTGCAAAAACGGTCTATTTCAGTAAATTTTTTTCCACTTTGACTTATTTTCGTAAATAATTTCTGAATTGGACCTTTTATGGTACATAACCCAAAAATTAATCATTTTATTATTTATTTAATTTTTCATCATTTTTAATATTTGATATTATTTGTGAAATCATTTCAAATGGATGAAAAGTTAATATTTGTTTATGTTACCGACATCGTATTCATATAATAGTTCAAGTGAATGTTACATCAAAAATTAATTATTTTTATAAAAATTAAAAAATATTTTTATTTTTAATTTTTTATAATGTTTGAATTTTTAAATAATTTTATTTTTAAATTTTTTTTTAAATTTACAAAATTAATTAATTATTAATGTGACATACACGTGGATAAAAACTTAATAAACGTTAATTTTTTATCAATTGTGGAGTGATTTGATAAATAAGATATATTCAAAGGTTAAAAGTGACAAACAATTAAATAAAAATTTAAAATGATTTTTTTATAAAATTAGAGGATGAAATAAATTATTATCTCATTAGACTATAACAATATATATAAAAAAATAAAGTTGAAGAAATTGTTAGAATCAAACGTGATTTTACATGTGGCAAAAGTTTGGTGATCAAGGTAACACGTCACAGCAATTAAAGGATATATGGCAGCAGCAAATCATGTATGGCAACACAAAGGTGCTTAGCAAAATTAAGGCGGTAATATAAGGATGAAGTGGCAGCATATTAAAGTGCCAAAAATTGAATCATTAGCAAGAAATGCGTGGCAGAAAAATGATCAAGCAAATGTAAAAAGTTAGCAACAAGTGACAGCAAGTAAGGCGGTTTACTATCATATATATATATATGTATTGTTAGTTTTTTGAATGATATATGAGAAAAAGCTAGAAAATACAAGAGATAGAAGAAAGCTTTGAAAAGCCTTAGTTAGTGGTGCTTGTAAAATTAGCTGCAGTTAGTGTTTTTGTTGTAATCATATTTCGTTTCATCGTACGAGTTGTAAAGTTTATCGAGTGCCCATTACACTTCCAACAAGTGGTATCAGAGCTAAGTTCGAGTTCACGTCACAAAAAGATGAAACACATTATCCAGCCACAAATCTGAGATTGACAAAGACGAATTATGGCAATTGGAGTTTTCAAATGAAAGCACTACTCGGTTCGCAAGATTGCTGGGATATTGTGGAGAAAGGATACGTCGAACCTGAAAATGCAGCAGCAGAAACGACTCTAAACAATGAAGAGAAAAGAGCACTAAGGGAGGCTCGTAAAAGAGATAAAAGGGCGTTATATTATATTTTTCAAGCGGTAAATGAATCTACTTTTGAAAAAAATTTCAAAAACAACAACCGCAAAGGAAGCATGGAAGAATCTGCAGAAATCACTTTAAGGAGTTGATAAAGCCAAAAAGGTGCGTTTACAATCACTCAAAGCTGAGTTTGAGATGCTGAAAATAAAAAGCATGGAAAACATCGATGACTATGTTAGCCGTGTGAAAGTTGTAGAAAATGAAATGAAAAGAAACAGCGAAACACTCGGTGACGTCAGGGTGATGGAAAAAATTTTACGATTGTTGGCATGTAAATTTGATTACGTGGTTGTTTTGATTGAAGAATCAAAAGATTTGACTCAAATAACTATCAACAAGCTTCTGGGATCATTCCAAGCCCATGAGTATAAAATGAAGCAAAATGAAGAGACTGAAAATTTGGAGCATGTTCTTCAAAGCAAATTAAATATCAACCAAGGTTAAGCTAGCAGCAGCTATACACGAGGCAAAGGAAACCATGGTGGATATCGCGGAAGACATAGAAGTGGACGAGGAACACGTGGACAACCAAACAAGTGAGAACTACTAGACACCAAGTCGTGGACGAGGATATAGAGGCGGAGGTAGAGGCGAATATCAACAAGGAAATAAATCCTAGATACAATGCTATAATTGCAGTAAGTATGGTCATTTTAGTTACGAGTGTAGATCAGCTCCAAAGCATGAAGAAAGAAATAATGCAACAGCAGCTAAAGATGAAAAAAACTAAGAATCTTATGTATTCCTTACTTACAAAGAAAATGAAGAATCAAAGAAAACTATTTGGTATCTCGACAATTGTGCCAGTAATCATATGTGTGGTCGAAAATAATTGTTCGTGAAGCTAGACGAAAGAATCCGTGGACGAGTAACTTTTGGAGATGACTCACGTGCAGAGGTTAAAGGCAAAGGTAAAATCATGATTGCTCAAAAGAATAGAGAAAATAAATACATATAAGATGTTTACTATGTACCAGCTATGAAAAGCAACATCATCAGTCTTGGCCAGCTTCTAGAAAAAGTATATGAAGTGCAAATGAAGAATCGCTCACTTTTCATCAAGAATAGAAATGGAGAATTAATTGCCCAAGTAGATATGACGTAGAATCGTCTCTTCACCATTGACATTGAGTCAAGAGAAGTGAAGTGCATTGAGACTACAAGCAAAGACGATTCGTGGCTGTGGCATTTAAGGTATGGGCATCTTGGATTTTTAGGCTTGAAGCTATTATCAAAAGCAAAGATGGTGAATGGATTGCCAGAAATCAACCCTCCAAATGTGTGAGACCTCCATCAAAGGAAAACAACACAGACAAAACTTTGAAGTTGGCAAATCTTGGAGAGCTAGAAGACCATTGGAGATAGTCCACACTAACATAGTCAGTCCATTCGACATACCATCACTTGGAGGAAACACGTACTACCTGACCTTTATTGATGATTATAGCAGAAAATGTTGGGTATTTGTTCTAAAAGAAAAATCAGAAGCATTGGATAAATTCAAAGAATTCAAAGCAATGACAGAAAAGCAAAGCGGCCAATACTTAAAGGTACTCAGATCTGACAGAGGAGGTGAGTATACAACAAATTTATTTGAAGATTTTTGCAAGGAGCATGGTATCATTCATCAGTTAACAATCATATATACGCCTCAACAAAATTGAGTAGCAGAAAGAAAGAATCACACCATTCTCCACATGACAAAAAGCATGGTAAAAGGCAAGCATCTACCAAGAAATTTTTGGGCCGAAACAATTCGATGTGCCGTTTACCTGTTGAATCGATGTCTAACAAAGAGCGTGAGGAACATGACGCTGAACGAAGCATGGAGCGGTAAAAAACCAGGAGTTAGCCACCTCAAGATTTTTGGATGCATTGCATATGCCCATGTACCTGAGCAGACAAGAAAAAACTCGATGATAGAGGAGAGAAGTGTATATTCATTGGCTATGATGAAAGGAGTAAAGCCTAAAGACTCTATAATCCCCTAACCAAGAAGATGATAATTTCGAGAGATGTTGAGTTCTATAAAGCAGAACATTAGAAATGGAGCCAAGATGAAAAGAAAATTGGTGGACTATTCTTTTTTGAAGATAAACACGATGATGACTTCAGCAACTAAGATGAACAAGGTGATGATCAATATCCTCAACAAAATCTGAATGAACCACCGTCATCAAGTAGTTGCAGTAACAACAATAGCACTAGGACAAAAAATATTGAAGAACACACAATTGGAGTTCGAAGATCTACAAGGGAGAGAAGAGTACCAGAAAGGTACAAGGATTGTGAAACTAAAAATATTTCACTTTTCTGTTTATTTGCAAGCAATGATCCAATAACATATGAAGAAGCAACTGAAGATGACAAATGGAAATATGTCATGAATGAAGAAATTGCATCGATAGAAAGAAATGATACGTGGGAGCTCACAAGCCTACCAGAAGGACATAATCCGATTGGAGTCAAGTGGGTGTACAAGACGAAGACAAATAAAGAAGGACAAGTAAAGAAATACAAGGCAATACTAGTTGCTAAAGGCTACAAGCAGAGACAAGGAATTGACTACGATGAAGTATTCACTCCAATAGCAAGAATCGACACCATCAAACTTCTCACAGTAATTGCGGCGCAAAACAAATGGAAGATTTATAAGATGGACGTGAAGTCAACATTTCTGAATAGCTACCCAGAAGAAGAAGTTTATATCGAGGAACCATCTGGATACATCAAACAAGGACATGAAGATAAAGTCACTTGAAGAAAGCCTTGTATGGATTAATGCAAGCACCAATAGCATGGCACACAAGAATAGATAAATATTTCCAGAAGAATGGGTTCATAAAGAGCTCGTACGAGCATACCTTATATACAAAGAAAAATAACGACGGTGATACTATTATCGTGTGCTTATATATGTACGATATGATCTTCACCGGAAACAATCCAGGTATGTTCCATGATTTCAAGAAAGCTATGACTAAAGAATTTGAAATGACAGATATCGGTGAGATGCCATACTTTCTTGGAGTCGAGGTGAAGCAAATGAAAGATGGGATATTTATATCCCAAAAGAAGTAAGCAGAGCAAATCTTAAGCAAATTCAGAATGAAGGATTGCAAGCTAGTAGCCACTCCAGCAAAAATAAGCATGAAATTAAGTGTTGATTCAACAAGAGAGCAAGTGAATCCAACGTTGTTCAAAAGCATCGTTGGAAGTCTAAGGTATTTAACTATCACGCGACCAGACATAACATATGTTGTGGGACTGGTAAGCAGATTCATGGAGAATCCAAAGCAAGATCACTGGATTGCAGCAAAGAGAATTTTAAGATATGTCAAAGGTACGATGGATCATGGTTTATTCTACACACATTCACAAAATTCGAAGTTAGCTGGATATTCCGACAGTGATTACAGGGGAGACATAGATGATCGAAAAAGCACTTCTGGATATCTATTTCATATCAGCTCCGCAACATTTTCATGGTCATAAAAAAAGCAACAAACGGTAGCTCTCTCGACATGTGAAGCAGAATACATAGCCGTTGCAGCGTACACTTGTCAAGCAATCTGGTTGAAGAATATTTTGGACGAGCTAAACTTGGCACAAGAAGAACCAACTACAATTTATGTCGACAACAAGTCCACAATTTCTCTTGCTAAGAATCTAGTCTCCCATAGTCGAAGCAAGCATATTGATACAAAATATCACTTTATATGAGAGCAGGTGAAGAACAAAAACGTGGAGTTAATCTATTGCCGAACTGAAGATCAATTAGCAGATATTTTTACGAAGCCTTTGAAAGCAGAAGTATTCAATAAACTCAAAGATAGGCTCGGAATGAAAAATCATGTTTGAGGAGGAGTGTTAGAATCAAACTTGATTTTACATGTGGCAAAAGTTTGGTGATGAAGGTAACACGTCACAACAATTAAAGGATATATGGCAGCAGCAAAACATGTATGGGCAATACATAGGTGCTTAGCAAAATTAAGGCGGTAATATAAAGATGAAGTGGCAGCATTTTAAAGTGCCAAAAATTGAATCATTAGCAAGAAATGCGTGGCAGAAAAATATCAAGCAAATGTAAAAAATTAGCAACAAGTGACAGCAATTAAGGTGATTTACTATTCTATATATATGTATTGTTAGTTTGTTGAATGATATATGAGAAAAAGCTAGAAAATACAACAGATAGAAGAAAACTTTGAAAAGCTTTAGTGGTGCTTGTAAAACTAGCTGCATCTAGTGTTTTTGTTATAATCATATTTCGTTTCGTATTATTAATATCGTATGAATTGTAAAGTTTATCGAGTGTCCACTACGCTTCCAACAGAAATCGCATGGAAGTAGAAAAGAAAAGGCCATGAATTTCCATTTAAGATTAAACAAATAAAAACTAAATATTAAAAACCCCAAATATTTAAAATTAAATCTTAAAAACCATCAGAGCTTTTTTATATCAAGTTCCCCCCCCCCCCAAACGTTGGTGAATAGCCTTCGAGCTGCAGGTGAAAACCATCGCGGACACTTGAAATTACCTCTGCAAATCTTCTTCTACATCGCCAGCAAGTTATTATCTTGAAATAGTAAAAAACTGAGAAGAAGAACGTATAACCCCCCCCCCCCCCACCCCTATAAGACCAAATATTCGCCTTTATCTCTGTCATGTCCTTTTTTTTTTCCTGATGGCTTCCAGCTCCACATACGTCGGCGTTCTGCACGTCCTGTGTAACAACCTGTTTTGCCTCAAGTGTTCCGAGAAAGCAAAGTTCGAAATCGATAACCTTCAAGTTGATGTCTTCGTCTAAGAGCAGATTCTCCAGCTTCAAATCGTGGTGGTAAACGCCACGGCTATGGCAGAAATCGACGGCAGAAACGAGTTGCTGGAAGTAAACTCTCTGGCGGAGTCTTCGTTGAGGCGGCCTTTGGCGATTTTGAGAAGAGTTAGCCGCCGCAGATGAGCTCCATGGCCAAGTAAATCTTGGACTTGCTCATCATCACTTGGTGCAGCTCGACCATGTTTAGGTGCTTCACAATTTTCAGGATGGAAAATTCTCGCTTGATCTGTTCCATCATCCAGACTTGAATCACTTTGTCTTTGCCCACCCCTTTCTTGGAGACGCTCTTCCCAGTTTGAGGGTTTTTCGCGTGGTAAATTGTTATGTATAAAGGAGCACGTGGACAAAATAGTAGTAAAAGCTTGTTTGAGTTGGTTTCTGATTGGTCTTTCTATTGTAAATAGTTTAAGTTTTCACAGGATAAAAAATATAGCTCACTTTTCGTTCTTCGCTCATTCTTTTTTTCTTTTGCTTACAATCTTCGTTTGACGTTCATGATATCAGTAATTTATCACACACTTTGGTGAAGGTTCCATGTTCCATGTTCCATGGCCCAACATACAACCCACTCAGATTTTCTGTGGAGCTGATATGGTTTTCGGTTTTAGCTTTATCCGCCATTTTTAAACTTTAAAACCTCCAGAAATAGAAAAAAAAAAACCCTTTGATCTGAATTACTCTATATCTACAATAGAAGTGACAAACATAAAGAAATTGAAGATTAAAAAAGAGAGAACATAGGGAAAATGATAAAAATTATAAAGAATAGGCTATTCAAACGGTAAAATTGCATTTTTATTGATTGAAGAACAATTTTAGCTTTGTAGGAGATAGGATTATGTTGCCTTCCAGTTTCCATGGCATCCAAAACTATCTTCATTCTTTTCTTCTTATTCCTGGCTTCTCAATTCCAGTTTTCTGGAGCACAAACTTGGGTTAAAGCTGGGTCCTGATATGCTAATGGTGAATATCGGATATCCCATACAATTCATAAATTCTGCGTTGTTCACTCATCTTTCATGCGCTTTTGCTGATGTGAACTCCTCAAATTATCAAACTCTTTATCCCCTCTATCTCTGAATATTGTTTCTCAACTATTTCCAACCATAGTCAAATGGAGAATTCCATACTGGGATCTTCAATTTGTTTCACAGACAATATTTTCAACTACAAAACAAAACTTAACCTTTGCTTTGATGCTTACAGTCTTTTTTTTTTTCTTTCTCTTGTCTTTAACTCTTGAGCTCCCATGGACTTCTCTCAGATGGATGTAATGTATAAAGTTAGATCGGTTCTAACATTAATGGGAGGAGCTTTGAGTGTGGCTGTCACTTTCTTTGTATTTTGTTTCCTCGACCTTGTTGATTTCACTCTATGTTTGTTTTGAAAGACTTTTGACTTTTGCATTGAATCTGAATAGAAGCCTCGTTCTTGATCATCTGCTAAAGAAGCCATCAATGGCAGTGGCAACCGGCAAGATCACTGTCTCAGAGCAACGGGAGGTTGTTTGCCTCAGTTCAAGCAAATTGCAAATGGAAGCAACTCCAGACGCCTTACGTTCTGCAAATAGTTCATGAAAAATCGAAGCTTCAAACATAATAAGGTGAGGTTAGAAAAAAGATGCGTTACTGAGATGAGAGAAAGAAGAAAGAAAATAAAAACAAAGTAAAAATAATTAACTCTTCAGGTTTTTTTTTAGGGTTTTTGCCTCGTGTCACAAAGGTAGGACCAAAACATGCAACCCTATCATAGGCGAAAAAAATCGAAGTATCTAAATGAGAAAAATAAAAAAATGTTATGGTTTCAAGGTTAATTTTCTATTTAAGGTTTTTTAAGCAATTTTTTATTTTTCTTAGTAAGCAATATTTTTGTTATTTGTAAAAAAATTTAGTTATAACTTTTTTAATAAAAAAAACAGCCACTGACATCTTTTTTTACAATATCAAAGATTTATTACGATCTTTTAACAAAATGCCATTCACTGCCTTTAAAAGAGCAAAAAACAATTTTAAACTAACAAGTCGGATGGTAACTTTAACCATGCCATCCACAACTTCATTTTAAAATCTCGACAATTTTGATAAATGAGATATAAATTCCTAATGTGTTATAATTAGATTTTTTTTTATACAATAATAGTGGTAGGAACGAGGGTAACAAGGTTTGAATTTGTGCCAAAAAAGTGTCAGACAAGAACTTTAATCACCATTCCAAGCAAGTCGAGATATAATTAGTTTATGGGAGAAATTCCAAAACTATACATGAACTATGGTTTAATGTGAAATTGTATACATAAACTTTGATTTTGTGCAATTTTATACATCAAATCTTGATTTGAACAAATTCTTGTAAATTATTAACATAATTATTGATATAACAACATTTTATGTTTATATATTGTATACATAAATAATTATATTTATCCAATATAAAAATAAATTGATTTGTTTATTTCTTTAAATGTGTACGATTAAATCAAAAGTAACGTTTCAAGTATACATTTGAACCTCAATTAAAGTTTCACACGTATAATTACATCAAATTAAAGTTGATATATACAAATTCACATTAAATCAAAGTTAATGTATAATTATATTAAATGTAAATTAAGTACTTGAAGAGAAAGTATGGATAATGAAATTTAGTAGGGACTAAATTGCAAAATTTAAAAGTTAAAGACTAAAAGTGAAAAATGACCATTTTTGGAAGGAGTTGAAATTGAATAATTTTTTTTTATGAATGTGATATGGATATGTATTGATATCTGGAATTGGAAAATTGAGATAGGGGTTAAATTGAATAATGTAGAAAAGTACAATGACTAAAGTGTAATTTTCCCATTTATGGTGGAGGGACCTAAATGCAATTTTTATTTTTAATTGATATTTGGAGACATAATCATGAGATTAAAATATCTAAGTGTTGAGGTGTAAGGGAGAGAGAATTTGTGGAAATTAAGATTGAAATATAGTAAAATTTGATTGGTCGGTGAGATATGGACTAAACTCGAATAAAAAGAAAAGTTTAGAATTTTATACACATGTGAAAGGCTGAATGGCAGCAGCTTGGGACAGAAAAAATAAGAGGGAAAGATAGGTAAAAAAGGAGGAAGGAAGGGAGGAATAAAGAAAGAAAAGAAAAAGAGAGAAGAAATGAAAATCTTATGCATTTTTCTAAAGTTTTTCTAAAAACCATAGTCAAATTTTATGTCCTAGAGTGCTATGAAAATATTTTTTATGGAGTGGACTAAATTGTAAAGTGTATAAAAGATGTTATGTGAGATCAATATTGTGATTAGAGACTTAATTGAAGTGTCATATGATAGTAATGAAATGTAAAGTGATATAATAATTATTGAATTTTTATGAATTTAAAGACTAAATTATAAAATGTCCAAAAGTTATTGTGTGTGTTAAAATTGTGAAATAAAATATTTAAGTGAAGCGTTATAAGAGAGTAAAGTGTTTAATGATAGTGGATAGAAATCTAAAGTGCTAAGTGTTGTGAATATATGTTATGTTTATATTTTTATGAATTGTGAATAGAGTGAACACGTGAAATAAAAATGTAGTGAAGTTGTTTATGTGATTCAAAGTCAATAAGTAATATGATACAAAGTGATAAATGTGTGATATATAAAGTATATGTACAAAAGTGATACGTGAATAAATGCCTTGGTGAACTTAGAGGAAATATGATATATGATAATGAAGAGATTTTGGAGTTGAGACGGGTTGGAGGTTCGAATGGGAATCGAGTTGGTGATATAGGGGTTTGAAGGGGATTAAGAGAGGAGTATTGGGTTATGTGATGTGTTCATTGGGGTTCTTCTATATTTTTTTAGAGTTCGCGTTATCAGAGTCAGGAGTTTGTGTTTTGGCTTGGTTCTCTTCAATGTATTGAAATCATTGAACTTCTCTTAAATTGACTGAGGATTGCAAAAGTGATATGTGAAAGTAAAAGTATATGTAATAATATGTGAACATAAAGTTAAAAGTGAACATGTGAATTAAGTGTTAAAATATATATGTGAAAATAAAGTTAAAGTGTGTGTAATAATATGTGAAAATAAGATTAATAAAATATTTTCGAACTCAACGAGTGATTTCAGTGGTAAAGAGAATGATGTTCATTCTAAAAGATCCGGCTACGAGCACTTGTGTGTGCAAAATATGTGTGCGTTGTCAAAAGATTAAAAAAATATGAACATACACCATCCTGTAATTACACTAACATATTCAAAAAAAAATATTTTCTGAGTTAAAAGCTACAAATCAATGCGTTAAAGTACTAGGCTTAGTTTGGTTTTTAAAAATATTTTCTATTTTTTTATTATTTCACATTTACAAAACATTTTTAGTCAAAATAATAAAAACAACCTTTTAATAATTTCTAAATTTTACATATTTTCATTTTTAAAATTATTTTTAAAATATTCAATTAAACATCGATTGTTCAAGAATGACCTAATGCGAGAGAAATGCAGGGAAAAAGGGAGTAAACTTGGAAACGTAGCAAGGAAGATAAGGTGGCCTTCAATATGTTGTTTCCTTGCCTTTTCATCCTCTTTTTCTAAACTTTTTATGAGTTAAATATAAAATTAGTATTTAAATTTATTCATTACTTTCAGATTGGTATTTATGGGTTCTTTTTCTAGATTGATATTCAATTTTTTTTGTCAATTGATTTAGTATCGGAGTCTGACACCGTTAAGTTTTGGACACGTGATAGAATAATATTATTATTCTTATCTGTCTTTTTATTGTTTGGAAAAAAATCCGAATACCAATTTAGAAAAAAAATTTAGATATCAATATCAGAAAATCGAATAAATTCAGGTATACTTTTTTTTTTTTCTTATTTGTCTTTTCATTGTCTTTGGCCCTTGGACATCGCTTAAAATCCTTAGCTTGATCAACTTCCTTTGCCTTGTGATGGTGGATTTAAATTCCAAACTTCGCAAATAAATTAGGAAAAAAAGAACCAAGGAAGCTTGTACATCAAAGATGGTCAATTTCACATGCATATCCCAAATTAAAATCACAAGAGCAAATGAGATAGTGACCTTAAAAGTATTTAATGTATAAGTCCATTTAGCGAGGGTTGTTAGAGCCGACGAATCGTTGAACCAATTACATTAATCCAAGCTGTTAAGAACACAGAGGCTTAAAAATGGGGGGTCAACCATAGGTCAGTTGCTTCATGAGCAGTGATACATTATCAGAGGCAAAGAAGAAAGGTCAAAATGGGTCTTCTTACAAATAGAGTTGAGAGGAATGAGATCAAACCAGGATATCATATTTACACTTACAGAGCTGTTTTCGCTTACTCTCATCATGGTATCATTTCTCTCCTTCTTTTACTTGATTTTTGGACATCGGAAATTTATGGGTTTCTTCTTTTCCGTAAAAAAAAGGACTCGGAAACTTTATGCCTTGTGATCTGGGTATTCATCTAGGTTTCTGAGTTTCAATTTTTTTTTTAAAATTCGTGCTCCCGTTTTGCTTGCTTCAATTTACTTTCTTTTTTGTTGTAGCTTTTACTAAATGTTCGAAAATTTTCCATGTCTCAATCTTGCAATTCTGATTCTTTTGGTGTTTTTGGCTATTTTGTACCCATAATATTCTGGGTCTTGGTAACATACAGATAAAAGTTACCCCTTTTTTCATGAAGAGGTGAAATTTTACTCCAAAAGCTCTGAAACTGAAAACGGTCTTATAAACTAGGATACCTTTCCTCGTCATTGTGCCGTCGAATGTCTAGGATTGACATCATGACATCCTTTATTTTCTGTCAGAGGTTTTAAGATTTTCTCTTCTTCGTTTCCTACAAGTAATGGTTCTGATATTTTAAGATGAAGGGAGCTAATAGAAAACTTTAAACCCAAGACAGATAATATGGTGGTCTCTTTCTTAAGCTACAGGAATGTTATCATTGGCCGTTTATCCTTTTTGACCTTTTCTTTTGAGTCAAGATTTGCCTCTGTCAAATTAGCTATGTAAAGTGTTCTGTGGGAAGTAATTGTTACAAAGGCCAAATAGTTACTTGGTTATGTCGTTGAGCAATCAAATAATGTCTTGTTACTATGATAAAGTTCATTCACTAGCTTTACTATGATGAAGTTCATCACTAGCTTGAAAAAGTTATGAGGACAATATGTCTCGGCCACCATCCCACAGCCAGAATCCTAAATGTTGCACCTATTCTTATATTTGTTCTGTCTTTCCTTTCTTCTTGTTCAGAAGTTGCATTGTCACGAAAGATTCGAAGTTTTGATCCCAATCATGCATCTCTTAAGCCACAAAATTTTAGGTCCATTCTATTTGATCTATAGGTTAACTGCTAAAACTTGAAATGGTAGCTGATATTCTTGGACTCCTTCATTTCTATGTTTAAGACTGATCTCATGGCAGCATCAACTGAGTTATTTATGTCTTGAAATCTTTCTCAACATTTCTTCACTTTGCCTTAATTCCAAAGCATATCTCTGCTTCTTGCTTCTTATTCCAGTGTCAAAATCCTCAGTTATACTGTGCTTGCATTAATCTTAAGTTTATAATAAACTCGTTATTCTACCTTACTACTTTATGGCTTCGTACCGCTTATTTTAAAGGCATCTTCAAACTTTTCTAGGATGTATGATGATGCTTGAATCAAGCTCAATATTGTGCATATGCTTGTTGAATGTCAAATCATGTAGGTATCTTTGTTGGTGGAAGCAAGGTGGTTCATTTTAGACCTGAACGTAACTTAGATTCCAGCATTGATACATCTCGTCTATTAGATCCGACATTCCCTCAATCAACTTGTCCAACTTTCCCTGATTGTGGCTTCCGGCAGCCAAACAGTGGGGTAGTACTTTCATGCCTGGATTGTTTCCTTCGCAATGGATCTCTCTACTGTTTTGAATACGGGGTGACCCCATCTGTTTTCCTTGCCAAAGTGCGAGGAGGCACATGCACCACGGCAGCCTCTGATCCTCTTGAGACAGTTATCCACCGGGCAATGTATCTTCTTCAAAACGGGTTTGGAAATTATGACATATTCCAGAATAACTGCGAGGATTTTGCTCTGTATTGCAAAACTGGTCTTCTGATTCTAGACAATCTAGGAATTGGAAGAAGTGGTCAGGCCTCTTCCATGATAGGTGCCCCATTGGTTGCTCTTCTTGCTTCCCCGCTAAAGCTTTTGATGCCAAGTCCTATAGGGGTGGCAACAGTTACAGCCGGGATGTACTGTATGGGCCGATATGGAACTGATATAGGCGTTCGAACTGATGTGATCAAGGTGGCAGTCGAGGACTTGGCTGTGAACCTAGGCTGGGCAGGGCGTCACGATGAAGCAGCTGAAGAAAATGAGGCTTCCAACAGAGAAGTTGTGGAATTGTGACATGATCTGTATTTCTTCTGCATGACAATAAAGCAGTAGCTTAGACTTGATTGAACTCATAATGTGATTGTCTCCTCCAAGTTTCGCGCTGCTCATAACATTGAGACAGAACTTTAGGTATGGATTAAATGAAAGCCGTGACAGTAATTGCATGTTATTATACATAACAAATAACCAATCTCTGAAGTAAATATATACAATCTATTACTCAAAAGTAATTAAGGGACCCCCTATACTTTTCATCTACGGCATAATCTCATGAAAATTTTTAATCTTTTCAATTTAATTCCTAATGTCGCAAAGTTATCTAACAAGTTTAATTTAATTTGTAACTTAGTCCTTAACATAATCTAAGTTCACTATCCATTAATCTCTTCAATTTTAAGCTTAATTCATCAATTTCTCTTTAATGGCAACTTGTTTGAAACTAAACAATTAAACAAATTGATACATGGACTACATTAATCAAACTCCCATGATCATAAATCTTTAAAAATTTGAAGAAAATAGATTGAATACCTATGGAAATTGAATGGCCGAATGTACTTGAAGCTTGAGGTTTTTTTTTTTCTTTTAATTGCTTACGGTTTGGGAGGAAGATGATAATGCTGTCATCTGTTTTTTTTTTCCACTATATATGTACTTAGTTTAGTCTTTAATTAATCTAACATTTAGATTCTTTAATCATTATTATTAAAGTTAATAGTAATCATCATCAGTTCCCATTAACAATATGGAAAACAATGGTTTAATAACCATTTAAGCCATTTGGATAATTGTTAATTAGGTTATCAAGCATTTTCTAAATTACAACTCAATAGCGATTAGATTTTTACAATTTAATCATTGAACTTTAATTAACTATTTTCTCGGTTAAATTACTTAGTTGATCTTCAATATATTTTCATGTTAATATCATTAATCTTTAACGCAATATCGAGATCCATGACTCCGAGAACAATTATAATATTCTCTTGCAATGATTTAAAGTTGGTGCCATTTAACATAAGAATCGAGTTAATTTTGACTGTGATGTTAGCGGGTATAATATAGCCAAGTCAAACAAAACAAACTCACATAAAACTTCAAATTTAAACCAAAATAACTTTAATAAATGTGAACCTATGTCAAGATACTGGAAAACTCCATTAATATTTTCTTTGGACAAAAATATTAACTTGCAAGTTATATTAAAAAAACCTTAATTTTTAACATATTTTATATATAATAAAAGAAAACCTTTTGCAAGTAAAACTATTTTCTACACTAAATTTAAAACCATTAAATTAAGTATTTCAAAAATCAACATCATAATAGTTAGTATATCTTACAAGTGAAAACCAAATAGTCACAAGAAAAAATACCTGAATTCATCTTTAAAATACCGTATCCATATATTCAAAGAAAAAAATGGAAGAAAAAGAAATCAAAATAATATAATTGCCCTAATTAGAGGTGAGTAAAATTCGATTTAATTTAAAAATTTTGATAAAAAATTCAAATTTTAAATTAAATAGTTTGAGTTATTCGGATCAACTAGAATAAAAAATTAAAATTTTTTGTTTAACTCGAATATTAATTACACAATTCGAGTTATCTGACAATCTGAATAAAAAAAAAGATAAAATTATGCCGTTTTGATAAATGTTTACCCATTAAGTTAAAAGATAAAATCATTATATTGTTTATGTAGTTAAATAATCTTGTACATCATCTACTAGTTAAATAATCAGTCCATGTAAATGCAATATTTATATAAATAATATGATTTGTTAACTTGACTTGATTAAAAAAAATTTTAAATTGAGTTTGATTGCTAAAATAAGATTTATCAACTCGACTAACTCGATATTTTATTCGATTCGACTCAACTCAATTAAATGCTCACCCCTAATCCAATAAGAGTTGACACTTTTTCTTAATTTGGTTACCTAACTTGACATTTTTTCTTAATTTGATACCTAAATTTTCTTTACCCAATTGGGTACCTGAACTTGATATTTTTTTTCTCTAATTTGGTACCTAAGTTTTTTTTAGATTCAAGTTGTTAACTAAATTTATTAAATATTATAAAAGTTATGCAAAACAGTAAGAGTGTTGAAATTAAGTTGAGTGATAGTTGATGTAAATAATCCACATTCATAATTTTTAACGGTTTTACAAGGCATAAGCCAAATATTTTGGGACTCGTGGTCCATAGAGCATCCCTATATCAATCTTGCTTCCTTGTTTCCCTTCTCTCATGTCTCTCAATTGTTTCGATGCTTGTTAAGTATTTGAGAAAGAGAGACTGAGTGAGCTGACTCGTCGAGTTTCTTATAAACAAAGAGAAAGAGGGAGAGAGAGATGGGAAGGGCTCCTTGTTGTACAAAAGTTGGGTTGCATAGAGGTCCATGGACTCCGAGAGAGGACACATTGCTTGTCAACTACGTTCAAGCTCTTGGCGAAGGTCAGTGGAGAGCACTTCCCAAGAAAGCTGGTAGCTAAATTCCTCAATTTTAACTTACAAATCCACAAGGCAGGCACACTACTTCGTTTGAAACTAAAATGATTCCATTTTTCTTGTCAAATCTGTGAAACTTGCAGGGCTAGTCAGGTGTGGAAAGAGTTGCAGGCTGAGATGGATGAACTATCTAAGACCAGATATTAAAAGAGGGAATATATCCCCAGATGAGGACGATCACATCATCAGATTACATTCTCTTCTCGGCAATCGTTGGTCTCTCATTGCCGGGGGCTCCCTGGTCGAACCGATAATGAGATTAAAAACTACTGGAACACCTATCTGAGCAAAAGACTCCTAAGGCAAGGAATCGACCCCAATACCCACAAGAAACTACCAAAGCCAGTAGACGTTCAACAGGTGAGAAAGACAAAAAAACAGCAGAGGCAGCCATAACAAGCAGAATCCTAAGAAAGCAAGGACGACACTTGAGCCTGCAGTGATACCAAAAGTCCATCTCCCAAAACCCAGTAAGTTAAGTTCAATTTCCTTTCCAGGAAACGACAGCTTCGACCAATGCAATACGTTTAGCACAGTGTGTTCGAGCCAAGGAGAAGAAGAGGGTGTACGAACCCAGGTTACACAAGGCCCTTGGTCAGAATATGTAAGCAATGGTGAAAACGGGACCGGATTTCTTTCAGAGTCAGGGTGCCACTCTCGTGTGCCAGCAAGTGAATATGATAATTATCTAGAGAAGCTTTACGAAGATTATCTGCAGCTTTTGAAGGCAAACGAAGATCAACTGCTGTTGGATGCTTTCGCTGAATCATTGCTCATCTGATCGGAAAACATATACATGTGTCTATATTAAAATATCCTGTTAATCTCGTTACTTTCACAAAATTTGAGATTTAATCAATGTATTTAAAAATTTCCAACTATTTTGTTTTAAAAATTCTAATCCCATCATTAAAATTGTAAGTGTTTTCTACCAAAATTTGTCATTAGTATGTTGATTAAATTGTCCTCATGTTACATGTTATATGATTGACGAAAAATAAACCTGTTAAATTGAAGATTTTCAACTATCATAATGATTGGACTAAAATTTATAAATTGAAAAAGTAAGATGTTGAATTTTTAAAATTTTAAAGTATAGGGACTAAATATCAAATTCTATAAATATACAGGGTGTAATGGCATATTTTAACAAAATAGAATTAAAAACAAAAGTGGCATATTAATTAATTAGGTTTGCAGGTCAAACGGAATTTTCTCTCAAAAAATGTGGTTGAAGTTGAATCCTAGCTTTCACGTTCTTACCTCCTCCTTCTTTTTCTTTTTTTTCTTTTTTTAAATTAAAATCTAGATTCGCTAAACCAAAAAGAATCTAGATTCCTTTCTGGGAAGAATGAGGGTACAGATCCGAAAAAGAAAAAGAAAACAGAAACAGGGCCCAGCAGCCGAATTGATGTTATATAATTGTGATTGGCCTTTCCTTCGCAGCTCCAAGAAAGGTTCCTCAAAGCTTCAAAAAGACAACTTGATGGATCCATGCATGCATGATTACGGTTGAGCCACTTCCTTTATTGGAATCAGCCACATGAGAGGAGGCCATGTGCAGTGGAGTAGGCGAGCACAATTCTGGGGGAAGATCAATCAGCCATTTGATGAGGAGAAGTCGAGAGCAATGGCAGTGGCAGTGGCAGTGGCAATTTCAAAAGCGACTGGTTGCAAGCATAACCCTAATCATCCAACCATTTTATAAATTTTGGCATTCCTATTTAAATTTTAATCCAATGTTAATGTACAAATTTGTACACATATAATGAATTATAAAATTAATTTTATTTTAATTTGTTCGATTTTAAATTATAGATATCGTTAATTTATAAAAATATTATTTATATTATTGATGTTATTTTTAAATATATTTTAATTGACAAATGTTTTGAATTTATATTAATATTTAAGTATGTTTTAACTTTTTTTATATGATTATTCAAACAAGTTAGAGATATATATATTTTTTTGTTATTTTTCATGTCCGTTTTACGGTCCATGTTCGGGGTAACTAGATCTTAACAATCTTTCACTTGTCCTAGTGAATTAGATGAATCATATTTTACATTTTCATACCCTCTACATGTTTCTCAAAACTTCTAGCACTACAGCAAAATAGGTTATTAACGACATTTTTAGTGGTGTTTGGACAAAAAACGTAGCAAAAGGTAAAGCAATAGTAGCGTTTTTCGATAAACGCCACAAAATGTAAAGCAATAGCGGCATTTATAGGGAAAACGCCGCGAAAGGTCAGAGCATTAACGGTGTTTATGAAGAAGCGCCGTTAAATATCAGAGCATTAACAGCGTTTATGAGAAAGCGCTGATAAAGGTCAGAAAATATTTAATGATATATTAATCAATATTTAATAGTTAATTGACTCAGTCTCCTCTTATACTAATATATATATATTAATGTAATATTTAATAGGTAACTCACTCAAACTATTAAATAGAAAAATATTTAAACTTCATATGTATAAAAAGAATTCAAATTGTTAATAGAAAGATTCGAACTAGGGCAATAAAAAAAAAAGAACAAGCATTTTAACCAATTAAGCCAAAATCATTTAATTGATGCATTAAGAGAAAATTTTATTTATATTAATATAAATAAAATATTGCACAAAAAACAATACAAATTGTTAACAATAGGATTTCAACCAAGGTTACAAGGATAAAACTAAAGAATCCTAACCATCTAAGTTAAATTAAAAATGTTAACAATGAATTTTGAACCTAAACAATAAAGAAAGAGAACAGTCATCTAATCAACTAAGCTAAATTAATTATTGATACATTAAGGAAAAATTTTCATTATCTTGAATTATATTAGTATAATATTGTATAAAACATAATTCATTAGCTTCAATGTAATATTCAAGAGGTAATTCACTAAATCCATTAATGAAAAAAGATTTAAAATTCATAAGTAAAAAAAAAAATTCAAACTGTTAATAAATAGATTCGAATCAGCGCAGTAAGGCAAAAGGACAAGCATTTTAACCAATAAGTTTAAATCATTTAATTGATACATTAAGAAAAATTTTAATTATCTTTAATTATATTTATATAATATTATATAAAAAATAATTTAATTTGTTAACAATGGGATTTGAACTAGGGTCATAAGGAAAATATACAAGCACCTTAACCATTAAAGTCAAAATGATTAATTGATGTATTAAGGAAGTAATATTATTATATTATTTATATTACATGTTTTAAAGATTTATCGGACCTATTCCTTACATGTGTCAAATTTGAAAAAATAATACGATAATTCTGTAAAAAAAAATTTCGTGTTTGCTTGGAGTAAGCAAGGAAAATAATAGTTTGAATGTTTCAAAATTCAAATTTAAACCGAAAAAAATCAAAATTTAAAGGTAAAAAAGTATATCAATCGGACAACCGAGCGCAAAATTATTACCTTTCAAAGTTTTAGAAACAAAAACATAAATTTTAATTTAAATTACCAAATCTAAACGCATAATTTCACACCCCTTTTAACATTTCTAAAATTTTTAGAAGCAAAATAAAATTCAATCATTATTAAATATGTAAATATATATAAAAGGATTATATCAAATTTGGATATATAAAAAGTTTGTTATATTTATATAAATTTTGAAAATAAATTAAAAAAATTAAAATATAGGAAAGAGAATTAACGGCTTTTTTCCAATAAATGCTGCTAATGTTCTTTACCTAAATTAAACAAAAAAAATCCC
The DNA here is from genome assembly GCA_039519145.1 of Kokia cookei. Lineage (NCBI taxonomy): Eukaryota > Viridiplantae > Streptophyta > Magnoliopsida > Malvales > Malvaceae > Kokia > Kokia cookei. The sequence goes on from CM076905.1 coordinate 31,640,422, forward strand.
TAATCCCCTAATTTGTACTGATATTTTCTATCAAGATCAACTACGGATAGGACTTGCCATTTAGATTGGTATTTTCTATCATCCGATAAGCTGAGAGCTATCATGTAATATTATGAATTCTCATTTATAAAAAAAAAAAAACTGAATTTTTTAAAGAAAATAATATTGAACTACTTTAATGTTTGAATTTTTTTTTTTTTAAAATAAAGTTTTTCTCTCTACACAATGAAAAAAAATCTTTAATTATTTTGTCCTTTCTCTGAATTTTTGACATAAAATTTTTTTACCTACTTATTTTATTTGGATGCATTTCAAAATAAGTAGTATATATATATATATATAATTAACTTTAGTGAAAGCATAAAATCTTTGATATAATAGAAAAAAGATTTTTAGATTGGCATCCATTTGTTTCTTAATGGGATCAAATAATTAATTTCTATATTGGCGACATGACATAACTTATAGTTGAAGAGATTTTAATCTCATACACAAACACACTGATACACATACATACATATATAATAATATATTTATAAAAATTAAAAAATAATATGGATGAGTCTAAATAGGTCTGAGTTGACCATTTACAAATACGATAGATTTAAGTAAAATTTGAGCTTCATGTTCCAAGTCGGATCAAGCTTGGACAAATATTGATACTATGAATGAGCCGTATTCAAATCCGACCCACAAACACCTCTATAATTTATCTATAATATATATAAAAGTACGAGTTTAAAAAAACTTTTAAAATGATTATTGTTCATTATATTACTAAATTGTCTTTAAAATAATGATTCATTAATATATTAATAATGATTACTTACATTACTTATATAAATTTTATTTTTTATTCAATATTAGGGATAGTAGATGGGGTAACTCAGTTTGAACTCACATCAAACGAGTGTTAGATAAGAGTTTTAACTACTGTTCCATTTAAGTCAAAACAAATTTAAAATATATTTGAAAACTACAAATAACTAAATGTGTATATTCATGTAAAAGAACAGATGAAAAAAAGTATAATTAAAGTATAAATCAAGGTAATCAATACCGCACCAATGGACGCCCCATTTTTCTACTAGAAATGATATGTAGAAGTATCAATTTGTTTCGATGTATCGTTTTGAATATATCAATATTTTTAAAAAATATTTAATATATACAACAATATTCATAAATATCAAATAAATGATACTGAATAAATTTCAAATATAAAATAATTATCAATTATATAAAATATTCATTAATTAACTCTAAATTCAAAATTAATAAAAAAAAAGAGCCAAAAGGGTGAAGGGATTTTTTTGATAAAAGAATATGAAGGATGAATAAGGATTTATTATTCATAGAAAATAATTTTTTATGTAATTTTATTTATACAAGCTGAGAGTTGGTATTTTTTTTATAAAAAAAGTGAGCTTATTTCTCATTGGTTGTTTCAGAATCACGTGGATTGACAAAAACTAAATTTGAACTGTCGAATAAGTTCTCATCTAATGGCCAATGATATTCGGATTTGAACTGTCGAATAAGTTCTCATCTAATGGCCAATGATATTCGGACCAAGGAAGCAATGGGAAGAAGAGGAAATGGAAGGAGTAATGGAGGGAATAGTGCAGTTTCAGTTTCACTTTCACCGAGCCCTTCACGATGGCCAAAAGTTGAAGTTGAGGCTCTTATCAAGCTTAGAACTAATCTTGACATTAAGTATCAAGACAATGGACCAAAGGGTCCTCTATGGGAAGAGATCTCAGCCGCCATGAGAAATCTGGGATATAATCGGTTCAACAATTACTCCTTATGGAAACACAAGGTTCGTCTCCCTCTCTAAGGATTCATTATGGGTTTTTCATTTCTATTTTTTAGGGTTTAGGGTTTATATTCCATTTTACCTTTCTTTAATCTATTAAAAATGGATGAATATTATTTAAATTGTGGATGATGAAGTGTAGTTGAGAGAAAATTGTTACAAAAGGGTACGAGAAGACCGTATTCGTTTGCTTTGGAAAATGAGGTTACCTGTTGCCCAATCTTTCAATGACAAGATTTTTTTTGTTTTCATTCAAAAAAAATTATCTGGTTTCTATATCTTTATTGCCTTTTACTGCATATTATTAGGTTACCCTGAACTTGGAATATAAGATTTAGGTTCCTAGTTATTCCAAAATTGTACCATTGCTACTTATTTAGCTTCTCTAGATAAAATATATGTTGATTCAGTCTTTATTTTTTCTTCAAATACCTGTGTTCCATCATCCATGTCTGTGTCAAACAGAAAAATCCTTCCAAAACTCTCCAATTACATGAAAAACATCATTGTGAGTTTCCCATGTGACCTTAGTTTGCTTAGGGTTTTTTTATACCTTCCCTTTGTTCCTTACTTTCTATGTTGTTCTTGGTGCTTTAGTTTGAAGGTTTATTAATGTCGCAGAGTGCTTTTTAAACTATATTCTATTCCGTATTGCCGACTTTGAGATAGATATTAAAATAGCAAGAAAGTTGTTTTTATACTAGGAAACTAGCTGAGCTTGGTTATCATCGAAGTGCTAAGAAAAGCAAAGATGGGAACCAAAGATGGCAGAACTAGCAAAGCTTCTTGAGTACTTGGCTCAGTTCTTGAGTACTTGGCCGCTGAGGTATATCAAATTAAAATAAAATCCTTTAACTGTGTTTGCGTTTACTTAAAATTCGTGTTTCTTAATTTGGGTTTGGATTCAAGTTTTGGAATTGGCTGGGAACGCTGCACGTGATAACAAGAAAAACAGGATCATCCCAAGGAACGTGCTGCTCGCCGTGAGGAACGATGAAGAATTAGGGAAGCTTCTCACCGGCATAACCATCGCTCACGGTGGTGTGTTGCCGAACATCAACCCAATTCTTTTGCCGAAGAAGACAAAAAAGCCACCAGCAAAGAACCCAAATCTCCATCAAAGGCTACCAAGTCTCCTAAGAAAGCTTAGTTTGATTATTAGGAAACTTAGTTTAATAGGGTTTTATTTTTTTTAGTCATAATTCCTTTAGGATGTTTTAAGCAATTGTGAGAATAATATACATAATACTATTTTTGTATAATATTATTTATTTATTTATTTAAATCATATATATATATATTTCTTTCGTGATAGTATCATTTACAATTAGATTTGAAGTTATTGGTTGGATTTGAATTAGTTGGATTTGAATTTACAAGACAAAATGTTGAAAATTAGGGTTGTTAAAATCTGTTAATTTTAGCGCGTTTGTGGGAAAAACGCCACTAAAGACCATGTTCTTTAGCTGCGTTTGTGAGAAAAGCGACACTAAAGACCATGTTCTTTAGCGGCATTTGTGAGGAAAGCACCGCTAAAGACCAACGGTGTTTGTGAGAAAAGCATCGCTAAAGACCATGTTCTTTAGCGGCGTTTTTCCTCATAAATGCGATTTTCAGCTGCGTTATCTTTGGCAGCGTTTTTTGCGGCTCTTGTAAAAGCGCCACGAAATGTTTTAGCGGCGCTTATAGGCCGAAAAAATGCCGCTAAAAACCCGTTTTATTGTAGTATAGCCACTAGGGTTTTGGTAAACAAATCCACAAGGTTATCCTGAATTTCTGATTTTAACTATATCCACTTATTTCGTCAACCACCAACCCTCAAATAATATGATATTTATGATAAATGTGTTTTGTCCTTTTATAATTTCTTGTTTCTTTAGTATTTAGCTACTGTTATTGCAACACAGTGTAATAGATTTCTCACAACCAAGAATGCCTTCAAGATTTGTAAAGAACTTCCAAAGTTAGACTGCTTATTTTGTTGCCTTAAAAGCAACCACATATTCGACCTCCATGGTGGAGTCATGAATACAACCTTGCTTGACATTTCTTTACACTGTGGACCCTTCACCTAGGATAAAGACACAACCTGATGTTGATTTTCTTATGTCTCGACACATTTGGAAGTTACAATCAGTATATCCGATAAGAGTTAAAATCTCCTCCGAAATATACAAGAATATAATCTCTCATTCTCCATAAATACTTGAGTATATACTTAACTACTTGTCAGCGTCTTAGACCAGGATTCACTTGATATCGACATATCATCTTTATTGCATAATAGATATCTAGACGTGTGCATAACATAGCATGCATGAAGCTTCCTACTACTGAAACGTAAGAAATCTTTCTCATTATTCTCTTTTTTCCATTGTCTTAAGACAATCCTCCAAAGAAAAAAATGAAATCTTGAAACAAAATGTTGTAATCCCTTCTTTGAGTCTGTCATTGCAAAACGTTCCAATATCTTATCTACGAATGAAACTTTTGATAAAGCTATCACTTTATTCTTTTAATCCCTCAAGATTCGAATTTCCAGAACATAATTAGCTTCACCCAAATTCTTTATACTAAACTGTTGGGTTAATCATAATTTAACCGAATAATATCCATACATCTTTCTCAATGAGTAGAATTTCATCAACATATAGGACCTTTCCATCCACTATATGTTTAAAAACACAATGTTCATCAACATTTTGCACAAATCTAAAAGTTTTGATTGCTTGATTAAATCTTTGATTTCATAAGCAGGTTGCTTGCTTAAGTCCATATATGGATCTTAGCAACTTGCAAACTTTATGCTCATTCAACAAAAGCACAACGATTTAGAGCATTGCACATTGGGTTATTGAAAAAGTTGAGGCTTCGAATCTTAAAATTTGGGATTGAAGTCTTATCATTCGCAATTGCGATGTGTGGACTTTATTTTTACCATGAATGTATGTTATGTATGGATTTTATCAAGTCTTGGCTGTTGATTGATTGAAAGTTTTGTTTCAATTTTGATATTTTTTGTCTAATATTTTAGTTTAAGGCATGTGTCTATCAGTAGATATTGTCTTTTCTTTTGTTTATATATTCTCGTCTTGGATTTTCTAATATGTCATTTTAAGATAGTTATTATATGATTGCTCAATTGCCAACTAATATTTGTAGTTTTCCATTCTACTAAAGTGTGGGGGCAATGGGCTAACTACATGTGATTCATGTGACCAACAAGAAGTTTTGCTGTTCTGAGAGAAGTAGAAACATTCCACTTTTACTTTTAAGAGAAAAATGGTTTAGAAAGTGAAAAATGAACTTATGAGCTGGAAATAAAGTTCTAAATGATTTTTAGAATTTAAGATTTTTTTTTTTTTATGTTATAAAATATATAGTTTAATTCTCCTATTTTATTTAAATTTAATATTTTTAATCTAAATCATTTTCATGATTAGTTTACTTTCTTGTAAACTGAAATCAATAGAAATCTTGTTTGGTTGATATTTTCATTTTGATTTTATTTTTTTTAAATATACTGATATGAGTGTGATTATATATGATAGTTTCTGTTCATATTTTAAAAATGATATCACTAAACGAAGTTATTTCAGGATTTAAATCTTAAACATAAAAAAAAATTTAATTAATAAAATTAAAATTAAACCAATCGATTGAGTAAACTCAAAGTGAACTCCTAATTAGATGGATCAACCAAATAATCCTTACGGATTGCCACGAGGAGAAGGGCAGATAGGGAGGAAAGGTGGTTGAGTTACGCGAGAAAATTCAACAGATTTGGTCACGTAATTCATTAATGTTAGCGCAAAAGACGAGCGGTTCTGGGACCATTCGGACCCCCCTTCATTTACCACCAGTCAAATCGGCACATGCAAAATTCATATCCAGTCGAATATACTTATTTTATATATTAAATACTTATGGTTTTATTGGGTTTCTCTTGGATTGTGTTTTGGACTGCTGCTTGTTTTCAGGCCCATTTACATTTCACCCAAAATATTATACCTTTTCATTACATAAAACAAAAAAACCTTGAAAGACTAGACATATTTAAGTATTAATTAATTATAAATAAATATCAAAATTCGGTCCTAAACTCTAAATTTAATATCTAAAATCCCAGAGCTATTAATATTTATTTATAATAGTTACAATTAATGTTTAAATAAAATTATTAGTATTTATTTACAAGTCATCCATATTTTTTTTTTGTTTAATTTAATAATGATTTTTCATGTTATTATCCACTGATGGCATACGAGACTTATCTGCCGATGATTCATAAAATATTATTCCTTAAATTACAGGTAATAATTATATTTATAAAACAATTATATAAAAGTTAAAGGGAGAATACTTGATGCACCTTTGATGTATAGATGTCATGTACAATCAATTAATAATACGATGACACATTATTATTGTTGTTAAACAAAAAAGAATATTGAATTGTTTAAAAATAAATATTAGTTATAAAACATAAATAAATAGAAAAACATTAACTCCGATATCAAAAACTCGAAATTGAACGTCCAAAATTCGGAACCTGGAATTCGAAAGAAAAAGATATATTTAATTATGTTTAAATAAAATTAATAGTTTTTATTTTTTTTTTAAGTTTTTCAATATCTCATTTATTTTACACAAGTGATAACATGTTATTTTATTATTAATTGATGGTGCATGAAATGTATATTAAATATTAACCCAAAATTAAATAAAACTTTGCTTAAAATGATGAAGATGAGAATGCAAAATTTATTTGATTTTACTTTTTGGGATTACATAGTGTTGTTGGTTTCAACCATTTTCTATGTAAATTTTTATTGATTTATAAAAATTTATAAAAAAAAAAAACAAAGATAACTTTGTAGTAAATATAACTTGGTTTATAGAAAGAATAGGTTGATCGACACCTTGACCTTTACCATGACAAGGTCATAGATTTCTCCTCCTTTTTTTTTCAACTTAATTTGCTTCGACAAGTACGACTTGCTTGGTATGTTTGGTAGCCCAATTTTTTTCCAATCATCGTACAAAAATCCACAAAATGAAACCTATCCATTTTCTTTGGATGGATTGGAATTTTTTGTACCATGTTGAATTGTTGTAAAATTTAATACGATTGTTGCCTCTCGATGTAAGAGATGCATATAAGCGACATGCACATGTAATATGCTATTATAGAGCATGGAGATAGGCATGCCTTATCTCATAAGGTTTGTTTTTATCCTTTAAATCTTTTATTTTAATGATTAAACGGATGAATTTACTAGGTTCATGAGATTTTACTTTGGGATAAATATTGGAGTTCTTTATCCTCATTAAAAGGATGAATTTATATACACAAAATCTTCCAAGGGAAACTTTCATACTGTGCCTATAAATAAATAACTTATCCAGACGTTGGGATGCATCTTTTCGAGAGTGCTTGTGCTAATTTTGCTTGTATCTTAACTAATTAGTTTACTCTTGTACTCTGCACTTGTTCGTTAGGATTTATTGGATAGATTAGAATCTGTTGTAAGTGAAGTATTTGGGTGGATAGTTTTAAAAAGTTAAGATTATCGTTTGGGGTTGTAATATTTTTTTTGTGTAAAAGTGGATTGGGTTTCAATCAATAAATTATCAGATCAGTTGTTAAATAAATCGTTTATTGAACAAAGCTATGAAGTGTAAGATTGTTTTCGAACTATGGTAATAAGTTTTGTGTGCTTATCTCTCTCTTTACTACTTATTGCCTTTGTTCATCGTCATGAACATCAATTTGAATGAGCAGCAAATTGATGACTTTTTCAATTACCTCTAATCTGAATACTATTCTCATTTCCAACCCTCGATGTCCCAAATAAAGGAAGGATTTCTTCCGAGCTTTGCATTCATGAGATCTGCATTACCAAGGTGTTTTGCTTTAAAACGTTAGAGCACAACGAATAGATATCTTGTTAGCACATTCCATCCTTGTTTGTTGAGCATGGCCGATTTGAAAAGAGAAAGATCACGAAATACAGGGCCCATTTAATCCAATGTATCCTTTACGAATCAAAGCTTGTTTTTCCATCACATCAAGTGGAAGTCTGTTTGAAACAATTCATAACATAGGAGGGACATGAGTGTTTGACCTCCAAATGAAAGAACCGCCGATTCCATCCATCAATTCGTTTTTTAAATAGAGACTTCTGCTTTCACCTATTTATGTTTGTTTAAGTTTGTTCCATTCGAAATGTTTGTTTTAAATTTTATCCAACCCGGTTTATATTTATTTATAAATGGTTAATCTAAACTCATTTTAAATCTTTTTATATTATTTTTTTTTTAAAAATATATATTATTTTAATTTAATATTTAATAAATTTATATATGTTTACATCGAAAAAATTTAAACATACACAACCTAATATATATTTTAATGTGATATGCATGATATAATATATAAAAAAACATATTGCAAAATTGAACCAACATTTTAAAAAGGTTTAATTTTGCGTGTAAACTTATTTTTTAAGGTCTCGTGCTTTTGCTTTCGAAAAGTTAGATGAATACTTTGAACTTTGAACAAATTTATTTTAATTCTATTTATCAATTACCTTTAATGATCTACAAATAAACCCATTCACGGGCCGAATAATCCACCTAACTCGTCTTTAGACGTAGACTACATTTTTTTTTTTAACCACGTGGGACCACATCCGATTTAAATTCAAATTAAATAATCATTCAATGTTCTATCATGCTAATAATTTAATTTAATCCCAATAAGCTACTGCAATTAGAAAGCCTTCAGTCTAAGTTTCAAACGTGTGAATAAGTTTGTCTTTCTTTCTTTCGTTTTTAGAAGTCGATTGCTAGAGAGAGAAAGTTTAAACTTTGAGAATGACCAAATGCCCCTGTTGCCTCCTCTTCCCATCGTGGGCAGGTGATGGAATTAACCCATATTTTAACGGTTTTATAAGACAGAACCCCAAGCTTTTGGGACTACTGGTTTTTTAAACTCTCAAGCTTTTGGGACTCCTGGTCTTGAAACTCTCTCTCATGTCTCCCAATTGTTCCAATACTTGATAAGTATTTGAGAAAGAAAGGGAGCGATGGGTAGGGCTCCGTGTTGTTCAAAAGCTGGGTTGCATAGAGGACCGTGGACTTCAAGAGAAGACACATTGCTTGTCAACTACATTCAAGCTCATGATGAAGTTCACTGGAGATCACTTCCCATGAAAGCTGGTAGCTAAATTCCTCAATTTTCACAAGTCCACGAGGCACTAGTACTTCGTCTGAAACTAAAATGCTTTCTTTTTTCTTGCCAAATCTGTGGAACTTGCGGGGCTACTTGGGTGTGGAAATAGTTGCAGGCTGAGATGGATGAACTATCTAAGACCAGATATTAAAAGAGGGAATATATCCCCAGACGAAGACGATCTCATCATCAGATTACATTCTCTTCTCGGCAATCGTTGGTCTCTCATTGCCGGAAGGCTCCCGGGTCGAACCGATAACGAGATTAAAAACTACTGGAACACCCATCTGAGCAAAAGACTCCTAAGCCAAGGAATCGACCCCAATACCCACCAGACACTACCAAAGCCAGTAGTTCAACAAGTGAACAAGAAAAACAACAACAGAGGCAGCAATAACAAGCAGAATCCGAAGAAGGCAAATGCAACACATGAGCCTGCAGTGATACCCAAACTCTGTCTCCCAAAACCCAGTAGGATAACTTCAGTACATTTACTATTTCAAACTAAAGGTTGATTTTATCCCTAAAACAATTTTCTTTTTATATAATTTTTTTTGTTTTTGCTTAGTCCTTCTATCGTCGTCGTCATCAATCTCAACTTCCTTAAAGGTAATCCTTTCTTTTCTGCATTTATTTTCCTTTCTTTCCATTTCAACAAAAATGCCCAGAACAAACACTCTTGGTAGGGGTCGAAACCAGAGTAGCCGAAATTTAACCTTCCATCACCCTTTCACATTCCGACCCTTAGAACTCAAAAATATTCTTACCCGAGTTTCCACTCCCATGTATGAATGTAGCACCACCCAAGAAGAAGCGGATCGATTCGTAGTAGCCCAAGGTTTTCGTGGTCTTAAATTAAGTTGATGTCACGAGTCGACTGAGTATCAACTTGGTCAGAGAAATTATGAAAATGTATTTTTGTAATTAAAATAAATTATAGTATTTGAGGGTAGTTCAGTATTTTTATTTTAACAAAAACCAATAAAAATAAATATATGTATATGGTGGGATTTAAGTCCATGTCAATTGGTTTGATAAAATTTTAAAATTTTCACTCGACTAAAATTTCATTTTAACATGTTTTATATATATTTATTTTAATATGCATACTTTATTATCTCCATCGATTTTATATATTGATAATGTTGTTAATTGAATTGGTGTCACAAGTAAACTCGACACTAACTCCAGATTGACGACACCACAATGATAAACAATTGTAGTACATTTAGTTCTTAATCTAATATATTTTTGTGTTAAATTTTAATATATACATATTTCATGTGTCATTATGATTAATTAGTTTTAAATTATACGTTTTATTATTTATTGGATGTTACTTTTAAACATGCATACGTGACTTTCACATGCATAAATGTGTGATTGAAATTCGAATTTATCTAAAATATTTTTAATTAATATTACAATTTTATTATGATATAATGAATGATATACTAAAATATTAATTAATCTAAAACAATAAGTGTAAATTAGTATGTTGTTAAAGAAATAGTATTGCAAAGATGGTTTCGGTAAGAAGCATCGATCTGCAGGTCCTCGAAAACATTCTTGAGGAGTTATTACCATCTATTATCAATGAGAGCATACTAATTTATTATATTATTATATTATTATGACTCTATCTATTATCAATGAGAATTGTACTTTGTCTTTGTCTTTCTCTTTTGCATTGTGTTTAATCTTAATATTTCGTTATGAAAATATATATTAATATTTTTTATGTATTAATACATTCAAAACTACAAATTAGTAGTACATAAAAATTATTATTTTAATCTTAACTTTTTAAAAATTTTGAACTAAATATTTTAATGTATTTATATATTTTTATAATTAACTTTAAATAAAAATATTTGTTATTGTTTGGATACCTTAAAATTTTAAGCTAGACAAGATTAAAAGCCAGATTTTAGCGCATTACAAGAACCGGTTTTTATTACTAAGTTAATGACTTGGGAGGTTAGGGCTTAGACGTGTCAATGAGTTTGGCAGTCTACTTGACCCGGTTTGATCGGAATTTAGATAAATAATTTTACTATAAATTGATTTAGTTCGACTTAGAAGTGTTCATGATTTATAATTCGAATTAAAAGGGTTTATGATCGGACCAAGTCAAGATTTAATCTTAAAAGAATTTTAAAGTTTGGGCTTATTTCGATCTAATTCAACCCACCCAAAAAACATATTTTACTATTAAGGATTAATAAAATATAAAATCTATATATATTAATTGATATTTTATATATTTTTATAATTAAATTTAAATTTTAAAATATATTTATTATTATTCAAATTGAATTTGAGCCGATTAAAGTAGTTCGAAGTGAAAAATATTTGTTTAGGCTCAACCCAAGTTGTGCTGAACAAACTACACAACCCATAAATAAATCTAAATCAAATTAAATATAAATAATAAATTAATTTTTAAAATATTTTGTATATCTTTAATATATATAAATAATAAAATGATTCAAGATTGAGATGGACCAAATTTAGACATGAACTTAAAATATCATTTTAAATCTAAGCATGGTTGAACTCAATTTATGTACAAGCCTAGTTAAGACTTAAAATTACAAAGTAAAGATGTCCATGGTTAAGGTTTAAGTCAAGCCAATGTATAATATCAACGTAAGATATAGTTGGTTAAAATCAGCTTAATTCGAAATATAAAATTTTGTTTGTCTTAGATTACATTTTAATCATTTATGTTAGTATTTTGTTACAAAGTGATCACTGTGCCGTTAAATTCCGTTATCTTCCTAACGGTAATCCTACATGAGAGTCCAACTAGATTTTAAGTGCCAACTTAAATTTTCAATTGAAATGAGAATAAATATTTAATTAAATAAATTTAATTAATTAAAATTTTTAAACCCTAAACCTTAATTAAAAAAATCTTAAACTCATTTCCACATATCTCTCTTCTTCATCTTTTTTTCTTTTAATTCCAATATCTTTATTTACAAATCTGTCTCAAAGCTTGAATTTTTAAAACCCATTAACCCAAAAATCTAACATTTTTTATTCCAATATCTTCTTCCCGTTAAGTTCCCTTGGGTTAATGAGTTTCAAATATTCAAGTTTTGAAATAAATTTGTAATTAAAGATGTTGGAATCAAAAGGGAAGAAGATGAAGACAGATGTGTGAAAATGAATTTAAGATTTTTTCAACTAAGATTTAGGTTTAAAAATTTTAAATAATTAAATTTATTTAATTAAAAATATATTCTCATCCCATTTGAAAATCCAAATTGACACTTAAAATCTAATTGAATTTCCATGTAAGACTACCGTTAGAGAGATAACAGAACTTAACGGCAGAGTGATCACTTCGTAACAAAATAATAACATAAGAGACTAAAATGTAACTTGAGGTAAACAAAAGTGACTATTTTTATAATTTACCCCTGTTAGTATGGTAAACACAACTTTATTCTTTGAAATTTCCATTCTTATAAGGGATAATATCGATTGGTACTTGAATTTGACTTCAATGTTCGATTTAGTATCTAAACCAAACAACATCATGTGACCAAATTAATTAATGTTTGACACATGCTCTCTAGTTAAAAGAAAAATATTAAATTGGGAACATTAAAACGGAACTAATGTACTTAACTAGTATAAAAAAGAACAAAACTCTGGTACAAAAGTGACTATTGAAGTCAAAATCAAATACTAAAATGAGACAAAAATCAAATATCAAATTCAAACCAAATAATATATTAGTATGCACACCTCATGTTATAAAGGAGTATAGAAAAAAGAAAAGAACTCCAAATCTTAAAACACAAAACACGAACTCAGCCTCTCTATGAAAATATCAAAATGATTTCTATTGCTGAATTTTGTTTTCCCCTTGGGCTTCTATTTTCTGGTCAAAAATCCCAACAGATTGAGAAGCAATACTTGAATTGAACTGCAACAATATTTCTAACACGTCAAGATATCCTAAATATTATACACATGAATAAGTTATCTCTACGGTTTTGCTGGGTTATGAGGTTCTGAAATTGCAAAAGCTGCATCATTCATCTGCCCTACTCAATAGTCCACAAACTCCCCTGCATGCTCTATCCAATACTGGTTTCCTCATTGTTCCTAAATCCAATGTCTTAGAAGTTGCCATTTCGTCCACCCCAAAAAAAGAGAAAACCTACTTTCATTGCACATCACATCGCATCTTGGTTTCAGCAACCGATAAGAGATTTAGGAAACAAGTTCGAGAAACAACACTATCACTACAATGCCCCTGATATTTACCCCAACTCTCTGTTTTTCTTAAAATATGAATATCTATGTTACCCAAACTTTTTTTTTTCCTCAAAATATAAGTACCTAACATTTGTACTTTTAATATATGAAAGAACATATATACCCGCGCTCATCCAATAGTCCAGAAAGTGCAGGACAATCAGCAATATCTCAAATTAAAGTAAAAGAGGAAAAGGCGAAACGGACACATCAAGAATGCAATTCATTAACACTGAACATAAATGTAACTGTGCTGGTCAATGGCATCATGCATTCAATAATTCAGTTAAAAATAGCATTTTGTTTTTTCACAAAAAAAGAAAAGAAAAAGAAGCAGCATCCTTTAGTTACAGAAAAGCAACAGTAAAAATTAATTCACTTTATCGCTGTCCATATTCATGAATTTGTTCCTAAATTTAAAAATCATAATTCCAATGAAATCAGAATATTACGATGCATCTGCAAATGAGGTGAAAATCGTCAAGTTGTGTCATCTTTGAATTATCCAAACAAAAAGAAAGCTAAAAATGAGAATGAATTCATAAATTCCATTTAAATCACCATTAAAAAAAAAAAATTGACACCAAATCATAAGCCAAAGTATACACGAATTGATTCGCAATTAACCTAGAAACATACTTCATATGTATACAACAGAAAAAAAAAAGAGTACAGAAACAAACCCTAGAAGACGAGACAATCAAACGTTGAGCTTGCCGGCGGTGAGGCGGTTCGCGGCGGCTGGGTCTGGTTGGGATTGGGGTTCGTCGTGGACCACGGGCTTGATGAACATGAGAGGGCGGTCCTTGGCTTCCTCTTCGTCATCGAAATCGGTGGTGCTGACGTTTATACAGGAGCACCGCTCCAATGAAGCAAAAAATGCAGAGGCCATGCTGGCGCCCACCCAGGTAGCCATACGATCTAGCTTTTCGCATGATATGAAGCTGCAGCTGTTATCCATCGCCCAATTTGATCAAATAGTTGTAGAAACAGATATATATATTGATTAGTGGAGAATGTACTGATAAGACTTTTCTTTCTTCTTATTTGCCTGAGTGGTTCTTTTCCTTGGCGTTTAAGAGCCTGAAGAGAGAAAGAGCGGCGCACTGGGGGCCGGGCCATTGTTTTCTATCCAATTTATCTGCTATTTTTTTACTTATCCAATGGTTTTGGGCCCTAGGTATTATTTCTTTTCTTACAACCTGTTGTAGTTTACTGTTATGTACTCACGGAGAAGGGCTACTTGGTTTTGGTTTTGATTTTTGACAATCTTTTAACTATACAGTCAATATGAGCATTTGGAATTTTAGATATTTTCGAACCATCCCAGTTGCAAAAAGAATTATATGTGTGCAATAAAATGAAAATCCCTGTCTGTCGGATGCAGTTGGTTTTCTAGAATGAGATAGAGCGGGTGAGCTTTGGCTTGGCAATCCTTTTATCTTCTTCAAGAGAGATGATGGGGAGATTGGCTGGGTTCTCAATCAACATCTTAGCGACCAAGTAGCCAGAGATGCTCCATGTTTGATATTTCCTTGCTTGCTTCCCAACATAACGCCCGGTCTTGCCATCATAGTACTCAGGCCACCCGTCTTTGGAAAGGCGTTGTTCAATCAGCTCTATGGCTCGTTTTGCAATTTGAGGCCTTCCAGTCTTGATACACGCTGCTGTGAGTAGCCATATCAGAACTGCATACACAATGTTCAATACACGAGGTCAAGGAACTTTACAAATACATCATTTTCAAGGAAACCAAATGTTCATATTCATTTCATGCTTGAGCTTTCTAAATTCGTTAGATGCAATCTATTAACACTGTTGGGCCTAAGATTAAGAAAGGCCGAAAACCACCAAAGCCTCGGCTAAACACCTTGCCTAAGGGACGACACCGGTACCTCGCCCAAATGCAAGGACAATCCCTCGTCTAATACAAAGAAGGTTCGACAACCTACCAAGTCTAACCATAAGATTATGCTGGTTAATCCTCAAAGGCTACATGATCTCGAGCTTGCCTGTTGTGCGCTGGAAATATAAATGGTCCAGCTAAAAACAGTATCATACGATGCGACAATGCAACTTATATCATTGAATATGCAAATAACTTACTATGGAACTACAAGTTCATGACAAATTACCTGGCCATGATCCACCATTGTGGTAACTCCACCGTGTGTTCTTTGGATCAAACCCAGTAACAGTTCTCCATTCATGACCCTCCAAAGCTGGATAAACTATCTTCAAAGGCATCTCTCCTATTAAGTCCTCCCAACGCTCCTCAATCAAATCCATAATTGCTGTTGCTTGTGCAGGTGTAGCTAGTGAACTCAAGATTGCGATGCAGTTTCCAACCAAAAACCAGCGGAAATCCATTCGAGCTGGGCTGACGTTACCAATCAGATATCCCCCACGTAAGGGCATAAAATCGAACACCCAATCAGGAATAGATTCTGGGATGACATTAAATTTGTTGACAGCAGTGTGGGAATACTCCTCAGTTTTATAGCGATATATGTTGTTTAACTGTGTAAAATCAAGCCAGTAGTATTTTTGGATGTGAAAACTGAGAGCTGTGATACGCTTATCGATACGCTCAATTAGTTCCTTGCCATCTCGCTCTGGTTTTAGCATCTGCCTAGAAGACCTCAGTGCAAAATAGAAGAGTGCTTGAATCTCAATAGGGTACCCATAAATTCCCTGCCCAAAGAGGAAGCACATAAATTACAATAATTAAACTCAGTTCAGAGCTACGAGGGTAAAAAGAATAAAAAGAGTAGGAGCGACCGACCAAATATCAAAACAACTCAAGGCATTGCAGCAGGGGCGGCACCAGGGGGAAGGCAAGGGCCTTGGCCGCCTTGGTTTGGCAAAATTCTCTTTTAGGCTCTTCAAATTTGTAAAGTTATAACCAAGAAAATGGCAAATTTTGTGTATTGGCCCCAAAAGAATTTACAAAATAAAATGAGTTCAAACAATGACATATAAACTACATTACATTACTCATTCACAAAAACAAGCCAGAATTTAGGTGGAAAACCATTTGCCTTCTGCTACTAGACTAGGGCCAGAACAAAATCATGCAGAGACTGATCACAGGATCGAAGGTTACTAGAACAAAGAAAACAGAAAAGATTCGAAGTGGCTTAGATTGGCAAATACGCTTAACACTTGAAGCAGTTGTGACAATAACCAGTCTAATTCCTGATCCTGTTTCAAACAAGTACTTCTACATAAAGTTAAACGAAACTTCTATAATAACTAGAAGACTCACCATCCTCCTATCAATCATGCTACACCCATCTGCACACAGAAGTGTAGGAAAAGTGTCAAAACCATCTGAAAGGCAAAGGTTAAGTATCAGCTTCATTCCTCTCTGCACCTCAGGTAGTTCTGAAAGCGTATAATCATGCGTGCATTTGGTATACGACCTTAGCAATATGATCCACCAGAACCCAGAGTCAACAGGTGCAACTCTTCCTATTGCACTACCACCGAAATCTGCAACCAAGGTTTCCTTCTGCCGATGCGAATCGTAAAGAACTTTAAAACTTGCAGGCATGACACCTTCCCCAAGTGTAAAATTGTCAATTCTTTTCTCCCAACCTTGAAGGTGGAGAGTCTTTAACAGAAAGTTCTTTACTATCTCTGGATCGCCACCAGCACTGGCAGATCTCATTAGACAGGCTAAGCCACTGGGAACGAAGTCTCGTATGAAAACCTGCAATATAAGAAGGGGGCAAGAATATTCATTGAGTTCAATAGGGCACCCCTGCAATAAGGCTTTCAACTTCATTGAAATCATAACATTATGGGCTAGCTATCAAACTCAGAAAAAAAGCAGCACTATGAATTTAATCAAGCAAAAATGCATGTTTTTAGTCTGTGGCTACATAACAATGACGTACGGTAATTCCACTCTAAGGCATCTACAAAGATCGGTAATCTTCATCTGTATGGAAAAGTCTCTTCCTCGTTTGTTTTAAAATAAAATTTGAAGATGTAACGACTTATGCCACTCAAAATATAATATAATAATTAATTAGTTCCCCGGGATTACCACGAAATTTGCAGATATATGAAGGGCAGGTCAAGAAGTGTACATTAGACCACATATTTGCCAGGTGAAGACGAAAAGATCACAGAACTAAAAGGCACAAGAACTTTCATAGCAAATCAAATTACAGGAACCGAAGTTATATAAGTAAAAGAACAAGACTAAGAATTAGATATAGATATAGATATAGATGATTATCATGCATGTAAAACAGGAATTTCCTTAACACCATTCACAAAAACAGAAAATGCCTCAAAATGCTATAGCAAAAGCGAATAGCAGTAACCAAGATTCTGAAGATAAAATGGGTTCTAGGTTCTAACAAGCATGGATTTGAAGGCTAAAGAAACACCGCCGAGAAAACACCTAAGACAAATGAAACTTCATTGCAAAATAGCCAAACAAAAGAAAATGATAATATAACAAAATAAGGGAGGTATTTAGATTTGAAAAATAAAAAGAAAACAAAATCGATGACAAAGAACTAAACATAATATACCTGATTGTAATTCAAAGCCTCGGCGATAGGATCCATAGCAGCGAGCGTACCGACAGGCTTGCCTTTGTAATATACGTAAGATTTTTGTAGTCCCTCCCACGCTTCTTCCAACATCGCACCGTTTTCTGTACTCCCTAGAGGACTATCGACGGATCTGATCGCAGGCAATAAACTGTCGAGTTCCAAGTTCTCGAGACTTGAACCTACGCTAGGAGACGGCTTCAGTGACATCTGCGCCACGTTTGCATTATTGGATTTGGAGATGTTCTCGTTGCTCTGCACTCTCAACGTCTTCATCGGCTTATCAAGTTTGTCAGTCGATTCATTTTCTTCGTCCGATTTGGATGACTCTTCTTCTCCGACAGTGTCTTGAAATATCTCTGTTGATATTTTTGGACTTTCTCGCTGGTTTGATTCTAGAGAAGTCTTTCCATTATCCGTCCATTTTACATTTTCAGTTTGCGAAGCTTCCTCAGGAGATTCAAGAGCTTCTTCCTCTTCATTTTGCGAACACAGGGATTTCTCAGTAAATTTAGACTTCTCAAACATGATAAAATCAAAAGATTTCTCACTCGCGTCGTCAGCTCCTTTTTCCGTGATAGTCTCCGAAGGTTGTTCTTCCATAGGTGTCACGGTGCAGTCTCCTTCATGTTTAAGAACGATAAAAGAATCAGCCGATTTCACCTCTTTTTCCGATGAATCTCCATGTTCTTTCTCACTATCTCCGACTGAAAGAGTAAAATAAAGCGCAGGAACCGCCTCTGCTTCCTTTACATCTTCTAAAGGATCACAAGGAGCTCTCATAGTTGACATTCTTAAAGAAGAGAATCAAATATCAGCAGCACAAATGCACAATATGTTAGAATCAAACAAACAACAATATCGTGCCCTCTAGGGAGAGATACCTTTCTCAGGTCTTCCCTCTTCGTTTCGTAGAGACTGAAACTGCTGCAGAGAATAGTGAGAGACGGACAAAAGAAAATGCAAAAATGGATCAGAGATGGAAGCCTAAAGGGTGTGAGCGATTGGGTACCGAATTGTGGTTCGTTTTGGAGGTTGGACAAAAAATTAAAGAAGTGTGGAAGTTGTTTAAGAATAGGTCTCAATATTTAGGTTATCTACGGAATTGCCTTGCCTCGTTTCGTGCCTTGGGTGACAAGTAGGAAGCTCATAATGTAGGGGCGTTTTAGAGATTAACAAAATTGTTTGTGAACTTCTTTCACTTTTTGGTGGCGGGAGGAGTTATCGTGGGACCTTGGAGGCCGTTGGGCTTTGGGCGCCAAAGGGAACACAAACAAACCCATAAACTCTTCCATTTTTCTTTTGGGTAAACTCCACAAATAGTCCCCCAACTATGAGAGTGATTCTATTTTGGTCACTCAATTATGAAAGTGATTCTACTTCAGTCACCTAATTATAGAGTTATTCAGTATAGTCATTAAAGTTCTCAACATTAGAATTTTTAGTCACTCAACTGTAAAAACAATAACTGAGGTTTAACGTGTGCTTTTCTTTATTGGCATATGAACGAATGTAGCCATCCAATATTTAGACATTTTATCATTTTGCTTCTATTTAAAAAAATTTAACAAATTTAGCCCTAAAAATTTATAAAATTTGTCATTGATGTCCTAATTTAAAAAAATTAAAACCGATAAAATTAAAAAATATATATTAAAAAAAATTTCGATGAAAGTAAAAAATTTTAAAAAATTGCACTTAGAATTCCTAAAAATTTTAAAAAATTAAAAAATTTATAAAAGAAGAATAAAATAAAAATTGAAACCCATGAACTTTAGTCATCTCAGGTGTTGTTTACAGTTTGAATATTGCTTATGTATGGGAACGAAGTGCACTACACACTTGTGTATCACAGATTTGATTGGAACCTCATCCCATGGAAGCTATAAAACAACTCTTTATGTGTCCGTTGATGCACTGTATTAATGAAAGTGGATAAGAAGGAAGGGGTAGAGTTGAAGGAGGTTAGTTCACCTATTTTAAGGTCAAAAGTCAGACAAGTAAAGAGAGTCAAGATGATTACTTAGTGTATTAGGGTTTTGACTAGAGAGGAATCTGGTATCTTGGGTTATTTATAGGAAGGATGAGGGTTCAATCGAGTTCAAATTAGGAGATATAACAATAGTCCCTCCAATTAAGAGATAGGTTATAAAGTGATCATATCTCGAGATCATTTGCAGGCTACCCCCATAGGTATAAAGTGATCATATCTCGAGATCATTTGCAGGCTACCCCCATAGGTAATAGTTGTTGCAAAAAAATAGGTGGTAAGTTATAGGAACCTACCCAAAAATTTGGTCGTGTAGTTTTACAGTGAGTACAATTATTGGCCCAACGACTTAGGAATATCCAGTGTCTTGCAATGCTATTGAAATTCATTTGTACCCTTAATAATGCATTGGTGGATGGTGTTTCTATTCGTGGTTGGTTCGTATAAATTCGTTTTGTGATTTAGTGGGTGGTATGCTATAACAGTTCGATTTTGGTGATGTCAGAAATAGTGATTTTGGTGATGTCAGAAATTTGACGAGTGAGTTCGTAAATATTATTATTTAAAATTTACGAGTCAAATCTAGAATAATAATAAATATGAATGTGATAATTTATATTATATGAATTAATGGATAAATTCAAGTGGCTTTAAAAAAAAATTAAATCCTATAGGCTAAATGTACATAATAGCTATGAAAAGAGAAATAAGGGTTAGTGGTAATTGATGGACCAAGTGTTGATATTTTGAGTGTTTTATATGTCAATAAATTGTTAAGGGTCATGAATGAATTAAATTCATGTTAAATCCTATAGGCTAAATGTACATAATAGCTATAGTTTTTATTTATCAACAAAAAATTGAGCTAAATTGATTTTCTGTTGATAAATAAAAACTATCTGGATGTGTGCTCGTGATGGCGTAATGTGAAGTAAGTTTCTAATTATACACTTGCTCCATATTAATTGAAATGTTAATAAGGTTGTTATTCATATGTCGACATATATATATATGTATATATATATATATATATACACACATATATAAGCTGACGAGCGTAAACGTATATATATATAAGCTGGCGAGCGTAAACGCATATATAAGCTGACGAGCGTAAATGCATATATAAGCTGACGAGCGTAAACGTGTACAAGCTGACGAGCGTAAACGCATATATAAGCTGACGAGTGTAAACGTGTCCAAGTTGGCCAGCGTAAACGTATATATAGCTGACAAGCGTAAACGCAATGATCATGTATATTGAACCTTTTATGATAAAATATGAATGTTATATTGACTATAAATTAAACCTATTAGAGATCGGAAGTTCTTAAGGAAAATTTTGAATTGTATTAGGTTTCTTGAAAACTATTAAATATTCTCTGACCTGAAAGATATTTAATATGATTAAACGGATGTTAAAAGCTTAAACGAATATGTATATATATTGTCACATGAATATGGTTAAGACATGCGAATTGAAAAACGTTAATACAAGTGGTTGTAATGAGGAAATATGTTTATTGAACATATGATGGATGATATATATATATATACTAAATGTGTTATTATACAAGTTACATTAATTGTTGAAATTTTATGTTCTTGGTGATACTCTCTGACCTTATGAGGTTCTATTGCATAGGAAGGGAATGTTTATATAAAATGGTATGTGAATTGGTTATGTGAAAATATATGTATGAATTGAGATCTTAGATTTACACAATTGAGATGAAAAATGATTATTAAGTGTAAATATGATGTTTGGTTTATATGCCAAATGTGTTTTTCATGTATAAGTTTGATATCATGGTAAAGTATATGTTTACATACGAATTCACTGACCTTGTGAGATTTTTTATGTGTATAGAAAGTCAACGAACTCATGATTTTGATATTAAATTATCTTATAAAATGTTTAAAGTTTCATCCCTTACGATAAGTTGAATTTAGGTTTATTACGAATTTACTAAGCTTTAAATAAGCTTACCTTGTCTGATTTTTCTTCCTTGAAGATCGTCGGATTTGAGCTGTCAATTGGATTACTCTTGGAGGTCACACTATCTGGTAATTAATTGTTTATGTTGGTTCAGTTATAAGCGGCATGTAAATTTGGATGTCTTTTTAGGGTGTTTAAAGGTATGGTAAAATTGTGGTAGGAATTGGTTTAAGCCCTAAGCAAATATGTTAAGTTTGAGCTCGTTTTTAGTCACTTTTAGGTACATCCAATTTGGCACACGACCCGGTACACGGTCGTATGGATATTGTAATTTAAGTGCAGTAGTCACACGATCTGATACACGGTCGTGTGACCCATTTTCGTAAGCACACACGGTTTGACATATGATCAGCGACACGGCCATGTGTCCCTTTTTTTAGCACACACACAAGCAAGCACACGCCGTGTGCCTCTGTTCTTCAAACTTTTCAACTTTTTCTTAAATTTTTTATTTGATTCAAATTAGTCCTGAATTGTTTATAAGCTATTTTTAAGGCCTTAAAGGCACGCTTTTAAATTCAATGTATTCGTATAATATATTATATGAGATTATATAATTTAAGTTGAATTATTGTATAATAATATGAGAATAAGTGTTTGATTGACTGGTAATGCACCTTAATCCTTAACCCGGTAACGAAGACGGGTTATGGGTGTTACATATGCTCATTGGCTCGACAATCAAAAAATGTATAACATATACCCGAGTGGTGCAATTGTCAATTTAAAGGGATTAAATTTATTCAATAGAGACATGTCATATGTATATTGTGGATGCGTTAATTGGACATGTAAAATAGAAAATGTTCAAGCCATCCGTTGACAATATAAAATGTAGGGTACGACCTGTTGGTTGGTAATACAAAATGTCAGAAATGCATATTATTCATTGGCATAAGAAATACGTACTATCCGTTGGTGATATAAAACTTAAGTAGTCCAAAACCATTCATTGATGATATAAAATGCAAGTGGTGTAGATCGTCCGTTGACGATATAAAATGGAAGAAATGTAAATCATTCATCGGTGATGTAAAATGTAAGTAATGAGTATTTTTCGTTAGAATATGAATGTAAAGAATGTGGGCTATACGTTTAAAATACATTCTCGTTGGTAATATAAAACGTAAGAAATGCATATTATCCACTGCGTAAGACATGCATAATATCCATTAAATGTGAAGGGAGGATTATTCACTGTTATAAATAATGGCAGCGAATGTAGCTTTTGCCTTTAGTTTTTTATGAGTAATATTGAATAAGTGTTTACAAAAGAATGACGGGTTTGGCAACCCGACCACGTTGTTGACAAGTATGGCAAATCGACTAGGTTGTTGATGAGTATGGCGACCTGACCAATAAACACAAGGATGATAGGTGTGATGACCCAGCCAGGTTGTTGACGAGTGTGACAACCCGACCAAGTTGTAATAGATCGCACAATCAGTAAATTCCGAGATTATGGCCTGTAAAGACCTAATTAGGATTTCTAAACATCCCTATAGATAGAAAGGTTATTTCTAATATGTAAGCAAGCCTTTAGGAGTCATAGTTAGTAGATTTAGGGTTTTCTTTCATTTTATTTTTAGCTTCTAAATATTCTGTTCTTTTCGACTAGTTTCGATTTGAACCTAAGTCTTTTTTATTAAAATATTCAACAATTTTATTTCATTGTTCTTTTTCAAACATCAAGATCAATTAGCTGCCATGAGATTACGCAACTCCAAGCACATTCGATTCAATCAACTGAGCAATTTCCTACCCTTTCTCTTACTTTAATTTATTTGTATTCTTTTACATGTTTAAATTAAATCTACGAGTTACGACATATAGATCCATGAGAGGCTAAGTCTCTAGAGAGCTTAACGAGTGGATGTGAGAGTAGTTAATGGAGGAATTAAGGTTTCTTGATAGGAATTAATTGGTTTTAATTTATGTGTGCCTAAATCCTAGGATTGACGATCCTAAAAAGTAATCTAGGTTAAACGAGATCGAGAGATAAGTTTGCCGAGTAAATCATAATTTATCTCGGTGGGGAAATTGAGGTCGAGAGATAATCGAGTACCTATTGATTAGTTAATTAGTAGAGGCCGAGAGGTAATACTAGTTAATTAATTGTTAATTCCATTTAAACCCGAATTCTAAAGTTAATTACAACCACTAAAACGAGTTAATCTTTTGCATGTTATTTTGATTTAATTGTTTGTTTATTCAATTCAGTTAAATTTAGTTTATGATTTTTATCTCTTTTATTATTTGTTGTAATATAATTTTTAATTATTACTATTTAGACTTGTTATTATAGAATTAGATTTCTGATCTAATTTGTCCTCCTTTGAGTATGATCCTTGGAATATTTCCTTGTGTTTCGCTGTACACATCTATATTACAATTTGTCTTGAATACTTGTGGACACCGTCGATTTAATTTAATATATTTTTGATATGGTATTTTCTAGTCAAACATTCGCACGTTTGACGACAATCAGTGCCTAAAATACCCTTGAAGCTAGTAGGGTTTAACTAGGGAGCAAAAACCTTAATTAGTTGTCAAAACACAACTGTCCTTGTCCAGGTTTTCCTCGTGTCGTCATGACATCCAAGCACCCCTTGTTGCGACGTCGCCTCTGTCTCGTCCGTGGTTGCTTCGATGTTTAGTGTTGCGACATTGCATGCTCGTGTCGCGACATTGACGTTTTCCCTTACATTCTTTGGCCTGAAACAACATCATGCACACTCAAGTAGCCCTAGGCCCGAATTGACCTAATGAGTCATCGAAACGCCTAAAAATACGTAACAATGCTTATTTTACCAAAATTAAACATTAAAAACTAAAATGTAAAACTAATCAAAACAACATTGAATCGTGCCGAAAACAAGCTTATTAAGTGTCAGAACCTAATTTTCCACCATGAATGACAAATTTTGATAAATTATCTCTTTTTATGTTGTTTTAATTCTTTGATAAATTTATATTTTTATATTTTTTAGTTTTTTAATTAAGACTAAAATGACAAATTTTGTAATTGTTGAGGGCTAAATTTGAATTTAGTCTCTCTACTTTTTTAGATTTCAAAATTTAGGTTCAATTATCAACACTCTTAAAATTATTTTTGTTAAATTTAAGTCCATTATAACAACATTCTTTTAGCTACATTGCTACGAAGTGAGTATATTTTATTTTAAAATGTCACACTAACAAAATTTAACAAAAAAAAAAATTAACGTTGTTGACAATTGAACCTGAATTTTGAAATATGAAAAGGTGGAGAAACTAAATTTTTGGAAATAAAAGTATATGGGCTAAATTTCAAATTTGTAAAAGGTATAGAAACCTATGGCACATTTTAACCAATTTTTTATCATATAATTTATTCCTGTCGACTTCCGAATCAACATAAAATGGGAAAAAGATTTAAAAAGTAAAATATTATTACAATCAGTTTGATTAAAGAGCAAAATCGCTCGCCAATTTGTCAAATAAACAAGCCAGGTAACTCCAAAAATGTTTGTTATCAGTCTTGGACTCGTGCAGATGACGCCAAAGCCTAACAACAGACCGGAACTTTGGGTGCTCCCAATTTGATTGAAACGCAAAGCACCGATACTCAGAACAGGTCAAAACGACGAGGGATTTTGAACCTTAAAAGCTTATAGAAATCAAATCTAGGTATCATTTTCCGCACTAGATGTACTGGGTCTTCGTAAGCCAACAATTTTCAAATAAGAAGCTTTCAGAATTTACAGGAAGTTTTTTAATTGTTAATGTCAAACCCTATGAGACAGTGATAAACCATAGTTTATTTCGTGAAAAAACCCAACTAATCCCCAGTGTTGTTAGGTCCACTGTCTAAATGTCCTAACAATGCCATTATCCTAATCCTGTCTTTAAGTGGCTGCCTCCCCAACTTCCCACCACTAACATTTGAAAATTTCATCACCCTTCTTTGACTTCTCTCCTCCTTATATGGACTTTTTGATTCACAAAATGTAGTCCTCAAAAATGGGTTCACAGACTCCGGCTAGGTTGGGAATTAGGACCCATCACCAACCCTGCGCTGCTTGTAGGATGCTACGCAGGCGATGCGACAGTAACTGCATCCTCGCCCCATATTTCCCAGGCGATGAGCCTGACAAGTTTGCCGGTGTGCATAAGGTTTTTGGTGCTAGCAACGTTATCAAAATGATTCAGGTTGGTAGTAATTAATGAGCTTTGCATGTAGAAAGAAACTAGAAACTGTAATTGATTATTCTATTGTTATGTGATTTTGATACCAGATGGTGGAGGAAACAAACAGGGAGGATGCTGTTAAAGCGCTGGTGTATGAAGCGAGAGCAAGGCACCGAGACCCTGTTTATGGCAGCACGGGAACCATTTGTCAGCTGCAGAAGATGGTGCAAGACCTAAAATTGCAGCTTAAATCAACAAATGCTCGAGTATTGGAGTTGCAGCAGCAAAAAGATCAGTTGCTGGGCATCTTTATGAATGTTGATAATCTTGATGTACTCTCTTCCGTTGATCATGGCCCCAGTTTCTCATTGGATTATGAAGATTCTATGGCCTCTAATCTCTTAATCGGAAAACCCCATTAAAATATGTTGGTATATCTAATCAGAACACGGAGAAACTGGGACCAAGTATATGGAATTTATATATGCTATTGAATACCATCAACTGGTACCATTGATTTCATAAGTTCTGTTTATGTTTCGTCAATGCTGGTACCCTTCTATGTTTTCCTCGTCAAATTCAGAAACAAGAATACTGTCTTTCAAGTTTATTAAAGCCCATCAAATGAACGAAAATTTCTTACCCCATTTCCCTAACATGATTCTAAAGAACTCTCCAAGTAAGCTTCCCGGCTAGGGCTGAACTGAAAAAAATCAAAAAGTCAATTCCAACTATATTAAATTCATCTGGGTTCGGGTTTGGTTCCTACTTCAGTTTATTCAATTCTGTTTGATTTCAGTACATAAGCTAAAAAACTGCACTTATCCAAATCAAGTTAAATTCTGCTTTTATTTTCTTTTTAAATTTAAAATCGATGAACCGAAATGATGAAATTTGATTTGTTAATTTTGTTTAAATTAACTTTAATATCCTGTTTGGTCTGAATTTAAATTTTTAAAAATTCATAATAATGCGTATTAACTACAAATTTATTTTAAAATTGGATTCAAAATAAACCATTATCACCAGCACTGCTAATACCTAGACCGATGCTGGCCTCAAGTGGGTTGCTTTTGGTTACATAGAAGGACAAAACGAAGTGAAGTGCCTAAGAAAAGAAGCATATTGTTCGTTTAACATACACTTAAAATGTTAATTGAAAGTTAAAAATATAAATTAAATACTAATTAATATCATCTACGAATGAAAAATAATTGAGCATTAATACATCAAGTCATTACTTAAATTCAAAGCAGTAAACAAATGACAAATACAACGCATTAATTAGGCAAAAATGCCAATTTTAAAAGATAATAGGGAATTAGGTCAGTTTTTCTCAAATTTAAGAAAATAAGCCGATTTTTGAGAGAAAAATAAAGAATGCCCCTTGCATAAGGCATTTTCGTCCAACTGTCATTTTATCCAACGGTCAAAAAATATAAAACAGTAAAAAAAAAATTTCACTGGTTTAAATTTCAAACGGCTAATGTAATTGTAGCACCCAATTTTGGTGGGTCCTAAGTTCTAGCGAGTAGGATGAGGATAATCTGTGAGACGCAGTCTATCCGCCTAAATATTGTTTTGGCGTATAGATCAGGTGCATAGCAAACATTAGAATATTATGCAAGGATTGTTCTCAGAATGTATTGAGTTGTAAATAAGAAAAGATTGGTGAGAGTATTGAGAACCTTGTAAGTTGGGGTTATCGTCAAAGGTACTGTATTCCCAATTGATTGAGTTATGGTGCTAACTACGTAGTAAATGATTTGGTTAGATGCTAATTGAACAGATAAACTAGAAATTTAAAAACATTGGGTCTTCATAGTTGTAAACCATTTTTAATGGCAGATTTGAAAGTTTGTGACATGTGTCATGTTCCAATAAAGACTTAGGTTATATATATAGATATATTTTTTTGACAGATATATATTCATGTTAGAAAAAGGGGGAGTTTTTCTTCTTTCATCTTCAAAAAGTATTGTTATCTGAATCTTAAGGAACCTACAATATTTCTTTATCTATCAAGCTGAAGTCGTAGATCTGGATCTTTACTAGTGATTATTTTATGTCAAGGTAAGATTTATGACTATGCATATTATGTTATGAAATATTAAGATTGTAAGAGGGAATGAATAGTGAAACAAGGAAGTAAGTTTTTGTTTGAGGGTTATTTGGGTATAAGATGATGGTAAAAGTTATACGAATGAGTTTTAATAGTGTTCTTATATTTTGTAAGCAGTAGCTACTGCAGTTTCTTGTTGGATGTTGGATTTGGAGTTCAAACTGCTATTCGTGGTTGTCAAGTGAGTGTTTATGCTGATTCTTGTATGTATACTATCAATACCAGAAGATCGGTAGGAAATTGGTTGGAAGGTGATGCTGTGATTTCGAAAGTTATAGTATGTTATGTATCTGATTTTATGAGTGACTACTGAAAGATATCTATGACTACGTTAATGTTTGTTAAGAATGATACGCATATTTGGTATACATTTAAGGAGTTCAAGTAGGGCGATGTCAAGTATGGTTGTATCTGAATGTTTGGAATATATATGTTTCATAGATGTATGCTACGAGATGTGTTCTGTTAAGAGTAAGTCAGTGCACGAAAAGTTTGTATTTGTCTCCGCAATGTTATCTAAAAGGGTTCATCGAGACTTTAAACACGAACTCTAAAAGAAAAAGTTCATGGTCATGACATTTATTGGGAGGAACCAAAGAATGGTGATTACCCAATAGGGTATTTTGCATGTCCCCAGAACAATAATGGGCAAACCTCACGAAACGTGAATTTAGGCAAATCCATATTGTAAACACGTCAGAAAATATAGCATTTGCGACAATCTCTGAAAAGAAGAACCAAATAAGATAATCTCACTCAATGGTGGTGCCAAACGGGACTAACAAGAGCCCTGGTCCTTCTTAAAATAATAAAAATTTGATTTAATTTTTTAAAAATTATAAAGATATAAACTATCAAAAATGGTAAAATTGTATTTTTACTATCATACAAATATATAATTTAATTCCACCAAAAATAAAAATTTTCTAATATTACATTCTCGTAATCTTATTAGAGAACGGAATATTTAGAGAACCAAACGCCTGCTAAAAGTAAACTGCGCTTTAGATTCACATCTTGCGTCAAGAGCAATCCAAGCATTTAAAGAGGCACGTATCGATATACTCGAGTCAAAACTTGTTGCAGCAGATGATACAGTGTCGCACACATTCGTCATCAAGTCTGGAGGATTGGAACAGCTAACAAGGGAAAAGTTGATTGCAGCATTTTCATCGCTGGGATAATACCCAATTGCATTTAGCATGGTCCATAGGGTTAAAAATTATTGTGAAGAACCAGATTTGAAACTTGTTCAAAGGTTTTTGACATACAACAAGCGTCGGTAGTATTAGGGTTTAGGGTTATGAACTACTTGTTGTCAAAAGTAGGGTAGCAGAATTTTGTGTGATTGTTTATTATAGGATAGATATTTGTTATAGTGAGGTATCATTGCATGATTAATTAACCAACTACGCATTGTTGGGTTGCTTTAGAATTTGATTTTCATTTCTAGTTTTTATTCCTTTTGGTCCTTACTCTCTCCTCAGCCGATTTAAAGAACGTTGTTTTTTTCTCTTATGAATATTCTTAAAGGCAAGGCTGTCGTACAAATCTCGAAAGGCAAAGCAAGACTGACAAGTGCAGAAAAGGAAATTTAGCATGGCATTGCCAACCCAGCAGAATCAAGTGATAAAGAAAGAAAGAAAAGCATGTCTATCAAAGGCTAAGGAATGAAGCAACGTAAAGTATATATATACACATATATAACTTTGGGGAGCGTGAAGTTAAGTGAAGCTAGTTTCGGACCTTTCGGTCTTGTAATAAACTTGTGGCACTTTCCAGTTTATATGTCTGTCGGTTGTGTTGTTTTCTCAACTGTCACTGGTTTGAGTTGTGTGAGTGAGCTTTGCATTTTTCTTCTATTTCTTGCCTTCTTAAGCTGAGAACTTTCCAGTTCTGATCTCCGGCTTCCAAGGGAATATAGGCATGGAGAAAGAATTTGCAAGTACTTCCAAAAAAAAAATGGCTTTCTTTGAATCCGCAGTAAGGTTAAATATAACAATAATGACGAGATTAATTATTCCAGGGTTAATATTTAAAATTAGCAGTAAATGTGTTTTTGAATTTAATCACAATTACAATTATAGTATGAGCTTATAATAAAAAATTATTATTAAAAATATTAGATCAAAACTGATGGATAATAGAAGTTTTAAATTATTTATTTTATGAAATTATTAAAAATATGAAAAATTATAATTTTATTTAATAAAATAATAAGCATTATTTATTTTTTATAATTAGAGGAGGAGAATGAGGATGCTTGAGATTTTAATTGATTGTTTTAGAATTATTTTAAATTTATTACAATAAATGATAATATGTTTTAATTATTTTTATATTTAAAAAAACCAAAGCATACGTTTATTCTTTGGGCTAGATTTTGACAGCACACAAAACCTCCAAAAAGGGCCATGCTGAAGGCCTGTAAACCAAATTTTAACCATTCCCTCAGCCTTAGGCCTTAGCTCAGTCCAGCAACCGCCTCTATCCGTGTCAATTGTTGACTTCTCTCTCAACGGAATTTCACGGAGAGGTTATTTTACTATGATGCTATATAAATTAGGGATTTTGAAAAAAAAAAAAGAAGAATTGGAAAACTGATAACATCGGGGCATGGCGATGCCGCTGGAGATGGAGATGGTGGAGAGAGGAAAAGTCGGGGCTTTGATAGAAAAAGCCACGAACTCGACCGCCGGCGAGGTTGATCCTCGTCTTCTCAAAGCAATCAAATCCGTGGCGCGGTTCTCCGATTCGGAGCTCCGACTTGCCGCCCATACCCTCATGGACCTCATGAAACGCGATCATTCTCAGGTCTTCTATCTATCCTTCTCTAACGAGTTAGTAAATAAGTGGATTTTGCTTTCGGTTAAAGTTCCCATTCTTTCTTCAATTTTAGTTTCCTTGCTTAATGCACGTTCTGCAATTGCATTTCTAGGGCATCCGGTCTTTATTGTTGTAATGAAATTCAGGATCCTTTTAACTAAAATAATTTATTTTCTTTTCTAAATTGAAAAAGGAAAATCCGATGAGATTGGTGTTAGAAGGAATTTGAGTTTTTGAGACTTGTTATGATTGCAGGTTCGTTATCTCACGCTTCTTATAATTGATGAACTTTTCATGAGGTCTAAGCTTTTTAGAACCATTTTGGTTGAGAACTTAGATCAGTTATTGGCCTTAAGTGTTGGGTTTAGAAGAAATATGCCGCTCCCAGCTCCTCCTGCTATTGCGTCAACTTTGCGTTCCAAGGCAATTGAGTTCTTAGAGAAGTGGAATGCATCTTTTGGGATTCATTACAGGCAGCTTAGGTTAGGTTTTGATTATCTTAAGAATACTCTCAGGTTTCAGTTTCCTAACCTTCAGGAGACCGCAGCAAGGATAGAACGAGAGAGGAGGGAAAGAGAGAGAAGGACTAAGGAGATTTTACAGAACAAGTTTGAAACACTGAAGATGAATTTTAGTTCTGCTAAGGAAGAAATACAGGCTGCAGTTGATGAGATTAGAGAATGTTTAGATATTGTTCGCACTAAAGAGGAAGGCGTGCCACACGTCTTATTGGATGACGAAGATTTTGTAGAGTTTCGATCTTCTGAGTTGAGGCAGATCCGTCTTGATTCATTAAAGGAAGGAGAAAAGGTTCATGAGAACAGTGATAACAAAGTGGTTTTCGATGCATTAAGAGAGCTGTATAAGCTTTTAGTAACCAAGCATCTGGTTTCAGTACAAGAATGGATATCTCTTCTTGTAAGGGTTGAAGTGACTGACAACAGATCACGAGATTCCATGTTGAAGGAGTTGATTGATATCCGAAACAGTCTCACGTCTGTGAAGAAGGATTGTGAAGAATTTGGTTGTACTTTACCCAAAACTGTGAATAAAAACCAAGAAGAGGAAGAAGACTTCTGGGAGGAAGGTAATTGTGGATTGACTGAGAATGGAAGTACTACTGAACCTGAGAAGCGAAGGGAGGTTGAAAGCTCCAACATTGAAAAGAAAAATAGATCTGTTGAGGATAGGAATTCTAAGAAGTCTAATAAACAGAGTGGAAATCTTGCTAAAGTGTCAGCTACTTGCAAGGTGAAAGCCAAAGATAAAGAATGCAGTAGTTCTATGGGCAAAGAGTCTTTGGGTAGTGAAAAGTCTGTTAGGAGTGAGCTTTTGGCTGAAGCTCCAGTTCTCAGGTGGGGTTCTTTCATGGAAAATTGGGGCTCAGTCTCTAATAAGGATACATTATTAAATCAGAAAGGCTTGGAACTTGAGAATCACTGGGGAAGAGTAGATTATGATGCCGTGATTCCAGCTGAGAAAATTGCAGAATTGAATCTTCAGGCGATTGTTTACCAAGAAAACTTAGGAGAGATCCAACCATGTCGTGCACCTTTGAAAAAAGGTGGACTTTGTCAGAGAAGAGACTTGAAGGTTTGCCCATTTCATGGGCCAATTATACCTCGAGATGATGCAGGAAACCAAATCAATCAGAGTTCTTCAACAGATGATACCTATCCTGGTGTAGGCTCTGATTTAGCAGAGCAGTTAGCAAAAGAAGCTGTGAAGAATGTTAGGGAGCGAGATAAAGAGGATGCGAGGAAGAGAAAACTTGATAAACAGTCATTACAGCGGGAAAAGCTCGCAAGAGTTCGGGAACACAATGATGCTGTTCTTCGTGATGCTGCAATAGCTTCAACATCAAGATCAACAGTTTTTGGAGAAGACATGGGGGGAACTGTTGGTGAGAATCCAGTGGGGAGAAAGAGACAAACTCTAGCATCCATGCTGCGGAAGAAAGTTACAACAAAAGATAGGTTAGCTCAGAGACTTTTGAACACCCGGGCAACAGAGGCAACGCTAAAACAGATGACCCAGGGTGAGGATGCAACTTATAGAGAAACATTTCCCAATCAATGGTAGATGGGTTTCCTCATTAAGTTATCGGGCATTTCTTGGAGTGTTACGCCAATAAATCCATAGGGAAGTACTGGGCTAACAAATTCCAGTGGTGTTCCTGTGCCTTATAGAATGCACAAACCGATCAAATATTTATTGCATTAATCAAGCTATTTCGATCAAATTCCTCTATGAGCGTGAGGAATCTAGTTGTTATTATAGCATTTAAGCAATAGACCTCATATTGTTAGTTTTGTGATATTCATGTGTTTGCTTTGTTAATTCTTGGAATATAAATAAAGAGCTAGAATGCTAGATCGGTTTTCTATGCTATAAAGGAGCTGCTTCATGCTGGTTGATTGGCTATGTTGTACTGTTAAAATTAACAAAATGAAATTGCCTAGTAAATTTATAACTTACATGCAAGTAATTATATATATATATATATCCATGATTTACGTGGTCTATGCCATAGCATGTAGTGCCAATTAAAAAAAAAAAGTTTAGATCATTTATATAGGTACAAATTCTTCCAAGAGATAATTGCTATAATATCCCAAACAACAGGCAAAACCAGGGGGAATCCAGCAAACCAGGTCAGACTTGGGACATGGAAGGAAGGTTGGAACTGTAATTTTGCTTTGCTATAATATCCCAAATTTTCCCAAATTCTTCCATTTTCATAGCAAACAATGGTCAAGATTACCATATCCTTAACACCCAAGACCTCCCCAAAACAGGCAACAAAAATTTCACATTAAAATCTATGAATAAATATTATTGATTTTTTTTTTTTTTTTTGTCTGATATGGTTGGATTCGATTTTATAGTTTTTGGGATTTGTATTTATAATTGTTTTTAACGAAAATCTCCTCTGAAAGTGTGTTTACAATTAATGTACGTCGTTAAGTCTGGTTCGGGAGGCTTTCATTTCCCTTTCCACTTCACCAATTAAAAACCAAGATCCTTCCAACGTTCTCTGCGACCATTCCCCAGCCCTTTCCCCTTGTTTTCTCTGCCCCCATTGTTCCTTTCCTCTCTTTTATATTCTCCTCCCCACTTCCTCTTCCTTCTTCACCTCCCATTTTCTCTCCTTTTCCTTCCTTCCTCCCTCCCTCCCTCCCCATTAGGAAGAAAATGGCTACAGCTTCCTCAGCATCCAAGTTCGCCACCCAACCCTTACCTCTCAACACCATTTCCCCCACTTCTCAAAACAACCCTTTCACAATCCCCGCTACCACCTCACCCTTCCTTGGATCCGCCCACAAACTCATCCGCCTCAGTTCTTCTTCCAATTTGAATCTCCGCCGTCGATTTGGGACCATCGTCACCGTCTCCGATGTCGTCAAGGAAAAGAAATCCAAAGCTACCCCCAATTTGGCTGAATCCCTTCAACAAAACGTCCAACCTAAAAGACTGAAAATAAGAAAAAGAAAACTAAGACATAGACTGACAAATGATACGCCACTACTAGCGGATATGATTTCCTTTTCTCGTAGTATCCATTGGCGGAAACTTCTGCAAGTAGACACAACCCATTGGTGGACACTATCCGCTATTAGAGACCCGCGTATGACGGACACGAGTCACGACTGCTCTATTTGTATATCGCATAACAACTACCCCTTTTATGACCATTTCCCGTTCTTTCTACACTTCGTGCAATATTCACCCATCGTCTAACACAATATACACCTTTTTATCAGTATTGTGCTCGCTTTTGATCCTAGCTTTGAAGAACCAATTTTTCTGTATCTTCATACCACTCCGTAAAGTCAATATACCAGTAATAACCTTCGTACCTCCATCATCTCTCCTCGTATTTCGAACACACAAGTACTCCCTCGCAAGGTCGGGTATTCACCAATCACGGCTTGCACCAAAGTGTCATACTGGAGACAAAACATAATATCTTGCTTCTTCTGTTCATCATCATACTTGTCAACCTTCCGATATCTCTTTACAACGTTCCAGATATGGAGGAATGAGTATTTATACCAATGCACATGCAAGACTTCTGTCTATGTTCTACTGACTTTAACCGTATATGCACCAACTCCTTAACACATCCCTGTGACATACGTACCAAAACCAAGGGTTAAGGTGACTTACCTGGATATACAACAGAAAAATCCAAACATATTTATACAGATTACAGACTCAGATTAAAAAGGAACTCACCAGAAATCGTCACACAAAGCTTTCTACTCAATGGGTTCTTTTCCCTTGGCACTGGGACATTCTCCTGTATCTTTGGTAGCAGGCAGCTTGAAGAAAGAAGCTTTTACAAGCTTAACAAGCAACTCTTCTGTTAACGATGAAGAACACCTCTAGGTTTTTATTCGATGATAAAAGGAAGGTAAGCAAAGAAGATGAAATGAAAATCTTCTCTCCACTACCGGGTTGTTCTATTTATAACTGACTCTAGCCCAAATCTCACTCAGGGTTAATCTCCACTTTTCCATTAATTAATCACATCTTACGAGGCTCTTTAGGTGTCATGATTATTGACATGTTACCTCCACTCGGATGTCAGATGACTTAAACGTGTCTCACGATTTCATTACAACAACAAACCATGGGTGGCAGACTTATTTGCGGGAAAGTCCGTCAAATAAGGATCTCGCCAAAACCAAGCAACTCACTAACTGCGAAATAAGAATCCACGAACTTGGCAAAGCTCAACGAAATACCTCGCCTGGAATTTCACCACACTAACCAGTCTAAATCTCACGACTTAGGCAGTCCCGCCAGCACAATCTTTTGAACAATACCAGTTCGCCAAATGAGGGTGTGACAGAAGACAAGTGGTGGAGGAGGTGGAAAACGTGCTCAAGACATTTTGTAGTAACATAAAGAAAAAAATGGCCCTCAAAGATCAATGACTCTCGATACCAATTATTGGAGTTTTTGTCTAAGAAAAAACAGAAAACTTAAGAGGATGCTCACAAATGTGCTAGCAAGGAATGAAAAAAACAGATTTTCATTACTTTCAACAAAACATTACATGATTTTTATAAACAATCATCTTACCAAACACAACTATTCCGACTAACCTATTTTGAAACTTGAAAAACATAACTTGCACGCAAGTATAAGCTGATTAATCGATCCAATCAGCACCTAATGCCATCAAAACATTACTAACTCAGTTTATTTTCAACTAAGTTTCATAACAAAAGGACTTGACACGTTTTCCGTATATTTTGCTACTGCTTGCATGCACCAAGGCATCATCTCGCAGAGTCGCAGTTCATAGTTCATAGCTCCCATGTATTGCTTGTAGTTCGACTTATGGTGGGACAGCTCGTTGTTAGACTATACGCCATTTGGCTTGCACTTGGACTGTCCGCCGTTTTGACTTCCACTTTTGGATATCGTCAAGTGAGAGAGCTGCTGCGTGGATGGCCAAATTCCAACACATTGCCAATGGCTACAGCCAGTAAGCCAACCAGCTAATATAGGTTTCTCTTCACTCTGTCATCCAGAAGAGCTTCGATCTTTTCTGTGACATCTCAGGTGAGCTCGGTTTACTCTTAGATAGTATCTTTCATTTGCAGCATCAATCATTCATCAATGAGTTTCAAAACTGTGGTCTGCAGTGACAGCTGAGAATGTTCTTTTAAATTTAACATCGGTTTAATTAATTCCATGTCTCCATTTCCACTTTCGTTTGCTCCAGTTCCTCTTTTCCTGTTACTTATCCTCACCTTGGCTCTAAAATTGTATGAATTTACTATATAGTAATTATTATATCTGAATTTCTTTCAATTTCAGCTTCATGGGTTTTGTTTTCTTAAGGTTTTTAATGCTTCACTTTCTTTTAGTTAACCTCTTCTGGAACGATAGAATAATTAAAACATATGTTCATTAATATTCCTTGAAATTTTTGTCCATTAATGTCTTATTAAGTTCGGTCAATGGTGTTCTCAACGAGTATATCTAATCTGATAAATATTTTGAATTTGAATTTTTTTTTTAAAAAAAATTTCATTACCATTTCTTTATTTTCCAAACAAATTCCAGTAAATTCCAATATTTTAGAAGTGCAGTTGCCTTAGGTTGGGAATCACAGAAGTTAATTTAAATTTAGAGTTCCTCTGATACAAGAAGTATGAAAATAAGATGTATACAACCTGCTTCTTAAAAGACGACAGTCAATAAATTCGGCCGAAGCGGGGCCAGGGGATTCATACTTGTAATAGTAATAGTAATAGTAATAGTACTGTGAAAAGGCAAGGAAAAATGGATGGTAATCCTAAAATGCCGTTGAATCATACATTCCTTCCTTAACATCTCTCTTGTGTTTGTGTTGGGGTCTTCCCGAAACCAAAACCAACGAAGACAACACAATTCAATGGGATTCCCAAACACTCGATCCCTCATTTTCACACCCTCCTTCATCCTCATCTTTTTCTTTCAACTTTCTCCCCTTGTTTTAACTCTCCCATATTTGCGCAACAAACCTCTACTCGAAAATCCAGTCTTTCAACACCCTCAGCTCTCAAATCCAAATCCAGCTCACACCCAACCTTCAAATCCCAAGCCTCTCCCCCATCGAAATCCATCCCAAGTTACAAGGCCTCGATTTCTCTTCTCTAGAGATCCTTGGGTTACGTACCAATTTTCAAGCCGTCAACCTATTCGAAAGCCATCCGATATCCTAATCTCTCAGGGCTCATCCAATCATCCAAACCCTCAGCAACCTTCAAACACAAACTCTCAACAGCTTCCAAACCCGACCCAACAACCTCAAAATCAGCCATTTCAACCGAAGCCGCTAACCCCCGGTCCTCCTGATCCAGAAGCGCAACAATTCCTCGACGCCCACAACGCTGCTCGGATTCACGAGAATGAACCGTTATACACCTGGGATCAAAAGTTGGCTGACTTTGCTCGATCATGGGGGAATAGGCGCATCTTCGATTGCAGAATAGTCCACTCCAATTCTCCCTATGGGGAGAACATCTTCGTGTCGAACAAAAACCACTGGACACCTCGAGAGGCTGTCCAAAGGTGGATGGTTGAAGAGCGGTATTATGATAAGAGAACCTTAGCTTGCCAACCGGGGAAACTCTGCGGCCATTATACACAGATTGTATGGAGGGATTCAATAAGAGTAGGATGTGCCCGAATTAGGTGTGCTAACGGTGGCCTTTTTGTTATGTGCAGCTATGAGCCTCCTGGAAATTACAAGAATGAAAATCCATTTGTTCCACACAATCGGTAGATATTTGAGGAATATATCCCGCGCATATATGTTTTCAAGCTTCACTTATTAATTTATTCATTTTATATTTTATTCATAGTTTATTGTTTGTTTAATCACGTGCTAATTTTGTTACAATCATAATCCTATTCCTACGGTCAAAAGTTTTTTAAAAAAATTCATATCATTTTCACAACACAAATCAATATTTTTTAATAGGTTATGGATCCACTTACACTAATATAAAATTTGAGTAACTTTAAATATTTTCATAATTTTTATACTATTAATATTTTAATAATTCAATCGTCATATTTTATATTTTATTCACGTAGATCATGCATATCAAGTTTTACATAGATTATTTTTTTTTGAATATATTGGTGTGATTACATGGTAGTATTTGTTCATATTTTCTTAATACTTTAACAAAGCACACACACATTTTCCACTGGATGAACAACATCTTTTTTTTCACTGAAGCCACTCGTTAAGTTCGATTAAAATTGTTTAATCATTCATTTTATGTAAAAAAATTCAACCGTTAAATATATATTAATATAAATAATATTTTCGATCAATATGACAAATATATCAAATTCATTTAAAAAAATTTATGAAATGATTAAAACTACATCAATGTAATTGAATCCCTTCCCTTTTTAATATTCAACTTTATTAGTGTTTACAATTATACTTTGGGTAGGTAGAAAATGAAGATGGTCTGTACATCATTATGGGCCCGTGTCAATAGATTCTACCAATGTAAAGATTTCATCTTTGGGTATTGAAAGGAAGTCTGCAAGAACATTGGTTTGGCCTTTAATGTGTTTGGTATCAAAAGAGAATTTTTAAAACCATTCAGCCCATCTAAGCAGCTGAGGATGAGGGACTTTCTTTTGCTTGAATTTGAGTATCTGTGGAAAAGAGGACATATCCATTTCTACCAGAAAATGATATCCAACAAGGTGGAATTCAAACTTGGATATACCTTCCTTGACTGCAAGGATCTCTTTGAAAATAGAGTGGTAGTGCATTTCTGAATCTGAGAATCTTCCACTCTTAAATCCACAAATATGTCTCTTTCCTTACTTTTTTTCAAGAAGAACTACACCCCAATATTTATCACTTGCATCCGTTTGTAATATTCTTTTCCCATCAGAAGGAATTTGGAGTGATGGTAGATTCTGCAAATCTTCTTTCAACTTTTGAACTGCTTTGGTTTGGGAAGAAGACCATTTTGGATGGTCTTTTTTGAGCATTTTTCTTAAGGAATTTGTATACTTAGAGATTTGAGGAACAAAGTCTCTTAAGTAATTTACAATCCCTAAGAATTGTTGTACCTGTTTTGTGGATAGGTTTTCATCTGGAAACTTGAGAAGTTCTTGTGCAATGTGAGATCCAAGAACATATTGTCCATCTTTGAGATTCATGCCCAAAAACTCAATTTCTGATTTGTTGATCTGCATCTTTCTCTCTGAAAGCATAATCCCATATTGCTCAACAAGATAATGAAAATCTTGTAAAAGCTGTGTGTGAGCTTCTTCAGTGGGACTATAAAATAGAATGTCATCGATATAAACTAAAGCAATTTTCATGAGAGGTTGAAAAATCTGAATCATTGTCTTCTGAAATAAGGATGGTCGTTTTTAAACCGAATGGCATAACTTTCCATTGAAAATGCTTGTTTGGGATACAAAACCCCATTTTTACTCTGTCTTCATGATGAATTCCAAGTTGCCAAAAGCCTGCCTTAAGATCAAATTTTGAAAAAATTCTTGCTTTTGCTAGGCTTGATAACAGAGAATTTCTATTTGGTAATGGGAACTTGTCATCTTGAAGAAAAATGTTGAGAGGCTGGTAATTGATTACCAATCTAAGCTTTCCACGAACTTGTTCTCATCGTTTGTTGACATAGAAAGCTTCACAAGCCTATTGTGAGTGAGAGGGCTCTATCAAGTCTTGCTTTTGAAGATCTTCACATTCTTGTTCGACTAGCAGAAGGTGATTTAGGTTCATTCCTGTATGGCTAGTTTTTGAGGGGTTTATGTCTTCATTTTTCTTGAATGGAAGGGAAATAAAGAAATCAAAATTTTTCCATAAAGGATTAGTACATTTTAGTAAAAATTCTGAATGGGAATCAGCACAAGATCTATCTTTCAATCTCTGAATGATTTGAAAGATTTTATCTTGCTGGATAGAACAGAGTTTGGGAATTGGAACATAGGGTTTGAAAAAGGATTTAAAACGAACTCCATCAGGAAGGATTCTCAAATGTTGGGCTTGTTTGTAGAGGTCAAAACATACTACAATATCTTTTCCTGGGAGTTTTGAACCCAAAACTTCTGCTCTAATAGAACAGTTTGGAAAGAATTGAATATTTATAGCCTCACTGATCAGGTAGGTAGTGAAAGGATAGTCTGCAGCTGAATTGAAATGCCTTACATGAGGTTTCCAATATTTAGCAGGTAAGACATCTGGATTCATGATTGTCTCAGAAGCTCCTGTATCCATAAATACTATTACAGTAATGAGCTTACTGTATTTTTTTGGAATAATCTTAACAGAAATCTGCAGAATCATTGCTGGTCCATCTTGGATGTGCTGGGCTTGAGCCTGCATCATTTGAATATCTAAATAATCAGAATAGTCTGGAACAGAAGATGATTTGTAATTTTCAATGGCTCCAATAGTTCTATCAGATAGTTCATTATCAATGGAGCAGATTGATTTTATATCGTCATCTTACTTAATTTTTAATCCAGCTTTATGAATCATCTGAATGATCATCTTTGCACCCTTTTTATTCCTAGGACAATCTTTTGCAAAATGTCCTTTTTGCTTACACAGATAGCATCTGTCTGACTTCTTCGATCCAGGGCGCTTCTTTCTCAAGTATCTCCATTTAAACTTCTTCATATGAATCTTTGATCTCCTTCTTGAAGATTTCTCAGAGAAATATCTTTTGTAATGTCTTTTCTTTTTAGGATGACAATCACAAAATCTATCTCTGGGATATTTGATCTTCAGGTAGGAATCATCACAGGCACGATCTAATCTTTTATCACCATAGAGATAGTCTTTGAATATTTTCCTTCTATTGCAGATATCTTCTAATGCGACAAAAACTTCTTACTGGATTTCTCCAATAGTCAAATTCAGAATGTCTTTGTTTTGTCTCTAAAGAGCTTGATTAACTGCAATTTGCAATGGATCAGGAAGAGATGAGAGTATGACTGGTTTGAGGTTGATATTGAGACCTAAAGCACAAAATAATTTAGTCATTATTTTGAAATGCTTTGCTAGGTCTTTTTTATTATAAGAACAACACTTTCTCTTGTAGAATTCTCTTCTTTTCAAGGTCAAAAGATCTTCTGGATTTTCAACAAAATGATGATGGATTATCCTGATAGGCTGCGCGAGATCTTGTAAGACCAAAAATTGCATTTGATCTGCATGGCTTATGGAGTTCCACCAATCTC
The DNA here is from genome assembly GCA_039519145.1 of Kokia cookei. Lineage (NCBI taxonomy): Eukaryota > Viridiplantae > Streptophyta > Magnoliopsida > Malvales > Malvaceae > Kokia > Kokia cookei. The sequence goes on from CM076905.1 coordinate 31,682,183, forward strand.
TGAGCATTCAAGTGAATCTGGAAACAAACTCCATTAGAATATCATAGTTACTTTCTTCTGAAAGCTTTCGGGTTTCAAGCCATGAGTGAAATTCTTGAATTCTATCCGACCATTTTTCTAGTGGAATATCATCAAGAGTAAAAGTAATTATTCCAATGGAGGATTTGCCAGTAGGATGAGAATGTGCTTGAGATGAAGACGCTTATGATGCTCTAGGCATATCTTCATCTTCATCATCGAATTGTTCTACTTTGGGTTCAACTTGTAAAACTTTGGAAAAACTTTCTTCTTCTGAATTGTCACTGAAGCATTCTCTTGATAATTCTGATCCTGAGTAAGAATCAGATTTTTCTAATTCTGAAAGTTGATCAGTGATCTGTATGGCCGTGATTTTTGGAATCATTGAATCTTTATAATCCTTTAAGAAAGTTGTTAAAGGATTTTTATTAGCATCCTATTGAATCATCAAAGATTTTGATATTTGTTTTGGTGGCGGTGATGCTGGAGGAGATTCTTGCTGCATAGGCCTTTTACCAAGGCTTTTTTCTTCCTTTCTTGCTTCTTCTCTTGCTTTTTCTGCCGTCTATTTTTTCTGTTGTTCTTTCTTTTTTGCTTCTTCTTGCCTTTTTATCTCAAGGTAGATCTCATAAGTGCTTGGGTTTGTTCTTGGAGGAAACTCAGAGAATGAAATTCTCACTCTTTCAAATGGAAGAGAGTCTTTTTATTGCCTTATGGATGGAAATAATTCCACTGTCTCTGATCTTGTAGTAGGTGGAGGAATTTTTCCTGTTTCTTCCAGCACTTTAATTTGATCTTTTAATTTCTGGATTTCTTTTTCTCTTTGAGTCATGTGAGAAAAGAAATCTTGTCCCGGAGCAGCTTGTTCCTTGAAGAGTGCATCTACACTCTTCTCCAAAACTCTTATCAGAATTTGTACTTCATTTACTTTAGTCTCAACCTTTGTAAGCTTTGAATCAAGGTGTGTCACCTTTGAATCTATCTGCTTCAAGGTTTTATTTTGAGCCAAAGCATTTTCAGCTTGCCAGTTCAGAGTTGCTTTTGCAGCACTTAGCTTTAAAAGTGTGCCAGATGCATCAGTTTGGAGTTTTTAAGGGATTTTTGGAGAGTGGATATAATTCTTGTCTGTGAATTCCTCAAATGGAGGAAATTCTTTATCATAAGAGCTTGAACTTGAAGGTTGAACCATAGAAACACAAGGAATTGATTTTTGAGAAGGTAAACGGTTTTTTTGGACTCATTTATTGATTTTTTTGTAACAAGGCTGAGGAAAACGGTTTATCTTTTGAAGAATAGGTTTTGGTGGTTTTTGTGAAGGAGATGGTTTTGATGGTGGAGAAGGTGATTTTGGTGGTGAAGGAGGAATAGGAGAGGATTTTATCATTATCTTCTTCAAGAGGTTCAATGTTTGGATCTCCTGTCATCCACCTTTTGTAGAACTCTAACTGAGTTGAACTTTTCTTTTTCTTCTTTTTCTTTTCCTTCCACGGATCTCTAGCAGTATTATCAAGATTGTCAATCTACATGGCAAGTCTATCATCTACACAAAATTCACAGATACAATCTTCATCCCATGGACAATGACCTGTAACTTTGTCTCTGTAAAGAAGTAGAGGTTTTCCTTCAGTTGAGAAGTTTTCAATCATCTTTCCTTCAGGTCTTGGTTCACATGCACTACAGCAGTATTTGGATCTTTTTTATCATGACCGGCTATGAGGTTGCCAGCAGGTTCATCATCAGCTGTGTTGGAAAAATAAAAGGCTTCTTGGGTTCTTGCAAATGACTGTGATCAAATTTGATCACTGTGGATTCATCTTCTTTGAAAATAATCTGGCTTTTTGTAGACTGAATGTGCTGACTATGTTGGTACAACTGCTCGTACTTAGTCACCCAAGTTTCTGGTAACATCTCCAATAGTTCTTTCTTTGGTATCTGTTTGGGAACATGAACACAATGAGGCTAGTCATTTGTGTTGACAGTAAATAACAATGAATCATCTGTCCCATGATTTGCCAGATTAAAAGCATGATCTTGAACTCTATACACGATCTGGTAGTGTAGAGTTGCCACAATCGCCGTTGAAACTTGAGGGGCTCCAACAATCTGGATCTGTACCTTTAGTGCTGTCAACATATTAGGATTTGTTAATGTCATAGTAAAATTTGGGAAGAGAGTGACCATCACTAGTCCGGAATTGAGGGTTGCTTCAATAGTAGCAATACAAGCATGTTGGTATTCCAAGTATCTGGAATCCAATAGCACAATACGTGCCACAACAGGTTTGCCTTTAGTGCCATGATAATTTAATGCCAATCGAATAGCGCCAAAATGAATGAGATATCCTGCTTGTCGCCATTCTCTGAGAAATTCAACTGGAATCTCTAGGTTAACGAACTGCTCTTCTGAATATGCTTGGATAGGATGACTATTAAACTTTAAAACCTGAACATACTCCTTAGCCTTTTTAGGAGTATTATAGATGAGAGCTTTTATGGATTTTATAGGTGAAAAGGGTAATCTGGTGTATGGTAGATAAGGATTTACAATAGGAAGATCTGTTGGCTGTACTTTATCATTCTCTTAGATAAAGTCTACCTCATATAAAAAGGAAATTTTCTTAGCAGAATGAGATTTTAAAGGTATAAGTGGTAAAGAAATCTAGGTTGAAGAAGTAGAGAGATGGAAAAGCATTTTGTCTGCCATTGGTAATGGACTCTTTTTGAGTTTTAATCAAGATCTTTTAAGGGAATATGGCTCTGATACCATCACGAGGTGAGATTGAGAAGTTGATAAAAGTCAAAGACAAACTCAAGAGACAAATTCAAGAATTAAGAACTTGCAATAGGTATGTTATGCCAAAACACAGGCCCTTTTCTCTTTTTTGGCCTTCAAACAGGTACTGTCTTTTAATTGCAATTTCTTAAATCAAGAATATGCATTATGAATCTTACCAGCATCTCATCTCTATCAGAGTTTCATTTCTGGTGTACAGGATTCATACAAGTATGACAAATACAGAGCATACGTATGAAAGCTCATTGTTGGTGAATCATATCATACTTCTTTAATTGATCAAGAAGAAAACCCAAAAAGAAGAGAGAGAAATTTAGAAAGCCATGAATAGTAAAACACACTAGGATTTTATTTCTGAAAACTGGTTATATCTTACAACTGCATACTAACTCTCCTTTTATAGTGAAAGAGAGATACAAACAAACAAACTTCAAACAGTATTTTAGATACAAATAGATAAACTTCAAATATTATTTTACAAAGCAGATTTGATATAAAGAAAACACACAGTAAAGATTATTGCTTTTAGTCATCAGAGTAGGTCAATTCAGTATCTGTGATGTTCATCTCAATAATTCTGTTTAACTTTTCCTGTTTTTTCTGATAGACTCTGAGGTGTAAAGTGTCTTCATCAAAATCCTCATCTTCATCCATATGATCTTCATCTTTATCTTCATACTGTTGACTTTGGATTCTGATCTCTTTAGTGCTTATCTGGCTACAGCACCAAGGATAATCTTAAGACTATTCTGTTGGATCAGGAAGATTATCATGAAATGTCTTGATCTCTTTGAAGACTTGATCATGATAAGGTCGATATTCTATTTGTTCTGGCCAAGTATCCCATGGAGCAATTACTTCTAGGGGAGACCATATTTCAAATGGAATGACCTTATTTAATTAACATAAGTATTTCTGAAGATCTCTGTACTGAAAGGATAGATTCCTTATGTCATCAGGATAAGTCTGGTGAATCCAAGCAGTTGGAAATGTGCCTAATTGAGATGCTCTTTCACTTTGAACAAAATATTGATGTTTGTAAAATATTATGATCATGTGGCTTCCTGGTCCTTTATGGTTATTAACTATATTTAACCATTGAGTTAGGGGAAAAAAATAATTGAGAAAAGTAAAGAAATTTTGATGTTCAAGTTGGACATTTCCTCTTACTGCTTTTAACAGATGATATTTAAGATCATCGATGAAAAATTGAATGATTATATGGTAAAGATGAGTAAGATACCATAAAAACCATTTAAATTCTTTTGATTGTTCAAGAAATTCGAAATGAATAGTTTGGATAAATAGATATTCAAGATGTACACCCCATGATTTTAGGATTAGACCTCCAAAGTTCCTGAAAACTTGTGCTTGATACTCAAACATCATTTTTCGAGTTTTTTGGTGAAAAATTTTTTGAATCACAAAGTCTAAAACTTCTGGAGGAAATTTAAACCAATTGAGATTTAACTTAGTATTATTGCTATTGTAAAAACTAAAAACTTCCAGATTCCAACACGTTTCAATACATTTTTCATTCAATTTAAAAATTAAAAAAGATTATAAACTATTTCAAGTATTGTATAAAAAAAAATCAAGCCTATAATATAAATATAAATACATGCCAAGTAATCCAATCATCAAACAAATGAAAGACATTTATATGTTTATTTTTTTCAAAAGAAAAGTTTAATATGAAATTTATTGTTAAAAAACAATTACGGTATCATTTTTTTGTTGAGAAAAAAAATTTCGCATATGTTTAAAATTCTTAATGATTGTCTACCTTATTTGCATTAAGGGGGGGAATCAAACTATACTCACTAAATTTCACGAACACCACACCACCTTATAAACATTAACGGGTACTGCAAATGGATCACTCTCCATAGACTCCTATGAGGAAGTCCCCCAAGGGATGCAAATCATTTCTATAACTGACCAAATTGTTAATTTGAACAATATAACAATACCCAAAATGGAAAACATAAATGGGGCAAAAATTATAATGTCATACAATTGAAAGAAATGGATTATCAAATGTCAATTGCTAGGAAAAAAAATCAAAAAGGTGAAATCAGTCTTAACAACATTCTGTGATCCAAGATCTAATAAATTTCCTAACTGAAGTATACACCAAAATTGTCACTTCAATAGCGCCCTACTTAATCCCCGTTAGTTAGTTACCACTTGAATCTTCAGAATAAACCGTAACAGACACACACAGTTTTGAACATTCTCTTAACCCAGTTGGATAATTTCCTTCAACTTTCTAAGCAGCAAAAAGATGACATAAAGAAACCATGAAATTACAATACCTGATTCGAAAGGCCACTTCTTTCCTTGCTCATACTATCATCTAAATCATGTAGAATTCAAAACGTACAGAATCTGCGGAAAAAATAGGATTGTTAATATGATTGTTCAAAGTGAAACGGAAGAATCTTCTGCATGTGTATGATTTTAAGAGAGCAGGATGAGCTTACAAGGCATTACAGCAGGCCTCTGTTAAACAAAACCAACCTCAATTTAAGATAGCAAATCCAACGTGGATCTACATTTGTTACCATGAAGCTAGAAAGATATGTCTTTGCCTTTTTGTAGGGTTGATCGAAGTTTGTTTCTTCTACCCTTTTCCTGACAATACTGCTATCCAAGAATAAAGCTTTCAGCTATGTAGCACTGGGAGTACAACTTTCACTAACAAAAGCCAGTAGATTTCGGAGATTCACTCTCCCTGACAACTCTGTTGTATATAACTTTAAAAGACTGTGAGCCATATGGTCGACTTAGCAAACTGATTGGCATTCTCAACGTCTGTTTTCGGTTTCTTCTACCCCTTATTAGAATGCTGAAGGTTTTCTCACCATCATTTTTCCTTTCAGCATCGCCTTCAGTATTTTCGTTCAGGTTGTTGCGTTGGCTCAGTCCGTTCTCAGAATTGTCAATCATATTTTCATTCAAGCAACCATTTTCCTGAATACTTTCCAAACCAACTCTAGCTTCTTCGTTAACACTATTTATTGCCACAGGTGCTGAAAGGTTGACTTCTTTCTTAGCTTCTCCAACAGTGTCAATATCCAGTGGCAGCATAGGAGCTGAACTTGGATTTGCATCATCACCTTCCACTTCAGGCTCCAATATCTGATCGGAAATGGGCTCAATAGTCCGTGATGGTACAGAGAATTCCATTGGATGACCAGGCCAAACTGTCCCAGGAATAAACTCTAGCACAGTGGGGTTCACATTGCACTGCCATGAGAATTGACTGGGATGAAAAGGAGTGCTAGTTACAGGAAAGGTCATTGTTGGTACAGGTTGTGATTGAGCATAGGGTGGATACATAAAGGGTAGAGACTGCATCATGTTTGGAGTTGGAGGAGGTGAGGGATATGGATGATGAGGGGAGGAGCATATTGGATTTTGTAAGATCGTAGGTGGTGCAGAGTGAAGAGGCATGTTAACTACCCAAGGTGCAATGGCTGGAACTGGTCTAGGGGAAGGAGGAAGGGAGATGTTCATGAGGAGTGGAGCAGCACCTGAAATGGATGTTGATGGGTTGAAAGGAGCTGCAGTTGCGGACAGCTTCTTATTGGCAAGCCCCTGACAGTTACCAGAGTTTAGGACCAAGGGCTTGCCTTTCAATTCTTCTACCCCTTGTAATGTGGAGTTTGAATTACTGTGCAGTTCAAAACTTCTAGATAGATCCTTCTCACAAAGTTCCTTTTTAGGAGAATCAATTGAAACACTTGTAGATAAATCCTTCTCACAGATTTCCGTTTTAGGAGAATCAATTGAATCAGGTACACCATTTATGAATATGCCATCCTGTACAACTTCATGAACCTCATTACCTCCAGCCTCAAGTTCTTGTCCCTCCAGTCTCTCGGACACCATCAAACAAGAGTTATCTTCCATCACAGCAGTTGGCCTAGTTTCTTCCTTTTTTTCATTCACACCAATTTCCTCTTTCGAGATTTCCTCCTTCAAGCTCTCTGTTGAATCCGGTATAGTGTTCTCACTCTTCTTTTCAAATATGTTCTCCATCCCCCTAGTCAACTGAACAGTATTGTCTTTTGTTTCATTCATTTCCTCTCGATGTATTTCAATGTTGAAGTCTGGGTTATCAGGAGAACTAGTTTCAGGCCCGGAATGTAGTTTGGGGATACTACCCGGAGGGGCCAACGCTACTTCCTTGTACGAAGGAGATTTCCCAAGACTGACTGTAGAATTTTTTGGATAGTGATCATTAGGTGCAAAGGCAGAGTCCCCAGGTCTAAACACCTCACCTCCATTTCTAGAGATCTCAGTTGTCCTTTTAGTAAATGAAGAAGTGGACTTAACCCTGTACGTAACGGTTTTAATTATTCTCCTTCCAAATTTTGAACCTTGGGAGGGAATAATAGTGTGCTGATCCACATGACCTCCATGAGGTATTGTTCGTTTCTTCAAACGGTAATACCTATTATTTTGATGACTGGCCTTGACTAGAGGGAATTCCATATCAGAATCAACATTCTTTTTCTGATAACTGAAAACCTTGCCTATACTTGCTCGTCTCTGCTTTAGTCTTCGCCCAAGTGAGACAGATGCTCTTACCCTTTGAACAGGTTGCCACCCATCATCCCCTTCAGCATGTATTTCAGATAGGATGTGATTATCAAGGTCTGGTCTTGCCTCTGTTGTCTCTTCTGTAACCGGAGCCTGAGACTGTGCTGGCAAAGAGCTCATCTCCTGGTTAGCATCCGGCTTATCTTCCGGTTCAGATACATGTGTCTCCTCATCTGAAGCTCTGTTCACACCCTCTTTAGAGGATTCCTCACAACTTGGATGAAGTTTTTCCTTCACCTGTAGAGAAGAATTGGGATTCATAAGAGGTTTGGGTACAAAGATAAAGAAAATAATGCATCTGATGGTCCATGCCAGTAGCCATGTTGCCCTTTCCTGATTGACATACTTGCAACTATCCAGGCTTTAACTGAAGTTGGAATAAAAAATTTTCCCCTTCTTTGGAGAAGAATGTGCCATCATATATGTTTTATTGTATCAGGCACAATTATTTTTTCCTATTGGACATGGATGACATCCATTTCTAGAGACAATATTTCTACCAGATTCTACAGATACCACTAAAGGTCCTAGTTTTCACTGTTCTCCATCCACGATAAGCCTTCTCAACATTATATGGACAAGCTTGGAATAGGTTTAATGAAGCACAAAATCTGGTTATGGAAATTTTGCTAGCTCAGTAGCTAAGGACCTGAAACTACAAATTTCTTTCTATAGTTCTTAGCCATTAGTACAATCTGCAAAAAACTTGGTCACGAGCCCCTAGATAATGCGCTAGTATTAACTCATTTCAATCAATGTCATTATTAAAGAGAATCAGATTTGGGTCTGGTTCCTATCATCAACAATAAGTTTGACCAACCACAAATTAAACTCTATCCTACCTTCATTATACAGCTTCTTCTCCTTCCTGCTGCAGCATCTTTCCCTTTGGCATCATGATTTGGATTAATATAGTCGAGCAAATCAGATACACTGTAGAGTAGCATAAACATCAGCAACAGTGTAAAGATGTCTGTAAACATTTCCAGCTTTGCTGGCTTTTTCACTAAATTGCTTAACATTGGTTAGCTAATATATATATATATAAGGATGTTCGCATTTTCCCATAGCAGACACACAAATAGAGACTATATATAAACACACAAATGCTGATAATCCAACAATGTGCTAACCAAAATAATTTTTTATAGGCCAAGCACCTAAAGAATTCTTAGAAAACCAAACTAACTACTACTATATTAATTTGTTAAAACCATTACAACAGCATTTTCAGGAATTGTATAGCTCAATAAGCTAAGTTAAACTAATACAAAGAAAGTAATAATCCACGAGAAATGAATGGGGTATCAAAGAACGAACTCAAAACAATTATATGGAGGGGACAAAAAAGCCATGTCGTTTGGTCCCACCAGCCATGACAGGCAGATCTTGTTTTGTTTCTTTTGCGTGGGGAACAAGGATCTCAGTAGGGTGAGCCAACATGAAGAGTGATGATAGAGGTACTTCGTCACCAGTGGCAATTGAAATGGTAAATATAGATGTACACCACAGAAAAAGAGGCTGAAGCAGGCTTTTAAGAGACTCTCCAATTAGAACTCATAAATGAAAAGTTTATTTTTTTTAAATATTATTTTAAACTTTTTACAGCATAAATAAGTACCCTTCCATAAGGAAGTTGAAGATGGTTCCACAAGTGAAATCTCAAGAATTCTCAAGAAAAACCCTATTAAAGGCATGGATTACATTTTTCTATTCTGAGCTGGGAGATGCAGGAGCATGTGACATGATAGCTGGACAATTATGTAATGTGAATAGCACATGAAGTGGCAAAAAGGAAACTTCATACATTCAACAACAATCAACTATTTCCTAATCCCCTTCTTCGGAGAATATGCTAAGATATTTTACCTTAAATGGCCCTTGCTAGCTATGGATGCATCTGGCTTTTTAGTACCATTTCGTGCAGCATCTTGCTGTTCCAATGCCTTGGACTCAAAATAATCGAGCCATGCAGCAGCATCCTGAAATATTTCATCAAAAAGTTTAACCGTTGATAATGAATTAAAGAAAACAACCCTAAAACACTATCATATCTATTATCTGCTGGCAGAAATTATTCACTCAAGTCAAGCATTTGATGCGCTTGTGACAAAAATTATCAAGCTGCTATTGATGCCAACTTTCAATTTAGCTCTGTCAACTAAGAGCTTGAAGCAGCTGTGCTTATCTCTAGGTCATAGGTTACTCAAAATTTTGAGTGGCGTGAATCATATACCGAAGAGATTACATGTTCAATCTATGGACTGCAAAAGATACCTGGGTACGTAAATCATCTGGGCCCAGTTTTGCTCGGAGAATGTGCAAGGTTGTTTGCTCATGTTGGACGCTCAAAGGGTATGCTTCCATCAATGAGAGTGCAATTGCTATAGCATGATAACTTGCTGCCGTCTGAAGACATTAACGGACAAAAGGCTTATTCCTTCAAAGATTTTCTCTTTACTTTGTCATGAAAAAAGTATGAAGAAACAAAGGAAGTCAAAAGTACACAATAGGATAAAATCTTAGCAATGTTTCCTGACAGTTGATTTGGGAGCATGCATAAACATGAAATTAAGATTTCACGCACTAACTACATTTTTCTGGAAAGCCTTTATTTCATAAAAAACATAACACAGCATTGTCTTATCACCCACAATATGTCTTAACTTTATAATGCCTGCAACCAGCAATAATTCTCTGTAACCCTGAATACATTTTGACAATTATTTTATACAACCAATCAACCTTTAAAAGAAAACACAAGTAAAAAATTCAAAAACCTCGGCGGTGACTTTTTAGTTTATCCATTATGATTCAATTTCTCTGGAACATGAAATAGAACCATAGATGCATATGAAAAAAAGATGACTCAAACCTGAATATGGTCAGGACCAAGTAACCTTTGGTTACACTTCAAAGCTTTGTGAAGATATCTAAGGGCAACATGCACATTGCCCAGTCCTTCTTCCATCATGGCTACATTTATGTATGTTGCAGCAGTATTTGGGTGAGATGGCCCACAAGTAAGATGTAAAAGATACAGAGCACGCTTTACATATCTGATCCAACAATAATTTATACATGTTATGATCAAAAGGTTAACTGGAAAGATTTCAAATACGACTTGAAATTGCCACTATCATCTTACAAGATATTACTTCAGGAACTTACAATGTCCAAAAGCAAACAATAATATTAGGTTCAAAAAGTAAGATTTGAAAAGGAAAATACAACTTGCTAAGCAGATTAAATTAGAATTCGTGACACTGAAATCCATTTAAAGGCCCACCAGAATGTCTGAAGATAACTGCTTCAACATCTATAATTAAAATCGTATAGTATTAAAAGGATAAACTACAATAGCTACTAGGCACCAAAAAATATTTGTAAACAGCTTGTTTAAGGCTTGATATGTAAAACAGTAAAATGTCCAAATATAAAATGCAGACAAACGTACTTAAGAGCAAGTTCTGTATGCTGAAGCCTGTAATAGAAGACAGCAAGATCTCCATAACTCTTCATTGTGTCTGGATGATCTAATCCCAGTTCTCTCTCATTGATATCCAAGGCTTTTTGCTGGTATATTGTGGCCTGCATTTGGAGTAGATTATTGATTTAAATTCAACTTGAAACTCTCAACACACAGAAAACTTTTATAAAATTGTTTAGGGTATTAGTTTTTTAGTATGATATGGATTTCCACACTGCAGGTAGAAATGGTTAAGAATAAGACCTGATTGAAATCTCCAGTGTGATATAAAACCACAGCAAGAAGGCTGTAAGCTCCAGCTGTCATTCGATGATATGGACCACAAACTGCTACTAGCTTCGAAAGAGCCTGCCAGAAACGGAGAAGTTTAACAGATTAGAAACTAGAGTTATGAAAATAAAGTTTGATGAAGCACATAGGCATATCATCTGGAATGTATACCTTGGTTCCATAAGTTACGGCATCTTCGAGTTTTCCCTTATCTAAGGCTGTTTTAGATGATTCTAAAAGTTGTCTTCCATCAGCAGATGAGCATGCTGCTTGCTGAAGAGAAATAGAACGCAAGCAAATACAAAACCATGATAAAATCAACAAATTCTGAAACAGAGTTGAGGAAGGAGAAAGGACATTGTTCAAGAATTATTTATCACCTTATGTACAGGAACCAGACTGACAATATCTGATGGTTGGAATGGGCTGGGAGAATCCATGTCAAAATCCCTTGGAACCAACTCAATTCCTACCTAAAAGAAGCAAAGGAGAGAAAAGGAAACCGATACTTAGTTTTCATGATCCATCAACAGCCACATCCTATTTTTGGTAACAGGCAACTAGACTATGATTTATAACCTTTCTCTTGGCATGCAAAGTACCCTATATAGCCATAGAGAATGTTCCCTTATTCTGAATTTTGATCAGAAAAATTTACATTTTAACCAATTTGATAGCAAAATCCATCATTAAAACTCTATTTAGAGAAGGAAGCTGGCCCAGGTATATGCATCCCTCTTTCCATAAAAAAGCACTAATGAAACTATCCATTGTAATTTCAAAAAAAAGTGGCAAAGAGAAAAAATAGCTTCTTATAACTACTTCCATCCCCAAAATCCTTAAAATTTGAACAGAAAGTCATAGCCTTTTATACCTTCTGGCATAATCCACGTAGAATTGCAAATTTCCTAATGTCCTTGAAGTCTAAGTTGCTAATATCCCATTCATATCGCTTCATCAAGAAGACCTGCAACCACTTCCACACCAGGGAATGGATTTCGCAAGACTTGTGTAGTTCTCCATTCTTAGGAACTCCAAGCATCAAGTTCAGTGCAGAAGCTATTGACACAGCCAGTTTATCAATTTTAACAACAGTGGCAATCACTGCCTGCAGAATATGCTTCAATGCCCGAACAATCATTTCATGAATACAAAGTGACTGCACATGTGATAGCTTTTCTGAAAGCTTGACCTGAGCAGGAAAGAAATACCAATCAATAATTTATTATGGGAAATACTAGTCATTGTTCCATTTTTCTATACCTCACAGGCTCACACACCAATTTTGGGACAGCGGGTTAGGTAGCAAAAATTGGACTGTACACTGAATCTTAACAAGCTATGATGCAATGTCGGTGGATCTGTGTTATGCTAAAAAATTCTAATAACAGTTGTGAACTCATAAAAATAGAAAGAAGAAATTGGCAGGGTTTGACAGCTTCGGCAACAAAGAGGAAAAGTATTAAAGAATTCCTTTTCAAGCTGGATAAAGATGTTGTACAGGGCAAGCATTTATAAATCAGAAAATATATCAGAGTATGGCACTTACAACATGTCCAAGGGAACGCATCTGAAGACCTCTAGTATGCATAAAATCAGTCAGAGTTCGTCCATCAACAGGTGAGAGTTCCAAAGAACCAAAATCTGCAACCTGTTATTGCATAATAAGTACTAGAGCCAGAACTACTACAAACCTAACTACAGACAAAATCAGGAAAGTGAGGAAATAACTCTCAGGATTACCAATTTTGGAAGAGCAACTTCAGTGTAATATTTCTGCGACAATTCAATTAATTCCTGTAAAGTCTGTCAAACAAAATGGATGTGTTAGACATATGCTTCCAATATACAAAATTCTATGCTACAGTAATCAAGAATATCTACCTTGTGATGAAGTCCAGTCTTCGACTCTTCGAGTCGAGCAAAGGCCTCTTCAGATAACTTCCTCTTCAGCACAAGCTCATCATCTTTTGAACTGGCTTCACGCTGAGAATCTATAGAAGCGGCTGTAACATTTTCAACAGTATCCGGATGAGAGTTTGAGCTTCCTGACCCCATATTCCCATCTGATTTTTTCTTGTTCTTGAGGGACCTAAGAGGTGTCCCAAGTCCTCCAAGCTTCATCTCATTCTTAGACTTCTCCCTAGATGATTTTTTATCTTTTTGTGTATTATTTTGGTCCTGCAAGTGTTGTATCCAGCAGGCTCCTAGTTCCCATCTCACAAAAGGTTTCCGTTCGAGTTCCTCTTCCTCGAGCTTAGCAAGACTTTCTTCCAGCAATCTCTCTACCAAAACTTTGGAAGAACTAAGCTCTTCATGTTCCAAAATTTGTGAAGGCGAAGCTGCCTTATTAAGTTCTGAAGGTATCGTTTTATGAAGAAGTAATCTCAAACTGAGAGAAAAAGGGAAGGGAACTCTTTAAGAATTCTGCTTTTGAAGCTGAAGGAGCAAACAAACAACCACAAACTAAAGAGCAATAACCGCGTTGTAGTAAATGAATTATTATGCCTTTCCAATTCAAAATTAACTGTCGTATTTCTTATTCGAAAAATAAATAAAGAAAAGTTGCGTTAAAGGACATAAAATGGTAAAATTCCACTAAAACCAACAACTATATACAAGCCATGTCATCTACATGCAGGGGCGAAGCCAACAAAAAAATTTAGAGATCTGAAATTAAATTATTTATATATTTATAATTTTTAAAATGTTAAATCAAATTTTTATTATTTTTAAGAGATCAAAGTAAATTTTTTTCTTTATTGATTTAAAATTTTTAAAAAATTAAAAAACCAAAATAGCAAAATAATCATTTTAGTGCGGGCTGGGCACCTATCAGCCCCCTAATACACCTCTGTCTAGATGCAAATCAAAAGATCATCAATCCAATGATCTGCAAAATTGAGTTTCAAGAGTTTTCCTTCCTGACAGAGCAGAAGTTAAAAAATATTTTTAGGGTATTCGAAATTAAAGTATAATTTTTACAACAATAAAGATATAATTTTACTATTTAAATAGTTTATATTTTTAAAATTTTTAAAAGATTAAATTAATTTTTTTATTTTTAAAAGGCTAAAGTATAATTTTATATTTATTAATTTATAATTTTAAAATTTTTTAAAAACTTAAATAAAAAATTTCCATAGAAAAGATTTAGTTTGAAATTTAATAAGATATGTAACCACGCCATCTAAATACAAGTTAAGCGAGCCCAATCCAATTATTTGCATCTGTGAGGTTTAAGTTTTCACACCATGATAATTAATATTGAACATTAGAAAAATTTTAACTGAAACATAAAACATTATGTTATTTTTAAATCCACTTTAAATACACTCAAAGAAGAGTTTCATTTATCAAACTCTTTAAAATTTATCAAATCAACAGTTTGTTCCCTCTACTATAGAATATAAAATATAATACAGCTCAAGCAAATATATATTTGACACAGAAGAAATTGGTACCTGTTAATATTGAGGGCATTGGCCCCGCCCTCAGGCTGTTCAAGTTCAATGCTTTGATATGGTGGACTGCTTTTCTCATTCTCTCTCCCCTCAACCTTCACAAAGGCAATATAGCCACAGTATCTCACATTTAATACACCTAGAATGGAAGTATCCTGCAGTCAAAATACAAAAATTGCCTCAATCTTACCAACTCCCAAAGTAGAATCTAGACCATAAAGAGATTCATTCATCATTAACATTTTCCAGAAAATATCTTACATGTGCAACCGTATTTTCATCAGCTGTGATCCCTTTCAATAAGTTTCTTTCACGCAAATTTGTTTGATCTACTCCAATTGCTTGAATTCCATCAATCTTAGTGTCCACCTTACAGCTTGCATTGGCGGCATCTTTCATTACCATAATATTCAAGTCCCCTACTCTCTCAGAGTACAGAGTTTCACAATTCTTCATTGAACAGCTCGGATTCATCTTTCCCATTACATGCTTCACAGTCCTAATGGCTCTGAAAATTGCTGTGTCGACAAATAGGCTGTGAAGAAGAAATGCTTTCCTGTCCCTTATTTGTCGCTCCTCTGCTGTCTTGCTGGGCATAGATGCAAGAACTGAAAACTCATAGGCCCAAGGTATCGAATCGTTTTTGCCGTCTCTTCCTAAGCCACCTCCATTACCCCCCCACGTTTCATCCTCCATAGGAAGAGGTGGGAAATTTGATGGTGATTGCTCTACAATTGGAGGTACAAGCCAGGTATTCGCTCTGAAGCCATAAGGAAGATTCCCAAACTGACCAAAAAAAAAGAAAAGCAAAGTTGTGAAACAATACAAAAGCTAGGCTATCGTCATGAACAACTTTTTGATTCTTGAGCATTTTCAGTCAAAGCAACTAAATAAAGGGACAAGCAGTGATAAAATGATCATATACCTTATTACGTTCCGTAAACGCTTTCATGAGATCGTTGTAGGCCTGTAATATTCTTATCAGGGTATTAACATGAGGAAATATTATCAAAAGAGGCAACGTGAAAAAGGTACGAGTTTAATATATGCTCTAAAGTTTAAATGAACATAAAATATGATAAAGAGTGAGAGTTTCTAGATTTTATGGAATGGAAATCAGGAAGTAAATTTAACTGAATGGTATACATCATTCGAAGAGAAACCATTACTTGACACAAATGAAGTTAAAACAAGTCATAAATATATTCCTGCCAAAAAAGAAGTCCAAAAAATATTACAAAAAAACGCAGCAGCTTCTCAATATAATTAAAATTTCAAATAACTTAAATTCAAAATAATTCAAACCCATAAAATAATTAAAAATTTTCAAATCCATTCAACTCAAATTAATCCAATCTAAAATTAATAACCCCGTCCTATTCGCAAGTTTAACTGAATTCCACGTCGAGTAATTACAACAATGTAATATATTTGTCAGAAAAACAATGCCAACAAATCATCTAGTTACCTCAAAAATCACTTAAGGTTTTCCTTTTCGCATACTATTGAAATATATCTCATCAATTTAAACCATAAAAGTCGAGCCAATACAATAGCTTACATCGACAAGATCCACACGACAGAAATTAAACATAAGGCTTTGAGTACCGAAAGCAACTCCAAATCCAAATATTACTGCTTTCGAGTTTCAAAAATCAATTATCACATATCAACAGTTACACTAAAAGCTAAAAAACACCGTAAATATCGTAAAAGTTTATTTTATCCAAGCATATTATTTTATCCAAGCTATAAAACACCGTAAACATCGTAAAAGTTTATTTTATCCAAGCATATTATATCTCCAAGTCAAATACTTCTCATCAATATGATAAATGTCAATCCAATACAAGTTTCACCCCTAACAATTTCTAACATAAAATTTTGATACCCAACATAACTCCAAATCGAAATACTATAGCTTTCAAATTTAAAAGATCAATTATCACATAATAGTTGCACTTGAAGCTTATATACATCATAAAGAGAATGAATTGTATGAAATTATAATTTTACGTCATCCTATTTTTTTTCAATAAGAATTGATAAATTAGATTTTTCCTCTTGATTTTCCGCTTTTTCTTCTTGAAAAAAATTTAAATCCAACTAAAAAAATTGAAAATAAAAAAAAAATCTGATTTTTCATTCTCTTATCAAAAAGAGATAAAGATGACGTGAAATTACGATTTTATACAATTATTTCTCGTATCCCAAAATTTTCTTTTAACCAAATATATTATCATCTTCAAATTCAAAGTCAAATTCTATGTACCATAAGGAAATCCAGTTAATGAAATCTCAACTAATAACTCCCCCAGCTAGAAATCATATTACATGTACAAGATGGAAAATGATTGAATGAAACAGTGACACCATATTATTTATGTTTTTTTCCAATAGTTTTATGTCACATTAGTATTTTCATTCTTAATTTCAATATTTTCATCCTAAAAAAATCAAATTAAAATTAAAATTCTAAAATTTAAAATAAAATTATTGATGTGACATAAAACTATTAAAAAAAATAATATTCCTGTTTCATACAATCTTTTCTCGTACAAGATAACAAAAACCAACCAAATGTATGACTTCAGATCACACTTACCACCAAATATGCATAACTATAATTATGAATTGATCTTACTATCAAATTTATTTTAAGCAGAATCGATTTCTGTAACTCAAAATAGCCAATCAAAAATTAACTTCCATATAAAATGTTTCGATAATCGTAACTTCAGCTTTTATACGAAGAAAGCACAATATACCAGAATAAGTGATATTCTCCATTAGTTAAACATTCTCCAAATGAACTGATTTATACCTCAATCAAAAACTGTAATCGCAAATAATCAACATGACTATTGAGTATTGAGATGTTCGTTGCACTCCAAAATAGATACTTAAATAATCACGGGTAGAAACTTTTCACCGAAACCAAACCACTCCAAAATAAGAAAATCCTCTTATGCACCATTACACCGACTAACCATACATTGGTGCAATATTAAAACAAAATCCGCCAAGGCAATTACAAACATTACTATCAAATACCAATAATTAAACACCTCAATTTTTCAAAATCTTATTTCACCTCAATGCCATTTCCCTTACTTTAGTCCAAAAGAAGCATATTTTATATCGGTTACCGAAGACTCAATAAACATCCACCACAGGCCTAAAATCTACATAGATCGGAAATCTGACCCATGTCTATAAGATCTCGAAGGATCAGAATCATTCTCCAGATTGCTCATTCAGCTTAAAACAAATATATATTATGAAAACTCCGATCACATAACTCAACAGACTCTTATTAGCTGATAAACAAACTGCGCGACCAAATATTATCATGTTTAACAAGGGAAAACCATTAAAAATAAGGCATGAAAGACTAATATCTCCAAAACTGGTAAACTCATTAAGAAGGGAATCAAAAGGTTATCACGTTTCAAGGCGTTTTAGATAAGCTGACATAACTAATATCTTAAAAGGAGGGAAAATGAAAAACTGACCTTATCAAAAGCTTTACTAAGTTGGCGTAACAAATCAACAAAATTGTGACAGAGAATCCGCCGCTTCGCAACGCTATAAAAACCTTTCCGGCATGATTCCACGTGAACCAGCTTTCCATTGCGAAGCTTAACCTGGTCATTATCAAACAAATATATTACAGATACAAGAGAGACCGGAAGACACTGTATTGCCAAATAGGAGAGGTTCAAGGACGAAGATCTCACGTCAAGGGAGAAGAGATGATCATCGGCTGAGATCTCCTCAACTTGCCGCTTATTTGCCCTCCTTATAACTGAAAAAGAAAAAGAATAGTTGGTAAGCTAAGTTCAAACCGTACGCAAGGGAAACAAGAGAAAAATGCAAACAAAGAAAGACAGAAACAATTATGGAGAGAAACAGTACATTGAAGAGGAGGAGCGAGGTGAGAGAGAGAAAAGAAATCGTAGAAGGTGCCCAGGTTAGAGCAAGAATGGCTCATCTCTCCTGCATCTACCGGCACGTCCTTCGTTGAAGATTTCGAAGCCGATTCCTTGTTTGCACCGGAGACGGTTTTCTTAGCTGCTGCACAGCCTTTCTCTTGCGCAACCGCCGCATTCTTACTGGCGTCCGGCTTCAGCTGACCTTTGGCGGTGACAGATGAGCCGAAGCTGGCGGTGCAAGCCACAATATCGAGTACCCGTCTAACGTGCGCCACCGCGCTCTCTTCATCGTAATCATCTGGATTTGTTTTTCAAATTTTAAAACACAGAGAAACGTAGCAGTTAGGGGTTTTTTTTTTTTTTTTTGGAGGGAAATGAGACTGAAGCCGCGAGAAGCGAAAGTGTCTTCTCAACGTATATTTTTCGTCCACATCGTAACTAATCGACGTTTATAAAAAGACATTTACATTTTTGCCCTCCTTTAGCGTTACCTTCCGTTAAGGTTAATACGCACGGTTTGAGCGCCGAAACGTCCACGGTGTCTTTTAACCGCAACCCTCTTACCTGTAACCGTTAAAACAGAAAAATGCTGAAGTTTGTGTCATTTTTACCGCGATTATTACTTATTTTCGATTTTATAATAATAACGAAAAACAGAAATATGAAATTTTTAGTATATTAATAAATTTCATTATTATGAATATTCAAAAAACATTAATTTTAATAAATTTTGTATATAGTGCAAAATGAGATGCACCTTTCTTTTCTTCTTCTAAAGAAGACGTAAACAAAATTACAGTCCATTATTTCGGAGATGGAAAATGATGGCCATGATATTTCCAGGAGCTATTTTGTCAACTTGAACATGATCTGTGTGTCGTTTCTGCTGTTATATTCTTTTGAAGCTGACATGATTTTTCTGATATTTGGTCGAAATTTTATTATTTAAAAATAAATTATATAAAAGGACCTACTGATTTTTTTATTTATAAAACAAAAAAAAAACTGATAAAAGAATTTGTAAATTAGTTTACCAAAAATTATTTGTACTAGAAATGCATGTATGATGTACCCTCACGACCTTACCTCATGGGATAAGGAAAAGTTTGTGATGTTGCAGGTCTCTGTATTCACCGATAAAAGACGACGTACATCTAGTATCCTATCTGTCGATATCCCCTGCCCATTTTTATTTACAAATTATTAAATTTACACCATTTGTAATAAGAAAAACAAATAATAATAATTCTAAAAAATTTGTAGCGTATGGTTATATCCTGTGCATATTTATATATTCAACATATTGGCAACCAACTTAATTTCAAGGTCGAAAAGATAAATATAATCTATTATTAGGTAATTATATTAAGTCACAACTAAATTTAAAATTAAAACGAATTGTATTTTTAAATAGGAGATAATTTCTTCTAAATTCTAAACTTTATTTAAAGAAATTGAATATTTTATTGCCCAACTCAAAAAAGAATAAAAAAAAATTAAAGGTTAACCGCTTTCCATTTCTATAATTGGTTGAGATATTTAATTTGTGAGAATTGGGACCCAAAGTATTATTAATAAAATGGTTGCTGATTAAGACGATTGTGTAACGAAATCCAGCTCCAAAAGCATGAAAAACGAAAAGACGCCTCTTAAAATTTAAAGAAAACGCACACACCCACCACACGCACATGGTGCCACGATGATAAACAAAATCGCTAATGGAAAGGGGAGGCTCAAGAACATGAAAAAAAAAAATTAAAAACGCAGGGACCAACCTTGAGAATAACATGAGTTTCATCGGGGAGGTGTACGGTGATATCCATCACCACCGGCAGAACTGCAAACAAAATGAAAAAGGCCGGCGCCGCGGTTAAATTTGAGTAATTTATCAAATACGATTGAGAAATAGTAATAGAGTAATACCCTTCTCTTCTTTCTTCTTCTTCTCTCCTTTGGCCTTTCCTCGGCTGTTCCTTGAAGCCATTTTCAACCTAGGGGTAGATGGGGATGGGAACTGGGAATTTCGAACTTGAAGCTCTTAGATAAGATATTTATAGCTGCACGCCTGTACCAAGAAAATGAATCTTGTTACATATTGTCATCTTCATAAACAAAAAATTAATCAAACGATAAAACATATTTGTAAAAAGCAGGTTTTGGAGTATAACCCAATCCTTATATTAATTCCAAGATAACATATAAATGGCAGAAACCAATTGAAAAGGTTTCTATGCAGAAAATTTTTCCCGACTTATATGAACTTTGGAACTAACTAAGATTTCAATGGTTACCAAGCAGCAGCAGCAAAAAAACAGAAGATTTTTCCGAGACTTGAAGGTTGAAGAACAGAGATAGAATAATTTTTTTTAATAAAAAGCTGGAAAAAAGGAAGGTACTTCAGCTATGGGATAACGAAGAGGGCATAACCATTGAAGCTCTCATCCGCGGTGGGAGCAATAGAAAGAGATGATATAAGAGAGAGTTTTGAGGTGCGATAAGGAAGGAAGGGCGGAGATTTAACAGGCAGATGAGTATATACCATTTCATGGCAGTTTCTGGGCTTAAACACTGATAATAATTTTCTGGGATATTTTTTTTAAAAAATTAATTATTATTAGTAGCAGTATATTTTAAAATATCAAAAATTAAAAACAAGAACTTTACACGTACTCATTTACATATTAAGTATTTATATCCTATGAGTCTTACTAGTTAAAAATAAAATAATTATATTTATTTTTAATAAATTTTAAAATCTATACTATTCCTTTTATTGTGATTATGTTGATAATTTATACATGATGAAATTTGAATAAGGGACAATCATTCATATAAAATTTTCTAGTTTATCATTTGAATTATGGTAATTTTTAGTTTTTATTTAAAACTTTAATAAATTATGTCTATGTTCTAAATTTTTATATATGTATGCATATGAATAATGTTGTTGATTAAGTTGATGTTGCAAGTCAACTTGGTATTAATATAAGATTATTGACAATATCATTATGAATAATTGTAATACATTTAATATTCTTAATATGATGTATTTACATGTTTAATTTTCATTTTACTCATAATTTAATCTATTATTTATTTTTAAGATCGTCTATATTTCATGTGTTATTTTTATTAATCAATTTCAAACAATACATTTCATTATTTATTATATGTTATTTTTTAAAATAAATTTATATTTTAAATACGTTATTTTCATATACATATAAATATGATAAAATTTCTAATTATTTATAGATGAACTAAAATTATATTTAAACATATTAATAATATATATTAAATGTAAACCTTAATTTTAAAACTTCTAACTTTTAAATAATGAAAAAATCTCTCAACATTATATTTTTATATCTAAAATATTTGACTCAAAATTTTATTTAAATTTATTATCATCACAATAAATGTTTTTTTTTCTTTACTTTTGAGAGACGCTACTAGATTCAATAAGTTGTTATAATTGTAATATGTTTCGATTCTTTGGGAAAATAATAAAAACTGAAAAGTACTGTAATATTAGGCCATAGCTGCCCACCTCATTGACAGTTTGCATTGCAGGGCACAGTGAGCAACGAGATCCGTGACTCATCCGGGTCCACAGCCACATCTACCAATATATTTACTATATGTAGAAAGAAAATATTCCAACTTACGGAAGAAAACTTTTAAAATTTTCAGAAAATTTATATTTTATAAAATTTTAAAATAAAATGTTTTTAGATTAAATATTTAAAAATGGTATTGTTGACATAAATAATTACGACTTTAAAAAAGATAGTTTCATATACAATCAAATAAGCATAAGATCATATAAAAATACTCTATTTAATTTGAATTCATTTTCCTTATTTTTTAAAATTCCTTACCGACCAAATGACTTGATCACACTTCTTGCATTTGACGATGTAGAGTTTAGAGGAAGTAAATACAAAAATTAATGGGGGATTATTGTACTATGTAAAATAGATAGTGCTACATACTTGGAATATTTATAAATTTTAATTGATTCCTTTTATACTGAAATTGGGAATTATTTTACATTAAAAAATTATACAACCAATAGAAAGGGCGGAAAGATTAGTTCATGGCTACTAAATAAGTTTAATTTCCACGTCACTGCTAACACGATCAAGAAAAAAGTGCATTCTATAAAAGCTTTTGCTTTTTTTAATCTTGTATTATCAAGAAAAATGCATAATTTTATTCACTATTGATTATACTATCAAATACTATAATTTTGAATTTAAAATAGATGGACGGTGAAAACATTTTTCATTATATTATTATTCATCTCCTTATTCTAATTTATATATTTTTTTAAAACGATAAAACCAATACAACAAAAATAAATAAAGAAAAAAATTGCAAATCTCAATACAACTATATCTAGTTTACTTTTTTATCATTTAAAATTCAAATCAATTCTATAATTTTTAATTTATTTATTATTCAAGAAATAATCATATTTAAAAATATATTATATTTATATTTTTAATTAAATTTAAATATAAATAATATATTTTACTATTAATTAGTAATTTAAATCGAAGGAAACAATATTCTAAAATACTTTGTCCAGTCTCGTTTATACATGTGTCATGAGTGTGTATGTATATATACACTAACTCATGAAAGTGGAGGAAACTATTATGCCTACATTAAAATAAGCTCAAATCCCATTACATTGATACGTCATTTTCAAATTTCAAACCAGTCAGTCGCTGATGTCGAAGAAAATGAAACATTTTCCGTATTCTTTAAAATTTGTTAATATTATTTGTTAAATTATGATTCTTATTTCAAGTTAAATTTAAAAAATAATTTTTCAGTTAAATTATATTTAATTGTTTCAATTAAATTTTATTTATTTGTTTGAGTTTAACACTTATTAGTCTAGATTATTTTATTATTATTTGACCTAAAAATTTAACCTATAAATAAGTTATTTTACAACTTTAGAAAATACACTCATTAGAATTTAGAACTTCTAATATTTTTGGGGAATATAATGTTTATGTTTTGAGAGCTCTTTGTTTTCGGGTTTTTGGGATTTAATTTTTATCTCAATCTTCTGTACTCTTCATTTTTTTGCCATTATAGTAAAATTATCTTTGCCAGTGGTTTTTTATCCTCTTCGGAGGGGTTTTTTCACATTAAATTTGTGTGTTCAATTTTTCAATTTCTTCTGCTATTTTTTTTACTTGTTCGTTACTTAATCGGGTTGATCCCTAACAAGTGGTATCAGAGCTAGTTCGATTTTCGTATATCAACCTATTCAAATATGACAACAACAAGATTCGACACTGATGAAAAAGCTCGAAAATCTAGATAAGTCAGAATGGGAAGAGCTTTATGAAAAAGTCTTGTCTGCAATCCAATTGTGTCTCGTGAATAAGGTATTGCAGACAGTATTGATAGAGAAGACCCCATCTATCTTGTGGAAAAAGTTAGAAACTCTTTATGTGACTAAGTCTCTGGCTAACCGTTTAGTGCTGAAATAACGTCTATTTACGTTTTGCATGAATGAAGGTGAGTGTGACACCTTATATCCGATCCAGTTATTGGATCCAAATATAAAATGTCACATTTTGTTGCCGAAGCAACTTACCTTTCTATTTTTTTAAATACAAATAAGAAATGACAAAATTATTTTATAAAAATTTCGACAGCATTTCTGCTTATTTACCTAAAATCTCCCTGTAAAATTTAAATTTCACAATATAATCACATTCAAATAATCTCTTAAATCAATTTCCAACACTTCAATTTCTTAAAACATTTTAACAAATTTGCTATCTACGTTTAACCATTTCATCAAAATATTGGATATAAAGTACTATAAAAATAAACATACTAAACATATTTAAATTTAATTTATAACACAGTATTATATATATAAGCCTATTGTACATGCCATAAATATTAACCAAAAAGTAAACTTTTCACCAACTTTGTTTGAGCTGATTTTCGATTCTTCGGATGTTGTTGGAACGATCTACCGAATCTAACTACCTGCGTACGGAAAAATAGACAACTCGTACGCTGAGCAATTTTTATGCTCAATTGTGCTAATATCATATAAATCATTACATAAGTATTAAATATAGATTAATTAATAAAAGTAAATAAATAACAATAAGTTTTTTAATCAAATTTAAAATCACATAATCAATTTAATTCAAACAATAAAGAAATTCAAATATATTCAACTTTTGTTTTTGCTTTTCTTTCAATTTAAACCCCATACTAAAGTTTAGACTCGTAACCAGATACACGAATCCGTCACCTATAGTTGTTCGGCAACGATGGCTATCAGAGTAGTCCACGACCCTCAGGAAATTGGGACTGCCACGACCCTTTAGGAATTGAGGCTAAAAATAATAAAAACTGACCAATTTGGCCTTTTCACCATCGACCCTCTGAAAATTGGGGAGATCTTAATCCTCTGATATAAAGACTTTAGGGTATGCAAACTATATTTGATCTAGTCTAACTTAGTTTACTGGGGTAAAAATCAAGTTTCATAATCCGTTTAATCTCAATTCTATTTTCATATCATGATCAAATCATATATTTTGCTTAATATAAAATTAAGCTTCCAATTCAAAAACATACAAAATATTTTCTTACTCAAGCATTCAAAATCATAAATCTCAAGCTCAAATTATAACCATGAATTTTATAAATATTAACTAAATCATTCAAACTCATTTAAAACTCATAAAAATAATATAAAAATAAAATTAATATAATTAATCATAATAATCTAATTATTCTAAAGCTTTATGTAATGAAAATAAGATATTAGCACAAACCGAAATTTTAATCGCTTTACTTGTTCTCTTCGTCTTTCTCCTTCAAGATGCTCGCTTTATTTTTAGCTACAATATGAGCAATTCAATACGAAATAATATCTTTTACCCATTTTAATACTAAAACTAGTAAAAACAACATAAATATGCATGATTAATCAAGTTAATATACTAAGCTTCCAAATCCGAAATTCTCATATCTTTCAACTCGATTATCCGTTTGCAATTCCGTCTTCACCGGAGTACTCACTAATTCATAAGCTATCATTTAGCACCAGTATTACTCAAAATAGTCAATTTTCTCTACTACCCCTTCATCATAGTCAAATAAATCAAATAAACTTCTCATCCAATTTCATTTCTTTTTCACACTTCTAACAAGTTAGAATTTTTCTTCAAATAATTTTCTATCAATAAAATATACCTATTTCACTTAAATTTCCTAATCTTCCATCAATGTTCTTTAATGACAATTTTCAAAATACTTGATGAAATAAAAAATTATTGGTATATATATGTAAAACAAGTTTCAAATATTCAAAATCTACGAAAGTTTTGAAGAAAAATCATACCTTATGCTTGAATTTTGAAGGAAAATGGTGAAAGAAAATATTTCTTTCCCCCTGTTTTGCTTCGTGAGAGAAACAGAGAGTAAAAGAAAGATAAGAATTGAGAACAATGTTCTCTTTCTTTCTTTTCTCATATTTTATAATATTAAATAATAAAATTTTATTATTTATTATAATATCATTATTAATTAATATATCTTTTGATAATAATAATAATAATAATAATAATAATAATAATAATAAAATGATTGATTTTTTTAAAGTAATGGCAAAATTGTCATTAGATCCCTTCCATCAAAATAAAAATAAAATATTTTCACTTTAGTTCCTATACTTTTCCAACTTATTCAATTTAATCCCTAAACTCGATAACGAATTTTTTAACT
The DNA here is from genome assembly GCA_039519145.1 of Kokia cookei. NCBI lineage: Eukaryota > Viridiplantae > Streptophyta > Magnoliopsida > Malvales > Malvaceae > Kokia > Kokia cookei. The sequence continues at coordinate 31,708,546 of CM076905.1, forward strand.
AACCACATGCTCCTAATAATAATTCTCTATTTTTTCATGTCTAATAGTTTTCTCTAAAAACGTTCATAATTTCTTATACTACTATTTATTTATAAATCTTTTATTCAAGGACTTCTACCATAAATATATATATTTTAAACTGGGGATGTTACATTGAGCTTCTTAGAGATCACATTAGTCAATTCATTACTCTTTTGAATGATTTAAATGATGCTAAGGTTCAGATTGACGATGAGGATCATGCTATGTTATTGTTGTGCTCTTTATCCCCTTCATACAAGTCTTTTAGCGAAACATAAATTTATGGTAAAGACAAACTCTCGTTCGAGATGTGAAGGGTCATTTGTTGAGAAAAGATAAATTCGACAATGAGTTTGGTTCAGATAGCAAGGCAGATAAGCAAGCTTCTGTTTTGGTAGCATCAAAGAAGTGAGACAAATGGTGTCGCTATTGTAAAAAATTAGGTCATGTCAAAGCAGGTTACAAACTGCGAAATAAAAGGGCCGCTGAGAGTAACGAGAAAGATTTAGCTGGTGCTAATTTGACAAATGAAAGTGGTAATGATTTCTTGTTAGTGTCAACAAGCGAAAGCTCCGAGCTTACGTCCGAATGGATCCTAGATTTAGGATGTTCTTTCTACATGTGTCCCAATAGAGAATGATTCTCCATATACAGTTAGGTTGAAGGTGGAGTTGTGCACATGGGAAACGATTCATCCGATAAGGTAATCGATATTGGTACTGTTAAAATTAGGATGCACGATGGTACGATTAGGACACTATCAAATGTCAAGTATGTACCTGATTTATGAAAGAATCTCATCTCCTTAAGTATTTTAGACTCAAAAGGTTGCAGAATCAACATCGAGTCGAGCGGCATTAAGGTGTCTCGTGAGGCTCTCGTTTTGTTAAAAAGTAAAAAGACCGACAGTCTTTATATTCTGGAAAATTTTATAGTGACCGGTGAAATCGAACGTCCATCATCCGTTACGGAGTTGAAGTCAACTCGTTTGGAGTAGAGACAACATGGTCATAGGAGGGAAAAATATATGACTGTTTCATTGAAGAGAGGTTCTCTTTTGGATGCAGGTTTTGAAAAGTTAAGGCATTATATTCGAGAAAATCAGACCCTAGTTAGTTTTGATTTGACAGTGCACAAGTCAAAGGCTAGAAGACTTCCAGCTTCTAAGCACAGATTCAACTCAATTAATTCCCTGCATAGTTCAAGATAGGCCCATAACGGGCTTTGGCAAAGATGACATTGTGGAAATACAAGTCAAGATGGAGATTTGTTGAATTATGACTCCTATTTCAAGTCAAATTTGAGAAATAATCTTTCAGTTAAACTGTTTAATTATTTCAATTAAACTCGGTTTATTTGTTTGAGTCAAACTCTTATTAGTCTAGATTATTTTATTATTATTTGACCTAGAAATTTAGCCTATAAATAGGCTGTTTTACAACCTTAGAAAATACACCCATTAGAGTTTAGAACTCTTAATACTTTTGGAGAATTTAGTGTTTACTTTTTGAGGGTTATTTGTTTTCGGGTTTTTGGGATTTAATTTTTATCTCTATCTTTTGTACTCTTCATTCTTTTGTCATTATAGTAAATTATCTTTGCCCGTGATTTTTTATCCTCTTCGGAGGGGTTTTTCCACGTTAAATTTGTGTGTTCAATTTCTCAATTTCTTCCGCTATTTTTTTTACTTGTTTGTTGCTTAATTGGGTCGATCCCCAACATTATTAATTAATGGATTACAATATTAGAATTAAAAATATTTTACAAATAAGTTTAAGATGATATCATTTGTACTTAAAAGGTAGCAAAAGAATAATAAAATAAGAGTTAATTGTATTAGATATCTTCAAATTATGATTTTTAATTTAAATTAGTCTCTAAATTTTAAATTATTTTAATTATATCTCTAAATTATTGATGTTATATTAATTAAGTTTTTTCATTATTAAAAATGTTAATTTAACCATTAAATGAGAGAGAGCTTCTATAAAAGCTTTGAAAACCTCAAACCTAAGTTTTTTTTTTTGAAAACATTCATTTTTACATTTTTTTAATTTTTTATTTTAAATAATTTCACATAAGATCTTATTTATCATTTAACAGTTAAATTAACAATTTTAATAACAAAAGGACCTAATTAAAATAATCTCGATAATTTAAAGATGTAATTAAAATAATTTGAAATACAATGATCAATTTAAAATGAAAATCATAATTTGAAAATCATCGATGCAATAAACTCATAAAATAAATAAAAAGGACACTTGATAGCGATAAATTATGTTTTGGCAAATGGTATGTCATGCTAATTGACACGTGTTAATATCGATTAATATATATATATATATATATACCAAATTAATTAATTTTAAAATTCTCATTACATGTGTATGTGTGAAATCATAAATGTGTAACCACAGATTTAAAATACAAATGTGTTTAATTAATAACATATGGAATATATATATGGTATTAAAATAAAAAATAGAGTAAATTGTGAGTAAAATGAAATTTAAACACATGACTACGTCATATTAAGATTACTAAATGAATACAATTATTTATCATGATGTTGTTATCAATTCTAAGATGGTGTAGAGTTAAATTGTAACACCATTTCAATCAACACTAATATTATTAATATATGCAATCAATGGAGGTAGTAAAACGTGTATAACAAAATTAAAATATATAAAATTTCAAAATAAAACTTTAGTTAAGTGATAAATTTCAGGTTTTGTTAACTCAATTAGCATGGGTTCAAATTCCATAATATGCATATTGTTAATTAAAGGTGTTCAAACGATTGGTTTGGTTAACTGAATTGAATTAGCATTAATCGAATTAACCGTATTGGGATCGACTTATATAAACAACGAACAAGAAAAGTAGAGAAGAATGAATACAAATATCTTACGTGAAAAACCCTCAAAGAAGAAACCATGGGTAAAAGAGGCTTCAGCTTTTCACTCAATGAGTAGACAAACGAGAGTACAATACAGAGAAAATAAACCTATAGTACTAAACGTCTAATAAACAAAACTCCGAATATAAAGTTTAAAATCTCAAAGAGAAAATCAATAAAAAAAAAGCCCTAAATTTTACATGACACTTACGAAAAGATTATAAAATACTCTCTGTAACAGCTCATTTTTAGTGGCGTCGAAAATAATTGTCCGAGATCACAAATTCCGACGAGTAAGTCAGTAAATATTATTAATTTAATATTTACAAGTTATGAGTATGGTCATATTAGATTTTAGTTAAAAAATTTAAATGATTGGATTGTTAGTTAAATAGAAAGGGTTAAATCGTAAAAAACAAAATTTGTTTTTTATTTTAAAATTTGATTATTTAAATAAATTATTTTAAATATTTGATGATTCAAATTTATTTTTTACATAATAATATTTAAGATAATGTAAATATATAAGAATTATTTTTAATAATAATGATAAGATCTAATGAATAGATAAATTGCGCAATTTTAAAAAATACTTCTTTTAAAGAAATTTTAAAATTTTTTATGTTAAAATAAAGTTTTAAAATAGATAATAATATCAATAATATATAAATAAATATTTAAGTTAAATCAAATGGATAATTTATCTAATTAATTTTTTGTTTAATTAAATATTTAGTTAAATTTTAAAAATTTTGATTATCTAATTAAATATTTAAGATAATATATAATAGTTATTTTTAAAAATATTTGAAAATAACGATAAAATATAATAAATAGATTAATTATTCGATTTAAAAAACACTTATTTTAAAAATTCGATAGTTAAGTTTTAACAAGATTTATGTTAAAATCAAAGAGCTTTATTTAAAAACTAATTAGATAAATAAAAAATTTACCAATTACTAACACTTTAATTTTATTATTATTTTATATTTATCACCATTTTCAATAAAAGTGTTTTTTAAATAAATTTCTACAAACACAATTTCAATTGCATTTTAAAGAAAAACAGCTTTTAAAATTTGTTTCTAAAACGAAAAAGTTATTTAAAAACGATATATTAAATTAAATAAAAATTTTAATAGTAAAAAAATATTTAATGATTTTTTTAAAATGATTTAATATTTTTTTCTTAAAACTATTTTTTTAAATTAGCATGTTTTAAAGTTAAAACACTACAAATTATTGAATAAAAAAATATTTGAAATTATAAAATTAAAATTTTAAACTCTAATTAAAAAAGGCTGAATTACTTAAGTTTCAATTGATCCATAACATTTATGTTAAATCAAGAATAATAAATTACGACAATTTTCACGTTTATTCAAAGTGACATTAAGAAAAAAATTAGGTGAGAAAATAATTATAATTACGTATTGATATACAAGAAATCATGAGATATAATATAATGATTATTTATCTTATTATTTAATCATATAATTATAGATTTAATCTCCATTTCACAATAATAAACATATTTTCTCGTTAATCATTTAACTTTTCAAAAAATTTATGATAAAAAATTAATTATTATTGACAATAATGCATTGATTTTAAAAAAATTTGACTAAATACCATTAAAATTCAATTACTCAAACGTGAGGCACAAAATGATTGACAAGCACCATTAAATATCAATTACTCAAACGTGAGACATTGATGAATGTGATGGCAAAACTCCTTTCTTACATGTAAGAAAAGTTCAATTTGCCTCCGGTTTCTGTATTATTTAGATTTTGAATTTTTAATTTTGAAAGTTTACTTTTTTATGTGTTTGATTTAAAAATTAAATTTTAATTGATAATGGTGATTTGAACCAGTTGCGAACTTGCAACTGGTTCAAATTAGAGGTGTTCAAACGATTGGTTTGGTTAACTGAATTGAATTAGCATTAATTGAATTAACCGTATTGGGATCGACTTATATAAACAACGAACAAGAAAAGTAGAGAAGAATGAATACAAATATCTTACGTGAAAAACCCTCAAAGAAGAAACCATGGGTAAAAGAGGCTTCAGCTTTTCACTCAATGAGTAGACAAACGAGAGTACAATACAGAGAAAATAAACCTAAAGTACTAAACGTCTAATAAACAAAACTCCAAATATAAAGCTTAAAATCTCAAAGAGAAAATCAATAAAAAAAAAGCCCTAAATTTTACATGACACTTACGAAAAGATTATAAAATACTCTCTGTAACAGCCCATTTTTAGTAGCGTCGAAAATAATGGTCCGAGATCACAAATTCCGACGAGTGAGTCAGTAAATATTATTAATTTAATATTTACAAGTTATGAGTATGGTCATATTAGATTTTAGTTAAAAAATTTAAATGATTGGATTGTTAGTTAAATAGAAAGGGTTAAATCGTAAAAAACAAAATTTGTTTTTTATTTTAAAATTTGATTATTTAAATAAATTATTTTAAATATTTGATGATTCAAATTTATTTTTTACATAATAATATTTAAGATAATGTAAATATATAAGAATTATTTTTAATAATAATGATAAGATCTAATGAATAGATAAATTGCGCAATTTTAAAAAATACTTCTTTTAAAGAAATTTTAAAATTTTTTATGTTAAAATAAAGTTTTAAAATAGATAATAATATCAATAATATATAAATAAATATTTAAGTTAAATCAAATGGATAATTTATCTAATTAATTTTTTGTTTAATTAAATATTTAGTTAAATTTTAAAAATTTTGATTATCTAATTAAATATTTAAGATAATATATAATAGTTATTTTTAAAAATATTTGAAAATAACGATAAAATATAATAAATAGATTAATTATTCGATTTAAAAAACACTTATTTTAAAAATTCGATAGTTAAGTTTTAACAAGATTTATGTTAAAATCAAAGAGCTTTATTTAAAAACTAATTAGATAAATAAAAAATTTACTAATTACTAACACTTTAATTTTATTATTATTTTATATTTATCACCATTTTCAGTAAAAGTGTTTTTTAAATAAATTTCTACAAACACAATTTCAATTGCATTTTAAAGAAAAACAGCTTTTAAAATTTGTTTCTAAAACGAAAAAGTTATTTAAAAACGATATATTAAATTAAATAAAAATTTTAATAGTAAAAAAATATTTAATGATTTTTTTAAAATGATTTAATATTTTTTTCTTAAAACTATTTTTTTAAATTAGCATGTTTTAAAGTTAAAACACTACAAATTATTGAATAAAAAAATATTTGAAATTATAAAATTAAAATTTTAAACTCTAATTAAAAAAGGCTGAATTACTTAAGTTTCAATTGATCCATAACATTTATGTTAAATCAAGAATAATAAATTACGACAATTTTCACGTTTATTCAAAGTGACATTAAGAAAAAAATTAGGTGAGAAAATGATTATAATTACGTATTGATATACAAGAAATCATGAGATATAATATAATGATTATTTATCTTATTATTTAATCATATAATTATAGATTTAATCTCCATTTCACAATAATAAACATATTTTCTCGTTAATCATTTAACTTTTCAAAAAATTTATGATAAAAAATTAATTATTATTGACAATAATGCATTGATTTTAAAAAAATTTGACTAAATACCATTAAAATTCAATTACTCAAACGTGAGGCACAAAATGATTGACAAGCACCATTAAATATCAATTACTCAAACGTGAGACATTGATGAATGTGATGGCAAAACTCCTTTCTTACATGTAAGAAGAGTTCAATTTGCCTCCGGTTTCTGTATTATTTAGATTTTGAATTTTTAATTTTGAAAGTTTACTTTTTTATGTGTTTGATTTAAAAATTAAATTTTAATTGATAATGGTGATTTGAACCAGTTGCGAACTTGCAAGAAGCAGAGTATGAGCATAAGTGCAAGTTGACACTTCTGCTAAAATTGCGATAATCGCAATAAACAAGGGGAACAATTTGTTTATGCAGTTCGATTTTTTTATGTTTGTAAAGCTTAGCTCAATGAGATTAATTCACTACCTTTGAACTTAATACAATTAGTGATCCTAGTTCTAGCACACCTTAGTGAAGAATCTTCACTTTTGTCTTTCAAAGATTAGACCTCTCACCATTAAATTCTTCCCTTAAAAACTTAGCTTGTAAACCAACTACAAAAAGTTTTACTTTCACAAATGCACTCTCACAAATAACGTTCTTTAATGAACCTGTAAGTGCTCTTAATACTCTTTACATAAAAACACGCAAGTCTCTCAATATATGGAGTTTCGAAACTTGCTAATATACTAAAAGATCAACCACAATCCCTTCTAAAAAGGAGCTAAAATAGCTAAATAAAATATAAGAATAATGATAAAATGTAACAACCCGAAATTTTCTCAAATTATAACCTTAAAATTTAGAAATTTCCTTTTTAAAACCTTAAATTACTTTAAGGACTAAATTGAATTTCCAGTGAAAGTTTGGGACTAATTTGAAAACCTTTATTTATTCGGAACCCTCCATGTGCAATTTACCTTTTTGTTGGTTTAAAACCCTATCTTCCTCTTTATTTTATCTTCCATTATTTTTTCTAGTCGAAACCCTCTCAAACACCCCTCTTTCTCTTTTCTGATCAAGCACCAACGACCCTTCCTTCGTCGTCCGTGTGTCACATTGTCACCACCAATGTATTCCCCATCGTCTTGCGAACAAAACCTCACTCTCCTTTTTCCTTGTCGGTAGCCGTTTGTGATAAATGGTGTTAAAAACCATTTGGTTCGTCGTCCCCTCCTCGGTGTACGTTATTGCTTCCTTGTCGTTTTTGGGCGTTGATAAGTGTTGCTTGTGTTGGGGCCGTTTTCTTGGTCTTTTGTTCCATTACCGGTGAATGTGCGTCGCTCCGTCGGGGTCTAAGATCGACGACGTCAAGGGGGGTTTGAAATCCTAACTCTGGTTGTTGCAAAAAGTTCTAAGTATGGGATTGGGATATCAAAAGAGGCCCAAACCTAAGAACCAATCCAAAGGCCTAATTGTGTGATCTCATTTTTTACCCAAACCAACCTTGCACCCATTTGATTAACCCAACTCGTGACCCGATTGTGAACTTAACTCGAGATCCATTGACCCGACTCGACTTGAGACCTATTGACCGAATCGTTAACCGTTGACTTTTTCAAAAAAACTTAACTTGACATTTTTTGACGTCCTAATTCTGAATTTGTAGCTCATTTCGTCTACTTCGAACTCGAAAGCCCTGTTTTACTAATTGCAATTATTTTGTACTTAGTATTTATTAAGAAGTTGAATATGGGATTTGACTCGAGTTATTTTGTGTTTAGATGATCACGACTCTGAGGTTGACGAGTTACCTCCTCCTTCACTTGTGTAGACTGCCCTTGCACAAGCTCTGAGAGTTGCATGTGAGTATTTATTATTCGAGTTAGTGTTGTATTAGTAGTTGGCATAGTGATAGATCTTAATGAAGAGTTTATTCTCATAAGTTCTAATTCAGCTAGACCCAGTGTTAGATCTAAGCATGGGAGGCGTCCTCCACGACGTTAAAGCTTCTACTCGCTAGAGGTGTGCGTAACATCCGCGTGCTTAAATCAGATTTGGAACAGTGATAGAGTACAATTGAGAATTAGAATATATGGTTGAATTTAGAAAGGTTTGGAGAAATTAAGGATGTATTAGTAAATGTGAGAAAATAGGAAGGATGTATTAGTAAATGTGAGAATTAAAGGTTATTGAGTGTAGTTTCATATGGAAGAAAGATTGAAAGAAAAAGAATTGTATATTCTGAGATTTAACTGATTTTGTGTAGCAAGGTCAGAGTAGGTTCGAGTTCTCCTGTTCTGATTTTGAAAAATTTAGAAAAATTATTAGAGACTAAAATTTATATGGTTGAATCCTTGATGAGTCTATTTTCAAAATAAATAGACGGAAACATTATTGGATTCCTGTACTAAACGATAAATAATTTTTAGTGAAGAAAGATCGAAACTGTCAGGCAGCAGATAAGGGGTAAATTGAAAGAATTTACTGTACAAATTGGCTGAATTAAAAATTTTGGAAATTTTATGGTAAAAATATGATTGAGTATAGTTTCAGAAGCATCAAGCGGATTATAATTTTGAATTCTGTAGCTCAAGATATAAATAATTTAGTGACTGTGACGCAAGTGGACAGCTTTGAAAATTAATGTGAAAATAAAAGTGAGAGGTATATGATAATGAATATCTGAGAAAAATGTATGTGTGAAAAATTATGTGTTTAATTATAATTATTGATTATATGACTAAATGGTGATGTTGTGGAAGCATTTGAGAAAATAAAGGTGAGAAATACATGATTATGTATATGTGAAGAGAAATGTAAATGTGATGTATAAGTTGTGGATAATGATGTTAAATGAGATTGTACTCATTTAGACGAATTAGAATCGTTGTGATATTAGTGGCATGCCATTAAGGAACGCTAGCACGCTTCTGATCAGCATTGTGTGTGCTTCTGATCAGCACGCTTCTGATCAGCACTGTGTGCGCTTCTGTTTCCCCAGTAGTTATGTACTTCTGTTAAGTACTTTGGTCCTTTCTATTAGTTCCGTTTATTCGATGGGTTCTATGAAAGTCTACAATGAGCTAAAATGAGAAAAAGGTGAATCAAAGTATGAAATGTGCCATGTTGGTAAGTTATATGATACAAGTGAGTAAAAGTAAAAGCTTATAAGTAAGAGTATTTACATGATTTTATATTATTATTGTAATACTTACTAAGCCTTCACCAGCTTAATGCATTTGTTTCAACGTGCAGGTACAAAGTTACAATGAGTAAAGTCGAGTTCAGGGACCTCTCATCACATCACATCATCCTTTAGAGGACTTCAAATATAGGTATTTATTTTGAAGGAAATGACATGTACAATGGTACTTGTATGAGTCCCTAATGAGTGGGAAAAATGTTATCTCGAATGCTATGAATTATGAAAGGAAATGATTAGTATACGATATTTTGACTTGAATGGTCTTAAAAGACATTGTTTTTTTAAGAAAAATTTTTTTGTTACTCGACTTTCTGTGCTGTACTGTAATGTAATGCTTCTATATTGGGTTTATACGTATAAATCGAGTATAGGGGTGTTACAGTGTGTTTTTGTTCGTGCTACAGATTTGTTGTGTGTTTCTTCTTGTGCTACATTTTGTTGTGTGGCGGTGTTTCACACCTTGTGTGATATTATTTTGTTTTGTGTTATCTGTGTGATTTTAATTTGTATTGTGTTATTGCATGTTGATATTCCATGCATATTATCAAACTGTGAAAATGTTAAATGTCATAATTAATGTGTCGTGTACTCTGATTTAATATCATGAGATTGTGTTGAGATTGAGATACATGTGACATCATGCTATTGTGTGTACATGGCTTGGGTTGTACGGTGGAAGATGTGGTTATCACCCCTTCAAACGGCTGATACTAAAACCACACTGCGATTGGTGACGATTGGATGGGGAGGGGTTCTGAGGAACTTACTCTACTGTGTTAGTGTGCATGTGATTGGGTGCATTGCATTGCGTATGTGATTTTATTGCATTTGAGTTGTAACATGCTGTGTGCTTATTTAATATGTTTTGAGAAAATTATTATGATACTGTATTGTGTTTGCTTGCTTTAGAGACACACTGAGCTTTTTAGCTCATTCTCCTTAGTTTATCTTACAGATGTATTTGGACTTAGGCGACTTGGTACTTGGAGAATCTCTTGGTTTTATTCTTCTATCTCATTCTTTCAGTATGGACTGTTTTTTGGTTTTCAAACTATTTTATTATCGTAATATTTGAGATTTATGTGTAATTTAAACTTGGGATATTGATATTTTGGGATATACTTTTTGCTTACATTTATAGATTTAATTTAGATTATTTTAAACATTATTACGTTCAATTTTATAAATTTTGAGATTCTTTACTATATTGAAAAATGAACGGTTTTAACGTTATTTATTTATTTACAATATATATATATGTATGTATGTATGTATGTATGTATGTATGTATGTATGTATGTATGTATGTATGTATGTATGTACATACGTACGTACGTATGATTTAAGCGGTTACTTGAGGGTGAAATTATAATTGCGACCTTGTAAATCCGATCATATGGTCTAGGTTGCGTATAAGGGGTTACACCAAAAGTAAGATGGACGGTTGGAAGATAAGTCTTCAAGTTGTGTATTTATTCAACATAATTGATCTAAGGGATTTGGTAAAATCGATCTGGTTCGATCCAATTATCAAGTTATGTTTCTTTAAGTGAATTGATCTTCATTGATAGATTTGAATAATTTCACGATATCAATACAACCCAAAAATTTGTTTCAATAAATTCTCAATCATCTAAATATGACAAGTTGTCATCTATCGCAATGGTGATAGAAGTGAGCATATTGCAACAATTTTAAATATTTCAACATATACTATTATATATTAATATAATATGTTAAATTTGAATAAACGATATTTTAATATTCAAAAGTTCGATTTAAAAGAACCCCAAATTGTGGCCTATTAGTAAGGTATTTACTATCTTAAAAAATAGCCTGGGTTCAAATCACAGTTGTACCAAAAGCAAAAAAAATCGATTTTAAAATTTAAAGTCTATGTGTTAATAATTGGGCTTTAATTTTTAATAAAATAAATAAAGGAATAAAATTATGAAAGTAAAAGTAGAAAGATAAAATTTAAAAAAATTTAAAGAGTTGAAAGAGTGGAAGCATAATTAGACAAAAAAATAGTAAGAAGTAAGAGCCAGCAAATTATTCCGTACCTTCATCAATTAAACGACTAATAAGATAATAAATAAACATGGAATGAGAGAGAATAAAGAAAACATGGTATTTTGCTACGAACTTTTATTGGTGAAGTACAACAGTGGGCACAAACCAAGTGGGGCGGCACTAGATGGAGTTAAAAAATTGTGTTTTTGGTAAAATTAATTGATTTTGGGCATCTGCCAAAGGAAGGTTGGTTAGTGCACTTAAAGTGGGTAACCTCATGCCCATTTGCTATCTTAATCCTAATTGGATAAGAATTTGTACAGACAGGACCCGGCCAAAATTGAACGTCTTTTACTACTTATCCCAATATAACAAATGAAAGGGATCTCAACTGCAAATAGTGGGAAGTGGCATTGCATGATCTTGATCGGGACCAAACACGTTGAATTTTGTAGAAAAGCTGTACCTATTTACCGCTGTTGGATATTGCATGTGGGAACATTGAGAGGCATGTTTTACCGTAACGCCATTTCCCATCTTCCACAACCCGTTTTCTAACCGTGAATGAGAAAGATTTACGTTTCATTCCTTGTTCGAATATCTTGTTCGGCAAACTGTTGGGGCAACAATTTAAACATTTATTTAGGACAAGTTTACGTTTTGACTTAATTCTCCATGGTATGTTTCTAAGTTAGTAAACGATCCCCAGACCTCAAGTTGTTGGTTGATTTTTAGAGACGTGGAGGAGGAAGGATCAACAATCCTCATCTCATGCCTTATCTTACTTGAAGGCTCGGATATGAAAAAATTTCTAACATGATTGTTCAAGATAACTCAAGAGATAAATTCAATTTTTAACTTTAAGTTTTAAGTCTATCAAAATACTGTTGAATTTTTGTATCAACTTATAACTAAATTGCATTGCCACACTTGTTAGCGTGTTTTTGGCTAGTTATTTATTTATCCTTACTTCGTATTTTGATACTCCTGTGTTAATCATTTTATTGGAGATTAAACCGTATTGTAAGTAAAATTATTTGAGGTGAGTGATTGTCATAATTGGATTCATCGTTAACTTGCAATTACTATTGTTGTGAAGAATAAATTAAATTTTAACCAATAAATAATTTAAATGATTATTGAATAAAATTATTTATGAAATAAAACTTCACAAAATTGTATTTATAAATCCAAACGTATGAATAAATGTCATATATTGATTTCTCTCGTCACCTTACCCTCTTTTTATAAATAGTTTTGGGACAAGAGGCAAATGAAATTGTTCTTTTTCACATTCCCAACTCAACTATAAAAAGATATATAAATAATCGATGTCCCGAATAAGGAAAACATTGAATTTAAGCATTTTAAACTTTTAGTTAAATGAAAAATAAATAAATTTTAACCACTTTAACTTTAAAAAATAAATAATTAAATATAAATGTTTTTAACATAATATTTTTTACTTTGACCCCAAATTTTCTAATTTTATTAGCCCCTAAAAAAATCTTAGTTGGCCACTGTCAAAAACCTAATTCTATTGCCTTCTTCCCCAACAAATATTGCGTTTGAGAACTGCAAACAAATATCCATTAACCCGCTCAGAGATTCTTTGTTCCATTGTGTGAACACCTTCTCTTTTTAACCAGTTGGCTCCAATGACATGTGGTTTGCACCTTAAAATGGATTGAAGAGTTGTTTTGAAACAAACTTCAGAGTACTTTTAGACGCATCATCTCTCAATCTTGCCTAACTGTAAAATGGAAGGATTTGAGTAAAAATATAGGTTAAAAAAAAAAGATATGAGCAAAAAAGTAATGCCGGGTAAAACTTTGTTTAAGGTTTTTTTGGCTCGGGCTTGGTTTAAATTTGTAAAAAAAATTATTTTTTACAATTGTTTTCCACTGTTTTGTTGTCATTTCACTATTATATTTATTATTATTTTGTTGTTACTGTTTAGATATTGTATAAATTTTATTTATTGTTAATTTTTACTACTATTTTAGAGGCATTTGTTTCTTATGTTGCACCTATATTAGTTTTATTTAAATATAAAGACTTTTTAAATTTATTTTCAATTTGTTGAAAAATATTTATTTTAATGTTTTTAGTGTTTTTGATGAATTACATTTTTTAATTTTTTATATAAAAAATTTTAATACCGGTGGGTCTGGTTATAGCATTTTTATCAAGGCTATATTTGGGCAAAATTTCAATTCCATTTTTTGAGCCGGATTGAACCGAAACCTATCAAATTGATCTAAAATTTTATTAATATCCAACCTAAAATCGACCCATAGACACCTCTAATTTAAGGTACATGTTTTTATATATAATAATTATTGCAATAGATAATGACTTATTTGATTCACTAATTTTATATAAAATCATTTTAGTTTTATATCTAATTTAGGGTGCATGTTTTTATATATACATGACAATCTATTTGTACGTCACATTATTAAAATTAACAAAATTAATTTTTTTTATTTATTTTGAAATGATTTGATAAATAAAATTTAAGGACTAAAAAAAATTAAATGAAAAGTTGAAATGATTTCTTTTAAAACTAAAGGTTATTGTAAACCATTCCAGATATATCGAGACCAGAGATATTCCATTTTATCAAAAGAATAGACAAGAACGCAAAGAATTGGGGTTTCTATAAGCTAAAACACCACATTCTTATCACCATTATCATTCCACAAATCTCAAAATTCAGTTTAGGCAAAGTGTAACTTACAGAGACCATTAGTTACTATCCCCTCATAGCTAACAGAGTTTCAGCTTACAAGAACCAATGTATACAATATTGAACAGAAACGAAAGAAATATATACATTTCTTCATTTGACAAAAAGGAACACTCCTTAGCAATACACTATGAGGTGATATGAAGCCTTTGCCTACTACATAGCTTTTCACTTCTTCGCAAGCAACTTCTTTGGAAGCTTATCTAATGGGGTAGATTTTAGCAGGAAAAGACGAGCAGCTCGCTCTTGCAAAGTACCCCCACATTTTAGCCCACGTGACTGCAGTTCGGATTTCAACCGCTCCAATCCAAGAACCTTTAGAGATGATAAATTAGTTAGTTCTGAATCAACTTTTAGCATTATAAAGGCAACAGCATCACCATGTGATCCATGACAATTTAATGCATATGCAATTTTTAACTTCATTCCATCATATCTTTTCTTCAATTCTCTAGTTTATATCACCCAACTACTTTTTTAACATCAACAAGAAGACACAGCCTAAATAACATCAAACAGCTATGGCTGGATTTAAGCTTTAAGCTAAAGGAAAGCATTTAATAAAATTGCAACAACAAACTAAAGTAAAAAGGGTGAGAGTTGTATCCTTTTTCCATCTCCTAGTTGCATCAATGGTATCAATCTCTATAAAAGGGTGACAAAAACAAGGGCTAGAGCACAAAGACAGCCAAATAGTTCGGATTTTTTTGTTGGCAAGTTTATGAACAATGTCTTTCAAACCATCTAAAATTCTATATCTACAAACTTTAATGATGAAAAAAAGGAAATAAATAAGCACTAAAAATCAGCTAAGCCTAGGAAATAGAAAAATAACTTCAAGTGAGCAGCCATACCTCCATCTCTGCAGAAGAATTGAAGCCATCAAAGTTCAATGGATTTTCTGGTTCTGTAGCATTAACATTTGAAATTAATGTGTCTTTGTGAACTTCTGGTTTTTGGATAGAAGAACAATTGACTTCATCAATCAATCCACTTCCAACTCCATTTTCCGCAACCGGATCAGCACTGAGACATTGACTAACTATTTCCTCTTGATCTTCAGTTTTAGTTCCATTTTGTTCTGGCATCTCAGGATGAGCTGCTTCACTCCCGGCAATTACATATGCTTCAACCATGGTATTAATATCTTCACAAGATTCCGAGCTTCGATGCAGAACAACCTCATTCTCTTCCTCAGAACCAGTATCACTTGAGACTCCATTTGAAATGCCTATATCCTGTTTTTCCCCCGAAACTGAACCATAACTCCCTTCAGCTCCCTTACTAGAATCTGAATGATTCCCATTGTTCAAAACTACAGATTTCTCATTTTCCTCGTTATCTTCATCCTCACTGCTATAATCACTGTCACTATCACTCTCCTCCACTTTCCTCTTTCCCATCCTATATAAGCAAACAAAAATAAGTCAACAATCTATATATCAATACCAACCTTATTAACGGCAAATCAAAAGATCTTAAAAACTTGCCAAATTTTTAATCTTTTGGGGTCAGCTCCTCCCGGCACTGCCTTTCGCTTTCCATTTTGGCACGCCGCCCTAACGGACTCTTCAACCACCGCCACGCACCTCGCCGACTGCTCTCTGTACTTCGCTACATACTTCTCGGCCTCTCCATCTCCAACTCCTTTTTTCCCAGTTTTTGCTTTCTTCTTTATGAAGTCTTCCGCGATCTTCTCCAACTTCCTCTGTTCTTCCTCCGCTTTCCACTCCTCCAACCTCTTCTCAGCATTCACATGCCTTAGCCTCCTTCCGCTCATGTCTCGGCACGCCTCGAAATTGCTCGTCTTTTTCTGCCCGGCCTTTGTGGCTGCGCCACGCAGCAGCGACCCGAAACCTCCTTTGCCACCGAGGAGCCGGAGGGAAAGGTTGAGGGTAGCGTTGGAGTGAGAAATCACCGAATCGTCCTTGAGTTGATGACCGCGAATCAGTCGCTGGAAATTGAAAGGGATTTGGGTAATTTCCTGAATTCGGTGCTTGACATCGCCAACTTGGACTTGAAGGGTCGGGAATTGGAGCGATAAAGTTTCCCCATTGAGAAGTTTAACGAACAGCTGTAACTGCCTTGGGTTCAGGTCCTTCATGTCGATATCGTCTCCGCTGATTTGATGATCTTCCATAACAGGTACGTGTCCGTGATTTCAAGAGGAAATTTTTGGGATAAGTGGTAAGAGGAGAAACTAGGGTTGGGATCCTGATTACAGACCTAATTTCCCGAGCAGTCCCGTCATTTGATATATTGGGTAATCGGGTCAACTCCACCGGGTAAGGATAATCCTAAAAAGGAAAAAGCAAAAAATGTTTAATTCATCAGAAGGCCTCAAATTATAGTATAAATTTTAAATAGATCCCAAACTTCAAAACATTTAAATTGAATCTTTAAACTATTAATATTGTATCAATCAAGTTCTTATATCAATTTACTCATTAGCTTTGATATTAAACATCAATTCAAATATGATGTGGAACATATTTAACCACATGGTTCAAATTATAAATATATTTATTTATCATATGGATAGTTTAGATCAGACACATTAACAAAACAACTTACTTAAATTATTAACTCAATATATTTTTTAACGTGTCATATTCAAATTATTCATAAATATAACTACTAAAATGTTCACTGTTTAATCCATTTGTTTTAATTTTTTAAATATGCTTTATATCAAGTTTGAACTAGAATCTAATGTTGAAATTGATGCACATGCTGACATAATGACCTGATTAATATAGTACTTATATTTTAAATATTTGATTAGAATACTTTGAAGTTTAGAGAATAATTTAAAGTTTAAGCAATAGTTTAGGGACGTTTATTGAAATTAATCCAAAAGTCGTTGGGCCTGGTCACGAACAAACCTGTCATAAAACTGTTATGATTTCTTTTGTTATGTATTACTTGGACGGCTCAACAATCGAAACAACGAAACCCCCCATCTCTCCCCTGATTGCCCAACAACCCGAAAATCTCCCTTCACATAAAATTCGATTAGCTAAATGAAGAAGGAACATATACCCGATAAAGGTCGGAGCTTACCCGTGGATCCAAATCTCCCCAAATGGGTCTGCCAGAACTGTCACCATTCCCTCTGCATCGTCGGAGTCGATTCCTACGTCGACAAGTTCCCCAACGACTCTTCTCGATCAGGTTAGGGTTTCTCCATTCTCTTCCTTTTTAAATTTCTGCTTCTGCCTAATTGTTGAGTTTAATATTTTTTCGGTTTAATTAGCTGAGGGTTAATTCTTTTCGATTTTGGAGTCGTCTGAGTTGCAAAGTTTATAAAATTGGGAATTTTCTATTATCTTCATGTATTTATGCTGGAATTGGGACCAAAAATAGTGGATTCTAGCAGTATTTCAAGTTGATGTTCCTTGCTAAGAAAATGGTCTGTATGAACGATGCAGCAATGCAGGGGTCTTCGATTCATGGAGCTAGCAGCGTGCTGGGTTCAACACGAATGGATAACTCTTTTGTCTTGCTACCAAAGCAAAAGCCCTTGGCCCCAGGGATCCCGCCACGATCTCGTGGCATGCCTGGTCAGCCTGATACTGGCCAAGCTAGGAAAGGTATGGAAGAATCATTTGTGGTGGTTGATAAATCAGAGTCTGCTTCTGATGGAAGTGGGACTCAATTACCATCGTCAGAAGGTGGACCAAGCAGTTCTTTGCAGCCGAACAACTCTGGATTTCACTCGACTATTGCTGTCTTGAAGAATGCATTTGAGATTGCCACTACTCAGACACAGGTATTGCTCATTTTATTGCTTTTCCAATTTGGTTCTTCATTGTTGTAGAGAGGATATATTTATACTCTTTATTCTGCATTCGGCATTTTTAGGTCGAACAACCATTATGCCTTGAGTGTATGAGGGTGTTGTCTGACAAACTTGACAAGGAGGTTGAAGATGTGACTAGGGATATCGAAGCATATGAAGCTTGTCTTCAGCGCCTGGAGGGGGAACCACGAGATGTGCTCAGCGAGGCTGATTTTCGTAAGGAGAAATTAAAGGTAACTGTTTGGCAGTTTCTATGAGTAACTTATATGATAAAGGATAAATGGTTCTCGTGCTAGTACTTTAATTTGCAGAGAGAATTGTTAAGGGCTTTTTAATATTTTCTAATGTCTAGACAGTCTAAGGCTTTAGTTTCACTTTTGTCTGGATAAGGGAGGTTTCACTCCAGAATGTTAATAAAAGACACTAGAAGATGGCAGAGGGCTAGGATTGTTAAAATGTAAAAGGATCTGATAACTGTTTTACTGGATGAATGAAAGAAAGTCCCTTTGAATTAACCAAAAAAAAAATCCTTCAAAAATGAAAAAACTTTTCCCGGTGTTAATCCGCATTGTATTGTTGAAAAATTATGAACAGTAAACCAGGAATACTAGTAAATGACAGTTCCTCATTATAATTTATGCATCAACTGCCTTGATGAATGGTTTTCCTAGTTAAATGCATATCTGATTGTCTGTTCATTCTGTAAGATCGAGGAAGAAGAAAGAAAACTTGAAGCAGGAATTGAAGAAATAGAAAAACAGAATGCTGCAGTAAATGCAGAACTAAAAGAATTAGAGCAAAAATCAAACCGATTCAAAGAATTGGAAGAGCGGTAAGTTTCTTCTGCTTCTTCTGTATCTTTATCCTTTATACGTGTTCGTCTCAGATAAAATTGTAGTGTACAACACTTGTTTTACCTGTTTTCCCTTTGTCCTCCCCCTTGAACCTCCATCTCTTTCTCAAACCAAAATGCAAAGCACACCTTGATTTGTATATGACCAGGATTTTTTTAATTATCAGATCCTTATGCTTGTTGGAATCAATGTTCACAGGTATTGGCAAGAGTTTAACAACTTTCAGTTTCAATTAATCGCTCATCAGGTTAGTTTCTGATGCAGTCTCTTGACCAAAACTTTTCTTTGACCCACAATTGATTGATAGAGGCAGTCCAAGATGGTTCAGCGAATGTCAATTTTACTAATGTTGTTATTTACATAGTAGTGAGCAGTAAAGTTTATCAACATTTGCAAACAAATATTCTTTCAAATAACAAAGCGAACACCTTAACTACCTTCTTACTTTACAAAATATTTGTTCTTAACAGGAAGAAAGAGATGCAATTTTGGCTAAGACTGAAGTTTCACAAGCACATTTGGAGCTGTTAAAGCGAACTAATGTGCTCAATGATGCTTTCCCTATCTGGCATGATGGGGAATTTGGAACTATAAACAATTTTCGTCTTGGACGACTGCCTAAAATTCCAGTAAGAAATTGGCATCATTTTCCTTATGGAAAGTTGTTTTTGTTGGCAGTGGAGAGTGACAGATATTTGTTGTTTTTGGCTTAGGTTGAGTGGGATGAAATAAATGCTGCCTGGGGTCAAGCCTGCCTCCTACTTCATACAATGTGCCAATATTTCCGACCAAAATTTCAGTATCCTTTTCTAGTAATTGTTAGTCTACGTAGTAGTTCCATGAAAAGTCATGTTCACAGTCTGTGTGTGTGTGTTGTAATTGTTCAAGTTATGTGGTCTACTCGTTTTCTTATGCCATCATCTATTTCTGGCTGTGTAAGGTAAAATAGTAGTTAAAGCAAGCAATATCTCAACTTTGGGGTAACTTTGCTACCTTTTGTGCCTAAATGCAGTTTATAAAGTGATATGTGTTGTATCCTTAATTAGTGGCTTTCAGCTATCGGATAAAGATAATTCCGCTGGGTAGCTACCCTCGGATAATGGACAGCAACAACAATACATATGAGTTGTAAGTATAACGGCTTTTTGACTTTTTGAATGATTTGATTTGGAATTTTAAAGCATGTAAACCTGAAAGGATAGGTGCATCCTTGGGAGTACGTAATGCATAAATCTTGGCAATGTCCTCTTATATTTTATGGATCATGCTTGTTGCATGTTTTCAGTTGCCTGCTGCATGAATATGTTTCTAGGTTTGGTCCAGTGAACCTGTTCTGGAGTACACGGTACGACAGAGCAATGACACTATTCTTAACTTGCCTCAAGGACTTTGCTGAGTTTGCAAATGCCAAGGATCTAGAAAACAACATTCCACCTGAGAAATGCTTCAACTTACCCTACAAGTGAGATTTCTTTTCTGTATAGAATAGTACTCCTTAGTCTCTTCTGTATCTGAATATCAATGTGACTTGGGTGGCGCTGAATAGAGTAGATCCGAACTTTTGAATTTTCCGTTCTATTCGTGCCATCTTTCAGGATCGAGAACGATAAAGTTGAAAACTACTCAATCACACAAAGCTTCAATAAGCAAGAGAATTGGACCAAAGCTTTGAAATATACCCTCTGTAATCTGAAGTGGGCTCTCTACTGGTTTATTGGGAGCACCAATTTCCAGCCTCTATCCGTCATGGCTGCTTCAGCTACTGAAGTTCCAGCTGTGGGCTCTTTATACGCAAAACGTGGTTCTGATCCCAAATTTGTAGCTCGAAAGCCATCAAATTCGTGATAGAAATCTGTGCATAACATGAATATTATGTAAATAGTGGCAGACTGTATTTAGTTTTGTGAGATCGAACCATTATGTTTATTGTCTCATAGCATCGCATTTAAAACGTTAAATATTTTTACAGTTATTCAAACCAAAAAACACCAATATAATTGGTCCTTAAGTGCCGGCTTGTTGATTCATGCGAAAATGAGTTTTAAAAGTCAAGTCTGTTCTGCCAAATTCAATAGGTTCAGAACTGGATGCCGATGAACTCAGAAATTGGAGCACATTTGAGTTCGGTGTTATATTGTCATTTATTCACACGTAAACTCAAAGAAAAGAATAAATGTATCTTGGCTTTGTTACGAAAAATATTACAAGAACTTGGCTACTTCCATGTCTGCTGACTGCTACTGATTCATCAAAAACTAAAATTACACTGCTGAATTGTTCAAATACAGTTGTTCTTATTGATCTAGCAATTAGAAGGTACAATACAATGCTCACCTTCGTCTGCTATTTCTCTTCGTCAGACGGAGTGCATGGCTGTCCAGGTACAGAATCAACAAAAAATTCCTCTACTGAAACAAGTTAGATTTATCAGTGCATGTGTTCAAACACAAACAGATTAATATACATATTTCAATGGCGTAAATGTTGAGAAGCTGAGAGTTTCAAAATGACAAATCGATGCCATTTGCACACTTGCTATTAGAATTTTACCAGTCATATGCAGGGGATTTTTTAAGTAGACATGGATATATGGTAATACGTGCATTAAATTCTAAAATCATAGTAGATTCTATAGCAGTTAAAAGGATCTTCTTTTTTATTTTTTATAGTTTTCCCAACTTTCTAGTCTATAGCAGCATCCTTCCTCTTAAAAGAGTTCACCAAAACAGGAATCAAGGTAAATATGTATTTGGAGACCCCATTACCTATATCCTCGTGCTCCGAAGAACCAAGCATAATTTCTGAATCGGAGGGAAGAAAAGGAGAACCAGGATGGTTCCCAAGTGCTCCTAAATCTGTAACGATTCCCAGGGCCATAATTTATGAGAATGAGCTCCATAAGGAAAGCAACAAAGAAGAGGAGGATAAAACAACAAGCATGCTATGCTCCTGGTATGGGTCTCATTACCACAACTTACCTCCCAAGTTTGAGAAATCAGCTGTAAGATCAGTGAGACTGAAATTCCACTGAATCTGATCAAGTGATCTAAGGGAATCTCTAGAATCCTCGGCTCCATTACCGGGTCCCAGTTGCAGTCCTATTGAACTTGCCACATCTGCAGTGAAGGCCAAATCAAGTGTTGCTGTGTCTACTCCCATTTCCGACATGTCTGTTGCAGTGAAAGGGAAATTCCCGCTGGACGCCACCGATGTAGGGCTCACTGGCATCTCCGACATAGATGACATCATGGCAGTGGCTGGAGGAACTGCAGGTGTCGCATCTGTTGCGTTGTTGTCCATCACCAGGCTAGCATAATCAGGCAATAATTACATTGCAAGTAAAAAAAAAAAAAACAAAGAAAGCAGCAATAATTACATTGCTAGTTAAAAAAAAAGGTTGTTAATTAGGCAAGCCATGTTGAAAGAAATAGCATATGAAACTAGGGAAGAAACAGGCTAAGCAAATATTTGTAAGTTAAAAAGGCAATTAATGATAGATTGAAATTCTCACTCATTCCCAGAATTCATCTGCATTGGTTGAAAATGACTGGGTGCTGGAACTCCATTGACCACGTGACAGCTTGATACCCCCATCGAGTCTAGATGAGGTTGCCCTGCAGCTGGAATCGGAGGTTGTTGCAGCACAGGATATCCCATCGGTAAGTTGTTAACTGCGCTATAACAAGTGGCTTTGAATAACCATGATAGTGACCATAAACATTCCATTACGTTGTAAATTTACAAAGAGCGATGAGATCATCCGATTTTGAAATAATTAGTATTAAGAAACAAAAACAGCACAATCCCAGATATTTATCATGCTCAAGAAACAATTCAATAGAAAAGTTAGAAGTCCTAAATTTTCTGAACAAAGTTGAGGCCATGAATCCCATTTTGGTACCACTTCACAATATAAGGAGATAATAGGGACTTGCTTCCATTATTGATTTAGTTAGAACTTACCAGGCATGGGATGAATCCCATTTTGGATTGGGACCAGAGGAACCTTTGGAGGCATAGGATATTTCATTAGATGATATTGATGCTCAAGCAAATGGTTAAACAAAAGGATTTGCTTCTTCAATTTCAGCCTTATATAATAAGCCCTGAAAAAATCGGCATTTTCCTCTTCCAGCTTTTGCCATACTGAAATAACCAAGAACGGTAAAGAAAACAACAGAGTAAGTTCAATATTTACATACATGTACAACATATATATAATATATATATTCAATGGATACCTAATGTTGTGAATCCAGGGTCTATCCTCGCTCGATTCAAGAGGGTTTTGACGACCTCCTCCTTGTTCATGTATAGTTGTAAACATCGTTCAATTAAATTCTGGACCTGCAACCACCAGTTTACATAAATTGTGTATCGTTTAACAAAAACCAGCAGAAAAAAACTCATGATGAAAAAATGGGGTTTCTTACGAGTTCGATATCCTGTCGCGAAACATTTTGGCCACCATTGCTTGAAGCAGAATCAGCCGCCGCTTGATTATTCTGCTGTTCTGTTTTGGATTCATTTGAGGCTTGAATCGAAGGTTTTATATCTTGTGTGTTCTGTAAATGGCATATAATTCCATCTTCAAGTTAGTTTCAAGGAAAATGCTATAAGCAGACAGTTCTGATTTATGTTAAAACTTAGATTTAATGACAGACACTGAGCAATTATTTATAATTAAATTACTTATTAAAAAAAAAAACCTGTAAGTTCTTCATTCCAACTGAAACCGAACTGCATCCATCTTTGTGTTCAACAAAAAAAAAAATGTTGCTTTAACTGAAAATTAAAGGATTATTTATGGAAATTCTCAATTGAAGCTGAAATGCAAGCACTTGACAGCTGAGAGATGCTCTGAGGGACAAAAAAAAAAAGACAAAGGCTATTGAAAGATTTTTTTTTTCTACAGCGAAATAAAGATGGAAGGGGGAAGAAAACAAGACAAAAAATGTGACAGCTTTTGTTTCATTACATACACACCGACCAATGAGAGTGCTTTTTACACAAATGGGTGTTGACGACGACAGGTCATATTCAGTTAACGGAAAACAAAAATTAGACGTATAAAGAAGTTAGAGGAGGAGAGCGGACAGCGCCGCCGCTTATATCCTCGGGATGGAGAAAAAGGTACGACTTTCAAAGTTGCTGCTAAGGATGTAGTATTGACAAATGGCGGGTGGTGTTGTGGTTTGGCTATCAAGTGGGTTTGGTCCTATTTGCAACTCCAGCTTCTTGGGTCCTCCCCCACAGCAATGAATGCCAGAACATTATTAAATCTTCCAACTGCAAAAATGATTCTTACGTATGATATGAACAAAAAAGAAAAGAAAATGGTGTGAAATGGGAACAGAGAGGAGTCATGATGCGTTTACATCAAGAATTGGATAATTATGTGTTGGAAAAGTGAACCTTATCTTGAAGATTAGATTACAGAATGGGTTAACTCCGGGGTCTTCTCATGCACGACGCTGGGAAATTTCCATCATCGATTGTCTGGTCACTATTTAAGCCAGGTGTTAATACCTTGTAATTTCATGCTACTGCTTATATATCCTACACAATAATACAGAAATTGATTTTAAAAAAATTGTTTATTTGTTTTTTGGTGCTACTGCTTGTAATTTACACTCTTGTTGAGTTGATGCCACTGCTTGTAAAAAGAATTGGTTTAATGACAATTTTGGTCACTAATATTTACATATTTTGTCAAAATGACCCTAATTGTATTTTTGAGTTTTTTTCGTTATTAATCTTTATTTTTTTAAATCTATTTTTTTAACAGATTTAATAAAAGTACGGTTAAAAAAGTTAACGAGAATTATGTATGTGGAATATTTTTAATGAGATTAATTTATTACTTAGGTAACCCATTACATGTGAAAAATAATAAAATAAATAATACATTAAATTAAAAAAATAATTCTCAATTTAAAGAAAATAAACTAATTATCTAAAAAAATTAATTCAATAGAAAAACTTCTCAGAAAACAAATGTATGAAAGATTGAAATCTTT
Source organism: Kokia cookei (assembly GCA_039519145.1). NCBI lineage: Eukaryota > Viridiplantae > Streptophyta > Magnoliopsida > Malvales > Malvaceae > Kokia > Kokia cookei. Next base: position 31,733,690 of record CM076905.1, read on the forward strand.
TGAAAGAAAAAAAATTGAAACATTGAATTTATTTATTAAATCTGTTAAAAAAATAAATTGAAAAAGTATTGATGACAAAAAAATATAAAAATACAATTAAAATCATTTCGACAAAACATACAAACGTTAATAACTAGCAAAAAATTATCAGACATTAGATAATAATGTTGACCATCCTTTATATTCTACACACCTAAATTCATGTTTATTTGTTATTATTTTTATTCCAACAATTAATTGATAATTATTTGGCTTGAAAAAAATGGACAATCAAATTAATTTCAATTTCTTTTAAAAAATAAGAGGTGTACACGTGGCATTATAAACTGATGACAATTTTCATCTTCTAAACTTGTTCACATAACTGATATTTTAGAAACAAAACATCCATTAATAATATAATTTTTTTTAAATTTGTTATGTCAAAAAAATCTTTATATTATTATGTTAAAAAACTTTCAAATTTTCAAATTTATATTTTCAATATTCTTTTTTTAAGAGGATGTTGTTCATCTTAGGGGTCTGGGATTCAAGTACTTATGTATGCAATGTGTGTGTTGTTGTCAAAGAATTAAAAAAATATGAACAGATACTACCATGTAATCATACCAGTATATTCAAAAAAAAATATGTTAATACATAAAAAAATATATTATAAGTTTAAATTGTTAAAAAAGTGTGTGATTTTTCTTTTAAATTATTTATAATAAAAAATTATAGATTATTTTTAATTATTAATTATAATAATTAAAGTTTTGTTACTTTTAATATCAAATTAATTTGAAAGTATTTATACTAAATAATAAAAAATAAAATAATCAATTTAATTTGTTAGAATTATTTTTAAAATAAAATATATTTATTAAAGGACCCTTGTCAAATTTTGACTTTATATATTTACATGATATGCAAGATTTGGAAAAGGAATAAAATATACTTTCCTAAAAAAAAAAAAAAAGAAAAGGAATAAAATATACTTTTCAAAAGAAAAAGAATAAACTATAATTTTTCAGTTAAATTAAATCAAACAATTTGATTATCATCATGAGTGAATTGTATATATTTTTGGTATTTAACACTAATTTATACAAATACTAAATGATTTTATTTGTATATTTAATAATTTTAATTAATGAATAAATCAAATCAAATAAAAAATTTATCATTAATTTTTTAGATATAATAATTTAACTATCAAAGAAGGTAAATAATCAATAATTCAAGTAAATATTATGTGATTAAAAAAATATAATATTCATTTTTTATTATTATCTGATTTTGCATTAAAATTGAAATTAAAAATAAATTAAAATTGAATACATAAAGATTAAATCATATATCATATAATTAAAAAGAATTAAAAAATTAAAATGCATAAAGTGAATACATAAAAATTAATTAAATGAAATAAAATTAATTATAGTGAATAATCTATTAAATTTTAAAATGCTTAAAGTAAAATGCATTAAAAATGATAATTTTTTATATTGGTATTACTTACATGTTAACATGATAGATAACAATGACGAAGCTAAGGGATGGCAGGAATGGAAATTTTTTGATTTGATAACTTTATAATTTATAAAATTTAAAATTAATAATAGTAAATTTATATTTTAATCTAAAAATTTTATATTAATTTAATTTAATCTTTTAAAAATTATAAAGACATTGGCTATAAATATATATAATTATAGAGAAAATTGTATCACGTAAAGAGGAATGACACAAATGGTAGACAAAATTAGTACTTTCATCCCCGCCGATGAGAGCACTTTTCTTTTCCAATCTCAAAGTTTCTTCATAACTCGACCCATCAGATCTGTATACGCTTCTTTAATTAATCTTTTATGAAGTATAATAACTTGCAGGTAGTTGCCCAAATCATGAATACCACATAAGAAACTTAGATTCATTGTTGTAATGTCATCTATATTAAGTGACACGAAAAGTTTTAATTTCTCTAAATTAATGATCAAACACGAAGCGGAACCAAATTCATATAGGCAAGAATGAACCATTCATATTTAGCCCGCATTTACTCTTACAAATAAAAGTAAATCATCACAAAAAATAAATACAACAGCGACGATACTTGTCATACAATTAAATATTAAAGAAGTAAAATATAAATAAAGACATATACATATAAAGGCGTTAATAGTTAAAGAAAACATATAAAATGTAAACTAAATTCAAAAATATTAAAAGCAAGGATTAAATAAAAGAATTAGAACTACGAATTAAGGCTAGAATTAAATTAAAGTTTAAAATTGACGGATCTAAATAAAAAATATTCCAAAACACAATAGTTGCTTCTCTCCCCACCCACGCGAGTTGGAAGGATTGCAGAGTGACGCTGGTTATTTGTGCGCCCCCATGTTTTTAGAGACAACTGTGGAGGGATGGGACCTTGAAAAATCGATTTCATCCTTATGAACAAATAAAACATAAATTACAGCTCCGCATATTAATTTAATAATTAAAATATTTATCGTATCAAATATAATTTAAACTCGAATCACATTGATCGTATTATTGTTAAAATTTTTTTTGTTTTTTTTTTATAATTCACTGAAAAGATAGATAAACATCAACTAGATAAGGAAAATAGATATTTTCAGTAGGGGCGTAGGCAACAATGACAACAGCATTCTTTTGAAATCATCATAATCTTTAACATCGATTTGGACGGTGCATGATATATAGAATGATTTAATTGCAGTTTGACTTTGACTTTAACTTAGACCCCATGCACAACCAGTCAAAACCCAGTGAAAAGTTAATAATAATAGTAATAAAGAAAACCTAGATCTTATCCACTCACCTGTGCTGACAGACAAGTCAGAATCGTGGCTGAAGGGAATGTCTCTAAATAGGATTATATGTTAAAATTGCTCTAAAGCAAATAATAAAAATTAATTAAAATTTTCCATTAATAATTTTTATCCGCTTGAATATTAAAATATATTGATAGATCAATCGGACAGTGGTATGTGATACTTTCGAGTTTAAATTAATATATTTTCATAAAATATTAAAAAATTATAAAAATCAGAAAAATTTCAAAATATATGAAAGTATTAAATATTAAACAAATAAAGTTGATATAAAGTTATACAATTTATTTAAAAACATAAAAAAACTATTAATATTATAAAAATCAAATCAATAAAATTAAAATATGCATAATTGGTGCATGCATTATTATTTTATGCATATTTTATTTTGCATTTTTTCACATGATTAATTATGAAGTTCATCAATTTAAAAAGTTTAATTAATCGATATGAGTTATCAAATTAAGTTAATTAATTAATCATAGGTTATTAAACTCAGGTAATCCATTCATAAGTTTATGATGTTCCAAATTCATAATAGAATATTTAATTAGAGAACTTAATAATTTATTGAATTGATATATTTAATTTCACTTATTAAAGATTATTTTCATTTTATAAAATATTATCAACAGATTTTTAAATGTGAAATTTAAAATTTTAATTAAAATGATATTTTAATTAAAAATATTTTTGTTTAATAATTTATAAGTAATAGGCTTACTTATATGGAATATAAGTTTATTTTAGTCTTTCTATTAAAAATTGCTCTAAATTAGTTTATGTACATTAAAATTTTATTCAAATCATGATGTCGTTAAAATGGATAAACTACTAAAATAGTCACTTTTATTTACCTTAAGTTACATTTTAGTCATTTATGTTTGAAATGTGATGTGTTAGTCACTTACGTTATCGTGTTGTAACATTTTAGTCACTGAACTGTTAATTACCGTTAATGGTGTAATGATAAACTGACGTGGCACGCTAAATCATCATTTCAAATGAAAATTTTAGGTTAAATTATACAATTTGTCCTTATATTTTTTCATTTTAAGCTTTTTCGTTTGGTTCAAGATTCGAATCCGGTAACGATAAACAATGATGGTCACCAATCATAATTGCAAGGCTCATGAGACTGGAACTGTTACCGGATTCGAATCTCAAACCGAAAGAAAAAGCTCAAGACGAAAAAATATAGGGAGCAATTGTATAATTTAACCTAAAATTTTCATTTGAAATGGTGATTTAATGTGCCACATCAGCTTACCATTACACCGTTAACGGTAATTAATGGCTTAGTGACTAAAATGTTACAACACGATAAAGTAAGTGATTAAAACGTAACATTTCAAACATAAGCTACTAAAATGTAATCTGAAGCAAACAAAAGTGACTATTTTGATGTTACCCCGTTAAAATTTGCCGTCAAGATCCTGATAATTTGAACAAAATATATCATACGCAATTGAATTGTCCATGATCCAACCCGACCCATAAAAAGCTCAATTATCCTTAAAAATTCCAATATTTTTGAACTATTGCACGACTAAAAGGTATACATTTTTCAACCACACAGAAGTTAAAAAATACACATTTTTACGGATGATTGGGTTTTTATGGATCTAAGTTATGAGTAAATAAATTAGGCATGATATATTTTCCAAATTATCAATAATTTAACAAAAAATTTTAACAATGTTATGAAATGTGGAGCAAATTTTACTAGAGAGAGTAAAATAAATTTTACATAACAGTACATGGACTCCTAGTAGATTTTAACCCATCCTTTAACATGTTATATCTATTTTAAATTTTTTAATTAATTTATTTATTTGAACAATTTCATTATTTGTTGTATTATTAGTCTCATGAGCACAACTTATCTCAAATCGATAAAAATTGAAATATCTATAAATAAATATCCTTAAATTTAGATATAATCTAAAAATAATTATAATTATTATTTCCAACCAATTTCTCTTCTTTAAAGACTTGTAAACAAAATGAAAGTAGAGGAAATCCACGCGACTCCACTTATAAATACTTGAACTCCTCTTAGTACGATTCTAATTGTGGAATGTGTTTCGTATTTTTGATTGAATAAACAATAACGTCATGATGAGAAATTTTTCAACGTTGTAATGATAGATGACATTGTGATGTGAATGGGGACGTTGCAACGTGGCAACATGTTTCTCACATAAATTGGGTTTCTTTTTTCAGTTAAATTCTACTATCTTTTACCAGTTAAACTTTGGTTACTCCAGAATATTTTAGTATGATTAGACTTTTAATATTAACTTATTTAAAAGAGCATTGTATCCCTATTCTGAGAGGCCAACTAGGAGGCAATCAAAGATGTAGTACTACAAGGTTTTTCTTTTGGGGTGATAAGATGTAGTTGCAAGTGAGTTTTGGTGAGAGTTTTCGTGATAATTATGGAGAGAATTTTGTTTTTGGAATTTGAGTTTGTACATTTAAGTTTATTTTTTTTATATTGTACTCTCGTTTGTTTACTCATTTCGTGAAAACTCGAAGCTTCTTTTCCTTGTAGTTTTTATCCTCTTCGAAAGAGTTTTTCACGTAAAATTTGCGTTCGATCTTTTCTACCTTTTTTATTTCATTGTTTATACAGGCGATCCCCGACACCAATCTTAAAGAGATTTCCTTAACTTGCATGACTCAATATAAAATTTTACAAAATATTTTATATTATGTTAATTTATATAAAATTAAATGAAATTTATTTTATAAATTCTTGTAAAGTTAATATATCAAGTGAACTTTACCAAAATAAAAAAAAAATGATGAAAACAACTGTTTCCTACTTTTAAAATTCGATTTAAAACACTCAATCCGAATTTAATATTACTTTTAATAAATATTTTTTGTGATTAAAATATTATAAGATACTAAGTCAAAATCGAGTGAGTTGAAATCTATGGATTTCATGATGCAAATAATTCAAACCGTCATAAATTTTTTATTTTACAGGGAAGAAAAGAAAAACCCGTAAAAGGCAGTACCAGTCTGCTAGAAAATACACATAGCCACTGAGCTCCAAATTTACACCTGTTCGAAGACCTTTAAACATAGCCTTTTTTTTTCTTTTTTTTTTTGTTGAGGTAAAAGCTAGCTTTATAATTCCTTATTTCTTTGCTTTTGGATTGTCATGGAAGAGGGGAAAAGATCAAACACATGGCTTACACTAAACAGAAAGGAGTACGAGAAAAGAAAATGAAATAACAACTTTCATCAGAAAAATTAAATAAGGTTGACACTGTTTTCTTCTCAACTGCTTTGATTGTGTCGTTCTAGGATTGGATCCAATGGGTTTATTTGTTAGCCATCCAATCATATTGCAGTTATTTTGGTAAAAAATAAAGGATAAGAAGTTGAATTCTTATTATTGGACCGCCTCTGTCCTCACCAACTTTATCTTCTTTGTCTGGAGGAGCTGCTCTTTTTTCTTTCTCTCACCGGATGAGCTGGAAGGAGAAAAAAATTGTATTAAATTATGATTCCAAATCATTTTTATTGAAAAAAAAAATAGAAATGACGTGAAATTACATTTTCATACAATCTTTTTTTGAGCATGGTTAGATTTGTCATCTCCAATAAGCTAATTGACCATTAATAAGGTCTTGTTTAATGATAATATTGAAATCTTGAATTATGTCTCGCTTATGCAAATGTATGGTTTTCTTTGAAATTATATTAATTAAGTAATTACTTAATTATTCACTTTTAATCGCGGATTATGATTGAAAGTTTTGATGGAAGCATTGTTTCTATTAAAATTTTATTTGAGTTATTAAATTACCAAATTAACAATAAACTGTGCCGGGGGATAAAAAGGTTTAGAAATAGAGGAGCAAGCCAATAATGAAGATGGTAAAACATAGTGGAGTGGCAAAAGGGAGAACAATTGGCTTCTCCAACTGAAGGAGAACATGGCAACTGGCAGGCTCAACGACGGACGATCGAATCTTAAATTGGCTAAGCTATTAATGTTGCAGCATAAAGTGTGTTGTGTAATGCAATCACCATTAATGCTGTGTTTTTTTCCAGTGGGGCCTTTCCATTTCTGCTCAAACACCTCCTTGTCTGCCACCCACTACTTGACCTAACCTAACCTCATCTCTTAGTGCCTCTTCCCCTGCTTTAGCATTTGCCAAAAAAAATCCGTGTCAACATAAACCTCCGTATGAACTTACTAGTTTTTTTAGCGTAAATTATTAAAATAATTATTTTTTAATTAGATTACGTTTTAATTATTTATATTTGAAATATTATGTTTTAATCACTTATGTTAATGTGTTATAATATTTTAGTAATTAAATCGTTAATTACAATTAACGGTGTAATAGTAAATGAGGTGACACGTTAAACTATTATTTCAAACAAAAATTTTAGGTTAAATTATACAATTAATATTTATATTTTTTCGTTTTGAGCAATTTAATATTTTTCCTTTATATTATTTTAACTTTTCGTTTTCTTTCTTTCTTTATTTTTCTTTATCTTTTTCTTATTCCTTTGTTTTCCTCCATTTTCCATCTCTTTTAACTTAATTTCTATATTTTTCATTTGTTAAAACTTTTTTTATGTTTATAAAAAAAGAAAAAGAAAAAGCTGAAACCAAAATAAAACTTGTTCGCATATTCTCACCCCACAATTACAATTCACCATCATCCATCATCGCTTTAATGAATTAATTTGAATCTCTCAATGATCTAGTCCACAAGCTTGTCTCACTCGAAAACCTCATGTGACCTATGACATTCCACCCTCAACAAAGTTTTCTAAACCCATTCCCTTAACCTCCTAACAAGGGCATAGCTAGGGCGGGTTGGCAGGGGCCTCGGCTCCTACTAAAATGAAAATTTTTTTCATTTAGACCTTTTAAATTTTTAATTATTAAAGGTAAATTTACACTTTGATCTTTAAAAAATGATAAAAATTGACTTAACCCTTTAAAAATTATAAAGATATAAGTTATTAAAATGGTGAAATTGCATTTTTTACTATTGTAAAAATTACAATTTAATTTTGCCCTCCTAAAAATTTTTTTAGGAACAACCACGATATGGAACTTACTCTCAACTTTATCCAAATCGGTTTGGTTTCATGCTCCCTTTCTCTCTTCGATTCATCCATGCTCGGCTTCTAATCAAGTTAGTTTAGGAATATCCAAGAAGGTTTAGATCAATTTTATCGTTTGCTTAATTTTATTCGTCAAAAAATAAAAGAAAATGAAAGGAGTAATCTACACGATTTTGTAAAAATTTTAAAACTGAAAAAATTTGTTTTGAATATAAACAATTTAATTTATATTTAGATTTGATTAAGGATATGATATTTTATATAGTTTAGTTAGATCCAATTTAGTTTCAAAATTAGGTTACATTCAAATCGAGATTTGATTAAGAATGATTGATATTCAGTTTTGAGTGAAATTCAATTTAGGAATAATATGAAAGAAACAAGGAGTTGATTTATTTGGTGGGCGATGATTATGCTTCTACAATGAAGAATATGAGAAGAGAGAAAAATAAAGCGGAACAATAAAAGAAAAATAAAGAAAAAATAAATTGTTCAAAAAAAAGTATAAGGACTAGTTTCAAGAAATGTAAATCATAAAAAATTACTTTAAAAGAAATGGAGAATAGAGGAAAATAGAGGGAGAAAAGAAGAAAACGGGGAAAAAAAAGAAGAAGAAAAGTTCAAATAACATAAAAGAAAAAAAAATTAAATTGCTTAAAAGGAAAAAAATATAGGAATCAATTATAGAATTTAACTTAAAACTTTCACTTGAAATGGTAATTTAATGTACCATGTTAGCTTACTGTTACATCACGATAACGTAAGTGATAAAAACGTAACATTTCAAACATAAGTGACCAAAATATAACCAGAAACAAACAAAAATGACTATTTTGATAGTTTAACTTTTTTATATAATTTTTTAAAAAATATTAAAACTAATAAAAGGAGTATTAAATAACTTTTAATTTTTTGGTAAATGTAGAAAACCACCGGTATTTAAACTGCAACTATTTTGAACCACCAATATTTATGGTCAAAGTATTCACTGCCTCAGATGTGATCTACGTTTGAATCGTCCTAGTCGCGTTGTTGTTAAAATTTTATTATTTTCTTTGTAATCATAAAAAACACTACAACTATTCTAGGTACTAAAAAACCATCTAAATTATCATGTAGAATTTGAAGAATTGTTTCAAGTGATTGTAAAAAGACAATAAGACCCAATTCCAAATTAAAAACCATGACCGCCGTATTATCCGTTAGTTGATTTCGTTCACGAAACAAATTTTTAAATTTTATAAATCCCAAATCAAATGGATCAGATGGGTGATGGAAATTTCAAATGGTTTTATAAGAAATAAAAAAGAATGTGGAGATCAAATTTCAAAGCTGTCGTGGTCCTATTCAACTCCACAAAATCCTTCAAATGGCTAAGGATGAATGGCCTGTCATTTTGGCGGAGAATCCTCCACCGCTCACATCCCATTAAGCTATCGGGAAAAAAAATCATGAATTAAAGGCCTAAATCATTTGCCTTACGCTTAGGTATGAGGTAACATAACACGACCATTGCAGATAACAAGTTACCATGAGAGAGGGACGACGGGTTTAGTTAAAATAAAATTTAACTTTCACTGAGATTTACGTTACAGTTTCTTATTTCTTAACTCTAAAATGAAGGTATCAAATGATTACGTTATACATTTGGGTTATGAAGTTTCTGTAAAAGGGTAAAACTAGGAGACGTCATCTTCAAACCAGGCTGATGTCATGTTTCTTTCCACTTTTTTTTCCACTTAACCTTTTGGGTTTTCGTAACTTAAATCAACATTACTTTTTGAACGCTCGATCTATTTGTTAGATTATTTATTCAAATTTAAAAATTCGCTCGTAATTTAAAAAAATTTAGATAAAAATATTAACTTCAAAAATTTATCTCCATTTAAAATATAAATCGAGTTCGAAATCTTGAGCTCAACTTGATCTATCCTATTTTTAAATTAGTCATATTTTATATATTATATAATTTATAACACATAAAAATTAAGTTTATTATGTAATACTATAACGTAAATATTAACAAAATGTTAAGATGATTGTATATAAAAATTTAATACATAAACAATATATTAAATTAAAAATAGTAAAATATATATTTTTAAAAAAATTATAAAATAATATGGCGTGCCTAAAACAAACTCGAGTTAATCATTTATAAATATGGATGAATTTGAATAAAATTTTAAAAGATTCAAATTATAATAACATTTAAAATTTACATCTTAATTATTTTTTTAATTTCAAATTATAATATATTAATAATATCAATTAAGAGATCCAAATTATATCTTAATTAAGATTTATTGTTTTTATTTCACTAAAAAATATAATAATTTACTAATATAGAAAACTAAATTAGTAAGAAGTGTACATACTTTTTGATTGTTTATTGTTATGAATGAAAAATGGTTATAAAGGGTAGAAATAAAACGTAAAAAATCGAATCTATAATAAATTTGATTGTTATAATGAAATATTATTATAGAATGCGACTGTTATAAAAAAAGTTGATTGTACATCATTATTTGATTCATTGACAATATATAAAATCATACATCATCAATACATCACATATATACACTAATTTTTTTAGCATGTGATGTACGAGTTAATTGTATTTATTAATTAAAATATATTAAACTATTTTATAATTTTTGTATAATTTTTCTTTAAAATATAGTAAAGAAATTTCTATATATAAAATATCTCACAGATAACATATTTTAAAGTAAAGTTATTTTTTTTGATCTTTTCTTTTCTCAAAATGGATTTCACGTTAATTTAATTTAAAGGATATGAATATGTCAAGCAATGAACTATCCAAATACAAAAATAGAAAATAGCTGCCACGTTAAAAAATCTTAATGTTGTGCACATTATAATATAGATATATATATATATATGATGTTAGATTAAGGAACATTCACGTGAATTAATTATGTAATAAATTTATTAAAATTAATATAAATTTTTTTGTCTATTTTATGATTTATGGTTGGGATTCATGGTTGTTTTTTTTAATAATATCGTTTTTAAAGATTAAATTTAAATATATTTTTTTGAAAGTATAATGTGTCTTAATTACTTGTCGGTGATATAAAAATTATTTAATATCACATATTTACATATTATGATTTCTTATGGGATTTTTAAAATTGATCTAAATAAAAAATGCAAAAGTATGTCAAAATATTTGCTATTTTACAAAAATGGAGAGGTAAGAGGGTATAGACAAGCGAAAGAAAAGAGAAAAACCTTAATTTAATTACGGAAAGTAAGGCTGGCCTGGTCCCACCAAAGGCCTAAAACCTAAACCAAAAGCGAAAAGCTAAAGGGTAAGGCCCCCTTCCCTTCGTTAACATCCTCACCAAATCTCTTGCTTTTCTTCTCTCTTCATACTCTCCCCTAATTCTTCACCTTCTGCTTTGTTCACAGAGACAAACAACACAACTCCTTTTTTATCCTTCATTCATCATTTCATATATATCAGTTAGGGAAAAAAGGTAGAAGAAATGAACGGTGACGAGGCTCACAGTATGATGGAATCCCAGTACATTCAGAGACATCACAGGCACAACATCAGAGACGACCAGTGCACCTCTGCTCTTGTTAAATACATCAAAGCTCCTGTTCATCTCGTAAGTTCCTCAGTTTGAGATTCCTCTATAATTTCCCCCTTTTTCCCCATTTTGTTCGATTTTCTTGCCGCCGTTTAGGCCGTTGACACGTTTTTTCTTTCTACTCTCCTATGGATCTGCTGAAACCCAAATCTATTCTCTCTTTGGTTTGTTACCCAAAAGTCAAATCAAATCTGTGTTCTTGGTCGAAATTTAAGCCCCCTCTCCCCCTCCAAAAAAAGTAAACCTACTAGTATGTAGTGTCTGCTTTTTCTATTTTTTGACGGATAAAAAGAAAAAAGAAAAAAATAACCCAGACTATTTTACCTAAGCTTATGAATTACTGTTAACTCCATGGTTCGTAAATGTCTGATTTTAACGATGGGTTTGTTGTTTTGTTTCTGTTTTCTTTAACTATGGATAGGTATGGTCATTGGTAAGGCGATTTGACCAGCCGCAAAAGTACAAGCCCTTCGTCAGTAGGTGTATAATGAAAGGAGACCTCGGGATCGGCAGTGTTAGAGAGGTCAACGTCAAATCCGGACTTCCAGCCACCACCAGCACCGAACGGTTGGAACTTCTCGATGACGAAGAACACATTTTAGGCATCAAAATCGTCGGCGGCGACCACCGTCTCAGGGTACAAAATACTAACATTTCCTTCTCCCTTGCACTTGTTTTCTTGTCACGGTACTTATTTTGTTGACTGCAGAATTATTCTTCGATCATGACGGTGCATCCCGAGGTTATTGAAGGAAGGCCAGGTACAGTGGTGATCGAATCATTCGTCGTGGACGTGCCGGAAGGAAACACCACGGACGAAACTTGTTACTTCGTGGAGGCTTTGATCCAATGTAACCTGAAATCGTTAGCGGATGTTTCAGAGAGGATGGCTGTGATGGACCAGACAGAGCCTATCAACCGATACTAACTGAAAAAGGTGGAATTGGGATGACCAAAAAGAAAAAGACAATCTTTAGGAGTTTGTGATATATGATCATCTTTCACTTTGTTATGGAACACTCTTTTGACACCCTTTTTGTTCTTAGTTTCAATGCTTGAGTAAGTAGTTTGTCTATGAGATATCCGAATTCATTACAAGCCTCCAAAACTACGGTCTTATTTGTAAATAAGAAAGGATGGGAGAACTTTAATTCCATTTCCCATAATTGTAGCAGCAGCCAGGCCCAGCGGGATGAATTTGGAGAAACCATTTGAAGTACAGTAATGTTTTATGATGGTGTCTATTTTAAGTGGTCTCTTGTTGGGATCGTTTTGGGTATTTCTGCTAGTTTTCATTTTGGGAAACTTAAAAAAGTAAAACTGTGAAGTAGATACTTGTTGAGTAGAGTTCTCACCTATTGATTTGAGTGCAGAAAAGTGTGTGTACACCGTGGAAATGCACCAAGATTAGCTTTTTCTGAGTCATAATGTTGCACAGCACGTTAACTGATCAAAAACATCTTGCGATGATCTTTGTTTAAAGTAAAAGACCTACCTTCGTGGAAACTGGAAAGTCTTTGCATTTTCTGCGAACCAACTTCAAACACGTGAGAATGGAAGTTGCAAGAAGAAAATAAAAAAAGAGTGAGAGCACGCCATAGAAAGTTGGTAAACCATAATAATTACGATTTCATATCCTGGAAACTTGTAAGGATGTAAAGCTTCTAGTTTTGAAGCTGTAACGATGTAATTGGTTGGTTCCATTAAAATGTTTTCTTGTGCTTTCTATAAATGAAGATAAGTGGCTAACGAACTTCACGTTTCGTCTTAACCCGGGTTGTACCCTTTTCCATACCTGTGTATTTAATGATGCAAGAGGATTTGTCCGAGGCTTGGAATGGAGGAAGAAGATGAAAGCGAAGCACATTGACGGATCTTTTTACTCACTTAAGTATCTGAATGTAAACACTATGGCCTCCAAGACAAAACAATGGCCCTTTGTTGCCACAAGCATTGCAGAGGAACACTTCCCTTGCGAAATCTGTTGCTGCGGCTGTCCAACAATTTCAAAATCAGATACATATATGCTGCCATATGCAAAACAAATACATTTCGTAAAATCCACCTAGTCTTGTATTTTTTTGAAAATAAAAAAAAAAATCTAATAGGGTAATTTTTCCTAAAAATTGGTATTTCTAAGAAATTTAGTTCAAAATACCGACTTTTAAGTCCATCCATATTTATAAATAACTAATCCAGTCTCACTTTAATTTGTTCATATTATTTTTTAAATCACTTTTAAAACGTTTATATTATTTTTAATTTAATCTTTAATAAATTTATATATTTTGCGCTTACTAAATTTGATTATATAGACAACTTAAGTTTTTTAATATGTTTATATTATAGTAATATGTTATTATAAATTTAATTTTTATGTGTTATAAATTACATAATATATAAAAAGACATAATACAATATATTACAAAATATGAAAATTGCTCGATTTAGGTTGGACTATGGTCTTGAATGCTTGGACCCAAGCTTGACCCTATCTTAAATGGGCATAATTTTTGGATCAAGCCTATTTTTCGAGATTAATATCATACCCAAATCCTCTCAAATTTTTTGTGTTAACTGATTTTAAATATGCGACACTTCAACATTTAAACACCTAATTAAAAAACTAAAATCCAATTGATAACACATATTAATTAAGAATTTTATCAATTCGACTTTCATTTTTAAAGTAGATTGATAAAGAACTAGATTCCTTAAACTAAAAGCAGAAGGATTAAAAAAAAAGACAAGAACCACGTGTGTTGACTTGATGATAAAAAATATTCATTGCTTCAAATGTGATCTAAATTCAAGTCGCGTGAATCGAAACCTATTTAGAGCCACAAAAGTATGAAAGAAAACACAACCTTGCTGCGATTAGCAATATCTAAGAAAAAGCATTCATGTGATTTGAACCCCACAACAAACAAACAAACAATCTTTAACATGGCCAAAAAAAGATGTTATTATGGTAGTTAGTATACAAGTAATAGTAAACAAATATTATTATGGTTAATCTAATATTTTATAAGGTAAACTACAGAATTAGTCATATATTAGATTTTAGTCATTTATGTTTCAAATGTTACGTTTTACTCACTCACGTTATATTTTTTTTTTTGTTATGAAATGGTTACTTTCCTAACAACAATCTTACGTAGCAGTCCAAATGAGTTTTAAATGCCAGCTTGGATATCTAATTAAGACGAGAACAGTTTTTTCAGTCAAAATGGAAAAGAAAACTAAAAGAAAAAAGAGACGAACGATTATTCTTTTCCAGTTCAAGGTGTAATTAATTTAACATTTTCAATTAAAATTAATTAAAAACCTATTATCGTCCTAAATGGACGCCAAAGTTGGCATTTAAAACTCGTTTGGACTGTCATATAGAGTTGCCGTTAGAGAGATAACGGAGCTCAACGGCAGAGTGGCCACTTCATATCAAAACGAAAACGTGAGTGACTAAAACATAACATTTCAAACATAAGTAACTAAAATGTAATACGAGGCAAACAAAAGAGACTGTATTTGTAGTTTACCTTTTGCAGCAAATTTGGTGTCGCCCACAAGCTCGCGTTTCTTGGGTGAGCCTTGGAAATATAAAAACATGAAAGAGAGTAAAAGAAGATGGGTGGTGGTGGGTGCGTAAAATCATGACAACCTTTCCCCACTCTCTCCCGAAGACTTCGAACCATGATTGTTTAATACAGCAGTTTGAAGCCTTTGGAAGAGAGTGAAAAACGGTTGCATGTGCATCCCCAACACAGGTCTTAGGCATTTCAGTTGGGTAAGGAGTGGCCTGATGAGGTCCCTTTTATAGGGCAGAAGTGGAGCCGAAATGCCATAGGAGGAATAAAGTGGGTTTTGGCACCACAGTTGTTAAATTCACGCAAGAATAATTGGGAAATATCCATATTGAATGGAACATATGACCCATCAAGATTCTCCTCTGAGCATGAATGGAAGCAACATTCTTAGTAACATACAGAACAAATCAACCCAAATGAAATGAAGTATTATTTTTATGCATATAGTAACAAGGCATACATCTAGGGATGAGCAAAATCCGATTCGATTCGAAAAAATTCGATAAAGAATTCAAATTTTGAATTAAATAGTTCGAGTTATTTGAGTTAATCGAGTTATTCGGATCAACTCGAATAAAAAATTAAGTTTTTCGGTTTAACTCGAATACAAATTACACAATTTGAGTTATCCGAAATCCGAATAAGAAAAGGCAAAACTACGTCGTTTTGATAAATGTTTACCATTTCTAAAGTTAAAAGTCAAAACCATTAAGTTAAAAGATAAAAAATTATGTCATTTTGATAAATATTTACCCATTAAGTTAAAAGGCAAAACCATTATATCGTTTATATAGTTAAATAATCTTGTATTTCGTTTACTAGTTAAATAAACGCAACATTGAGTATAAATAATAAAATTCGTTAACTCGACTCAACTCGATTCAAAATTTTTTGACTCAATTTGATTCGATTCGAAATAATTTTAAATTAAGTTCGGTTGCAAAAATAGGATTTATCAACTCAACTAACTCAAAATTTTTTTACTCGATTCGATCAAATACTCACCCTTACATACATCTACAATTAATAAACTTAAAAGAGAATAAAGTATTGTTTGATGAGTGGAGCTTTAAAAAATGTAAAAGAATCAAAATACAAAAATCTTTTATGTCTCAATCGTAGAATATTTTATTAAATAAATTAATCCAAAAAAAAAAAAGAGAATCGTATGTAACTAGTTTTTTTATCCAGTGTGATCTCATATATTCTATAAAATTATTATTATTTAAATAACAACATTTTAATTAAAATTATTGATAAAATAAAATTTAAAAGTTATAAACAACTTTAAATTGTACTTAAGCTTTTGAAAGATAATATATTTTTAATATTATGAATATAATTTATGCTTTAATCATGAGGAAAAATTTTTAAAGATAAATTTATTATAATATGTGTACATATAATTAATGATTCAAATTTATCTTAATATATATATATATATATATATTATAAAATAAAGTTTCAAATAATTTTATTTTTAATTTTATGATAATTAAATAATATTTATTTTTATTTTTCTTTATGATAAACATTATATTATATTTTACTAATTTTGAATTTTGAACTTTAAACGATATTCTCTTAAGGTTAAATAAAAAATATTATTTAAATTAATTTTTCTATGAAATTTCTAACTTTAAACTAAATATTAAAATAAATAAATTGATTAATGACAAAGTAAAATAGTTAATCTTCGTTTGCAAATAGTTAAGAAATCGTACCTATGCTCCCAATTGTCGATATATTGCTCGTGAAATATAGGTTAATCTTCGTTGGTTCTCCCCCACAAGTCGACCTTGTGTAGTATCCGATGTCTTGGAATGGCGGTCAAATAATTTACCTAAACCCGATTTGTCGTATCACTCGATCGAATTCGTGCATCTCTATTGTGGTGTAAACGAGCAATGACATCTTCACATGCTGGATATTGGGATTGAACAAGAATTTGGATGGGATGCATTGTCGAATTATCGGATCGAAGTATGGCGTCCATTTAAATTATAGTATGAAATAATAATATTTATTATCTATGTCGACCCATTTTTTTCAAATTGACGAGTTGTAGTAGCTATCTTAAATATACAAGAGTTTGAGATTTACCGAACATTAAAGCACCTCCGATTAATCCCAGTATATATGCTCGGACGTATTAGTCTCTTTCAAAGAAACTCGAACTCTCACAGAGATTTCGGAGATTTTATATAGAAGAAAAATATTTTGAATATATTATTGATGCATAAGCTTGATCAGAGGAAGAAAGCCCAGGCTTGGCGCAAGCCCACATGATGGTAGCATAAGATCCCCATCTTAATTCGTGAGCAAAATTCATAAGCAAAAATTTCACACCCTAAACTTTGTTTACCACTTTTAACTTTTATTATTTTTTCTAAGGAATAAGGTAAGAGTATCTAAATTTGAGCTTAAAATATGAATTTGACATTTTTTTCTAGTTTTAATTTATGTAATGATATAGCACTCTAATATTATATCACATGTCATCTAAATATTTTATAAAATTATAATTTTTAGGTGATAATGTGACACAGTATCAAAAGTATTAAATGACTAAAATTGGAAAAATTGTTAAATTTGAGGATTAATATGGATGAAAATAATTCAAAGACTAAGTAGAGAAAAATTACCAAAATCAAGACTTCATCTCTTTTTCTAAGGTTTAATATATCATTTGATACTTGAATTTGTTATTTTTTTTAATGTGGTACTTGTATTATGTTTTGGTCTAATACGATATCTATATTTGACAAAAGTTATATTTTTTTTATACCCAAAGATAACAATGCTAACTTTTTTAGCGTCTAATTTGGGTTTCAGGATTCATTTAATGAAAGTTGATCGCTAATAGTGTTAGGTTTGAATTTTTTATAATTTTGCTTATAGAATAAATGTAGTGTTAATTGTGAATTTGTTTAATTTTACGTTTAGTTTGTCAAATACAATCCAATAAATATAAATTAATTCAAGTTTAGGGTTGATATGACAAAAGTTAATTACTAATATTATTAATTAATTATAAATTTTTATAAAATCAATTTCAAAACTCAAATTCAACATTAAAAAAAATAACATTGTTACATTTACTTAAATATATATATATATATATATATATATATATATATCAATATAGTTATCACATTTATCAAAAAAAATTTCAAACTAGAATACCAAATTAAATGGTAAATTAAAGATAATTAAGAATAATGTTTTTGCTGTAAATATAGTTTAGATGCACAATTGAATTTGTGCAGACAATTATTAGCCACACAAATGAGTTGAGATGAGGAACAGTCCTACAGACATGATCAAAAAGCCTCTCATCTCACTTCCAATGTGTCATGCAATGAGTGGCAGAGATCTCATATCTCATTCCACCTCACCACCATTTCATCATTCAAACTGCACCTTCCAAAGCTAAGGGTCTCTAAGCCTTGTTGTCATCCAATCACTTCCAACAAAAATCCTCCATTGTTGATGGTTCAAGCCCTTCCATCATCCATTTGACACCCATCTCTTTGCATAAAAATTATGCAAATGAGGACCCTCAATGCAGCAACTCCAAGTTTGACACCTCTCTCGGTTCTTTCTGAGACAAGAACCGAGACTAGAAAAGCACCATTGCTACCCATTGCTTCACCACTCAAACTACCCAACTCCCCAGCTTTTATTAAGACCCAACCAGCTTTGCACCAGTGTTTGTCAAGAAGCTTGCATGGGGGTTTACTGCTACTGTCATCACTTCTCCCCAATGGTTTCGCTAAAGCCTTGTCATACGAAGAAGCCCTACAGCAGGCTATGGGATCCTCCTCGTCTGTTGATTTTGACCCAAATGGGATCCTTGATACCGTTGTCAGTTTTGTAACTGAGAATCCCACGGTTGTAGCTGGTGGCACCGTTGCTTTAGCAGTTCCTTTGATTTTGTCTCAGCTGTTGAAGAATCCAAAGCCATGGGGAGTTGAATCTGCAAGGAGTGCTTACGCCAAGCTAGGTGATGATGCCACTGCTCAGTTGCTGGACATAAGGCCTCTCAAGGAGTCTAGAGATGTTGGTAGCCCTGACATTAAGGGGTTTGGGAAGAAACCGGTGTCAATTGCCTACAGTGGTGAAGATAAACCAGGGTTCTTGAAAAAACTGTCTTTGAAATTCAAGGAACCTGAAAATACTACCTTATTCATTATAGACAAGTAAGCTTCTGAAAACCCTATGCCTTGTATATATTTGTTCATATATGAATTCCCAGCATTGTCCATGAGACCTTCGTTTCTAGTTAAGGATCCACTCTTATTGATGATGATATCCAGGGGCGAAACCAGAAAATTTTTATCGTACAAGTGCTATTTTTAAAGGATTAAATTAAAATTTTATCATTTTAGGGGGGCCAAAGTGAAATTTTACCTTTACTAATTTAAAATTTTAAAAAATTTTAAGGGCCTAAATGGAAAATTTTCCATTTTAGGGGTGGGGGCCAGGGCCCCTGCCCCCCCCCCCCCTGGTGTCGCCCCTGATTGTATCACTGCATCTGAGATTAAATGGTTTTGTGTTGGTTGTGGAGGAAGAATTTAGAAATGTATATGCCTATATGGAGATTCACTGGCCTTAAGCTACACAAGAGAATGGCCATTGCCTGTCTTAATTGATCCTAACCCATAAATTAACTGCATTTGTTCCAAGGGTTGAAGGTTTCTAAATTGATAGTCCATAAGTCCTTAACTGTTGAAATGTTTCCTTTAGACATATGTAAGCATTGGCTGACAAATATTTTATTTGTAACTATATGCATTTTGTTTGTAGGAAAGATGAAATTAGAACTTTCATTTGATTCATCTTCTAATATTGCTTTAAATTTGTGTTGAAAGCCAGATTTGATGGGAACTCCGAACTGGTTGCGGAGTTGGTCACTGCAAATGGATTCAAAGCTGCTTATGCAGTCAAAGATGGTGCTGAAGGACCACGGGGATGGGTGGTATGTGCTGTTATAAATCAATTTTTTTTTTTGTTTCTTTTTCCATTTTGTTTAATTTAGCAATTGCATCTTTTGAGACTGGTTTCAATTTTGCAGAACAGTGGTCTTCCCTGGATACAACCAAAGAAAGGTCTTGACCTTAGCAATTTGACAGAAACATTCGCCGAGGCCTTCGGAGTACCTATCTTCATCTCCTAATTGCTTATTCACTTCTAAGATTTGATGTCATAGAGAGACTTTTCTAGATCTTGAATTGATTTTGTTGGAAAGTTCTTCAGCCTTTCTTATTAGTTTTCTTCTATATGATAGATGGTTGTGATAATCTGCAGGAGGGATCAGATGGCCTTTCTGTTACTGTAGGGATTGCTGCAGCTGCAGGGTTAGGCCTTTTGGCTTTTTCAGAGGTTAGGTTTTTGAGTCCTTTTAGTACAGTACCTCTGATTATATATATATATATACACACCTCGAAACAACTCAAATTGTGGGTTTGCCATATCTTCTGCAGATAGAAACGATCCTTCAACTTTTAGGCTCAGCTGCTATTGTGCAGCTTGTAAGCAAGAAACTCCTGTATGCAGAAGTAAGTCTCCACTTTATATTAAATTGGATGATCAAACGTCCTAAAAGCCAAAGCTCTGTGTAGAAAGTAAGTGCAAGCTGAGCAAAGACAAATGAGCATTGCACGGTCCAATAAGCAACAGTACACTCATCCAGTGATTGTTTGTTCTAAATGCTTAAGCTCATACGAAATGATATGGTTACGAACAACTATGGAATGCGTCACTTAACTTATGTCTCTAGTTCCGTAAGGCCAAAACATAATGGTTTGACTTTCTACTCTGTTATTTGTAACAGAACCGAAAGCAAACACTTAAACAAGTTGATGAATTCTTAAGCACGAAGGTGGCTCCTAAGGAACTAGTAGATGATGTAAAGGTATCCAACCTTGATATAGACCTTGGTTATTATTTGTATGCTTTCTTTATCTTGCATGACGAATTTCTCTATTTTTTGTATTTGCCTGTGAACTCAGCAAATTGGAGCAGCCCTTTTACCATCAACTACCACTAGCAAGGCTCTTCCTGCCCCTTCGGAGGCAAAACCTGAACCCAAAGTCGAAGCAGTGGCAGAAGCCCCTCCTCAAACAAAATCAGTTCCCGAAACAGTACCCAAGGCAGATGGAATCACTGGATTTTCAAGACCACTTTCACCATATGCTTCTGTAATGTCACTTTTTATCACTCCATATGATGTTGTATGTGCTTGTGTTAGAAATTGAAAAATGCTTATGTTTCCATCATTTATGGTTGCAGTATCCAGATTTGAAGCCTCCAGCATCGCCTACTCCATCGCAGCCCGCCACTAGCAAGGCTATTCTTTCACCTCCAGAGGCAAAACCGGAGCCAAAAGTCGAAGCAGCAGCAGAAGCCCCTTCTCTAATTAATTCAGTTCCCAAAACAGATGGAAACTCCGGATATCCTAAACCACTTTCACCATATCCTTCGGTAATGTCACTTTTATTACTCCCTGAATTCCTTGTTTCATCTTATAGTAATATATAAACCACTAGAACTTGTTTCCATTTCCCCTTTCCTACAGTTTGATGCACGAAGGAAAAAAAAATGCTTACATTTGGCATTGTTTCCTTTCTTTCTGGTTGCAGTATCCAGATTTGAAGCCACCAACATCTCCTACTCCATCACAGCCCTAGTTTCATGGTATCATTACACTGTGTCGGTTTCTTCGGCCAGCGAAGCAATTGGTTGGTCGGGAAACTTTAAAGCTATCAAGTAAGTTGTGTGATTTACCCTCCTGTTAGATGGTTTTCGAGCTCACGCAACGATTGCATCGAAAAATGAGAATCTCCCAAAAGTCTGCTGCAATCATCTGTGTTTATTCATTTGGCTTTTTGTAATTACTAGCTATATTATAGATCTTGAAAGAACCCTTTTTAGCATTTCGAGTCAACATTTGAACAAATAATACGATGCAAACATGTGAAGGCGTCGAGGCATTGTCTTTTGTAGATCAGATGTGAAATCATATTTGCTTTAAGTACATTGTTTTTGAAGATAGTAGAAGTTCGAATCTCGAACGTGGACTCCATAGTGTTAAATTCCGAGTTCAATCATGTAGAACTTCACTAAAATACTACTTTATGAATTCATCATGTAAATGAACATATGTTGATAAACAAAACGTGTAAAGTCGAATTTCATCAACAACTCTTTTAAAAAAAAGTTTAATTGTGATTTTTTTTATTTGAAATATTAACTAAAATGTTAAATTATTAAACATGTTAATCCACATGTATTTTTTTTTTTTTTTTTTTAAATTTTATGAACTTTTATAATTTTTTGAATTTTGAATTTTTATTTTCTTGAATATTTTTATAATTTTTAAATTATTTATTAACTTGACATATAATACAAAAAGTATCATGTCAGCATGAAGCATATAAATTATCACATGGATTGTCATGCCAATATTATTAAAATGTTAATAATATTAATATTTTAGTCCGTAATTTTATTTAAAAAATATTAAATTTGACATATGCTTAAAATGAAAAAAAAAAAAAAAACACACACTAAAAGATAGGTTTCAAGCAGCCTATAGAAAGTGGGAATGTTGGAATCATGAAAAACCAAACAGGGAAGGGAAAGTTTAGAACAGTTGGTTGAGAACATTTTTGGTTCATGGCCGGGCCCAAACAAGAGGCTCAACGTTAAAGCAATAGGCGTGAATTAGAAATGAAAATGCCAGCAAGTGGTGGGTGGAATAGCAACCTCCATTGCATTTAGGTTTGAATTTTGAAAATCGACGTTATTAAGAAAAATGATCATAAGTTTCGAATATGATCGTAAAATCAACATAGAAAACAAAAAAATAAAAAATGATTCATGTTGAGGAATGATGTACACAGTTGAATGTCGGGCAATAAACATAGTGATGCTTATGATTTGAACTTTGACCAGATTCATGCATTACCATGTATATTGCTTGCAACAGGACACTCCACATTGAGATTTGGGATTTGCTGATGGGTGACATCCACATTGGAATTACACTGTCCCCATCTCCCAAAACTTAATCTGTTACCAATGAGATCATCTAAAACCCATTTGTTTTCTAGCACATAACTGTTCCAGCATGTTATTACAAGATGAGAGATGTCACAGACAAATGGAAACTCAAAAACAGCAATGAACAGAAGCCACAAAATTTTCCCAGAAATTTTGGTTACCTGTAAATGTCAGATGAATGTTGTGGACTTTTTATTAGCCTTCTTCCTCTTATGTCCAAACATTCTTCTTCTCTTCCAAAACTTGGTCCCCAAAAATTCCATGAGGCTATTCATTAGAGAAGAAGATCCCTTAGCTCTGGCATTCCTTGTGTAGCTATCCGCTGCAATGGTGGGAAGGGCGAGATCGGAGGGATAAGAAAATCTGGTGGCGGTGGTCAACCTCTTTGAACCGCCGAGATATGGCAGTTTCATCAGATGCCGTTCGATTAGATGACTGAGTGATACCAATTCGTATGAATCATACAAAGGGCTGCCACAATCCCATATACCGATTGTTGCTGCTGCTTCATTTTTGCCATTGGTTTCAAATGATTCTTTCATTTTATTTTTGTTAAAAAAAATTATGGGATGTGTCAGATTGGTTTAAGCAGACCTATATATTTATTATATCCAAATACAGAGAATCTGAGCCAAGAATTTTTAAATTTCATCTGGCCTTTCCTAGTTTGCTGGGGTATTTAAAATGTTGCAATGTGAGAAATTTGAACCAATTTGGTTTTTGCTTAAGGTAGTGTTCGGAAAGCTACGATTCGAGTATAACATGTTTGGATAGTTATTATAATTGATTGATCTCGTCGAATTGAATGTAATTGAAACACCCAGTTATACTTTCTAATTTGTTAGGGGGGAGTAAAAATTAGAGTAATTATATATGTAACTACATTCAAATTCATTTTTAAAAAATTATTATTATACAAATTATAAAATTATATTACAAGCATGAGATGACTATGGTAAAAAAAATTTTATATTATAAAAATATTTTGTGTATTTTATAAAATAATTATTTAAATCCTAAACAAATTTCTTTATAATATATTTTTATTTATGTGATCATACTATATATTATAAAAATAATATGCTCATTCATAAAAAGATGTTATATCATAACGTATTTATAAAAATAACTTTTAAAAGTAATGACAAAAAAATATATTATTTATAAAAAGTGTTATGAAAGTTCTAGATAATTTATAAAATATGTCTTATAAAAGCTAAATATTTTAAATTTTTATATCATTTTGATTTAATTCACGTATTACAGAAAAGGATATGTAAATTATAAAAAGGTTTTCTCACACCATATTGTGACATATGATACCATTTAAGAAAATGGTGTCGGACACAAACATCATTAAAAACTCACAAATTTTTTAATTTGACGCATTCAATGCTTCGAAATATGGTTGAGAAAACATTTGTTCTAAAAAAAAAAATTCTCATATTAACAACATCACCTTAGTATAGCATAAAAAAAATGTGGATTGTATTAACATGTTACATATTTTATAACTTTAATCATAGGTGAAATTGAGATGAATCCATATACTTTGAAGAGTACATGAAATAAGGAAATATTGATAATATTAATGATACAGATTCAAATTCAAATGATGATTAACTTAATTAAAAAAGTAATAAACGATGATAAAAAACATAG
Organism: Kokia cookei; assembly: GCA_039519145.1. Lineage (NCBI taxonomy): Eukaryota > Viridiplantae > Streptophyta > Magnoliopsida > Malvales > Malvaceae > Kokia > Kokia cookei. The sequence goes on from CM076905.1 coordinate 31,758,578, forward strand.
GTTAAATATTTTTTTTTGAATTAACATACGTTGAATATTAAAGATGAAACAACCCAACAAATAATATATATATTCAAAATAAATTTAATTCTAGCGTTAATATATTGCAAAAAATTTTAAAGGGATAAATCTCAAAATTATACATGAATTTTGATTCAACGTGCAATTTGATACATAAACTTTGATTTGGTGCAATTATACACATGAAACTTTGATTGTTGTTCAAAGGTATATATGAAACATTAAATTTGATTCAATCATACATATTTAAAGAAATAAATATATCAATTTATTATTATATTAGATAAATAATTATTTGTGTACATAGTATATAAACATAAGATGATATTATGTCAATAATTGTGTTAATAATTCGTGAGAATTTAGTCAAATCAAAATTTTATGTATAAGTTTACACAAAATAAAAGTTTATGTATAAAATTACATATTAAATCAAAATTCATGTATAATTTTGAGATTTATTCATTTAAAAAAAAAAGGTTATAGTTTCCATAAATTAATTGCTTTCATTAATATAAGGAATGCTTCAATTTGAAACTTGGACCACTGATACATAGTATTTAAATCGTATATATATTGAATTTGTATATTGGCTTGATGGTTAAAAGTGTTTATTATTTAAGTATGATTTTGGTTCGAGCTGTGTTGTTGTTAGGGTTTTGCATATAATGTTTATTTTTCTTGCTATTTTTATTAGTAATTGTATTATCATCTACTTTTAATTTTTTTTTACTTGTTTAGAAATAATTTTTGTTATACTAATCATTTTTATTGTAATTAATATTTTTAAAAATATAAATTATGTAACTTTATAATTACAATTTGTACTACTAAATACAAGAAATTACAATATAATTACACTTTGTCTAAAAGTTTAAGGAAATTACAATTTTTTTTTTTATAAATATTACATTAAAAATTACACAATCATTCAATTAGTTTATATTTTTTAAACAAACTCTTAGTGATTGATTAATGAATCGAAATATCTTAATTGATTAATATTTGGAACAAGAATGATGATTTTAATAAAATACTTGTTGGTATAAAACAAAAGTGTATGAAAAGAGGGGAAACAATCGTAGAGCGGAAAATGACAGATCCGTTTAGTAAAAAATTGGTTCAGCAATTGGAATAATAATGGCAGCAGGAATTAAAAAAAGACCCTACTTTTACCAATGTTTATCTCAGATCTCAATCTGTTTGGGCAAATGGAAAAAATACCCATCGAATTTCTGCAGTTTTAATAAATTCTGTTATTCACAATGTCGAGAATTTATTTTTTAGGAGATCGAAATTAAATTATATATTTTTATTATGATAAAAATATAAATTTATTATTTTTATAATTTTAAAGAATCAGAATAGATTTATTATTATTTTAAAAAAATAAAAATATAATTTTATTATTACTAATTTAAATTTTGTGAATTATAACAAACTTTTACAAGGTTGAATTTTCGTTGGATGTGCTGCGTGTTACTGTAAATATGAGGTTGAAATCAAATGAACATCACCACGAAAATCCAAAAATAATGACACACTCTTTCTTTTTTGTTCAAAACAATAATTAGATTCGTACTACAATCATTGTTGAACTCATTTGATTCAGAAAACGTCTAATTATTTATAATAATAACATCGTTTCAATGTACAATTGCTTGGTGTATATTACCGTAGTTTGTCACCAAATTCTTAAAGCATTTTTATTTTACTCATCTAAATATTAAAATTTTAACAGTATTGGTTGTATGCATTATATCATGTTCACATTTTTATTTTAGTCACATAATTTTTAGATTGTTTTCATTTTGGTCACACAAATTTTTTTTTCTTTTTAGTATTGATTGAGGTAGAACCCAACGAGTGGCTTTAAATGGTAAAGATGGTATTATTCATCTAGAAGACTCGGGTTCGAGCACCTGTGTGTAAGGTGTGTGTACGCTGTCAAAGGGTTAAGAAAATAAGAACAGATATTACCATGTATTCACACTAATATATTAAAAAAAATTGATTGGGATAAAAAAATTAAAGTGAGAAAATAATGTAATAAATTTATCAAATTATACTTGTTTATCCCATCTTTTAAATTTTAAATTTCAAAACATCAGAATCAATTAAATGAATTATTGGTTTTTATCCCTTGACAATGTTAAATTAACAACCGATTGTTAACAAAATATTGAAATACCTTTTAAATTCAAATTTCAGTAACAATTATTAAATATGATCTCGAATTTTAATTAAAATTTTATAAAATACATGAAACAGAACTAATTTATAAATAATTTTCAAATCTTAATTTCCACGACAAACCAGGACAAGCTTAGTGGGACCAATAAAATGAAAAGAGATGCCTTAATGGAAAATCTTATTTTACAAGAAAGTGGGCTTTGGGACAAAATCACAATAGAAAGGAAAAGAGCAAACTAACAAAAATGAGGAATGGATTTACTATCATCATCACCGACAGCTAATTAATAATTGTGAAGCTAGTGAAATTATTAAGATTCTTTGGAACCGGACCTCCAGACAAAGACAACGCCATCCCACCTTCATGTGCTCCTACACTCCTACTTCATCATCTCCATTAATTAATAATATATATTTTTTACCCACTGCACAACATTAGATGTGCTTGAATTCCTTATTTAACCTTTCTCACTTCTTTCTTTACATGTTCAAGAAACGACGAGAAAATTGCTTTTCTCGTTATATATCTTTTCTTTCAGCTACAACTAGAAAGCAGTACTGAAGTAGCTCTTACACACATTGTTACACAATATCTGCAACACTTCATTGTTTGTAGGACCCACACATCGAGGTGTTTTAAACTGACTAAGGGCAGCTCCTAACCCTACGTAATGATCGAGAATCTTTTGGAAAGTTCCCCTCTTAACAACTCGGAGCTCCAGAGGACCAATGGTGTTGGTCTTCCGGGAGCTAACATACCCTGCATCCACAAAAGAACGATCCAAACAATTGCAGCATTCTTCCAGTACCTCCTCGCTTACTTCCCCACTGATTTCCCAGAATATCACATAGTGACCAGGGTTGGTCGATAAGTCGACGTGACTAGAGAAATCCAGCACTTCCAGCTTTTCCTCCGTGTTTAACTTGGATGCTGCTTCGACCGCGAGCTGTAAATCTTTCTCGGTGTTCTTGTCGATGTTTATGGTGAGCATGAGGTTTCCTCTGCAGATAAATTTCAGCTCCGGGCTCAAGTTATGGAAGCCCGTAACCTTGACCACATCCCCTAGCTTATACCTGTATAAACCTGCCGATTACAGTTGAAAGGGAAATCAAGAATCAGACAATAATTGACATGCATGAGTGTAGGCAGTTCTGTTTTACATGATCCTACACCTTTTCCAGCACGGAACACAAAAACAACCAATGCAAAGGGTGTGTCTTGTCTTAATCAACTTGGTCAGTTATGTGTGTGTTAAAGTCGGTTGTACGAAAATCAAAAACGTATTCAAAGGAGAAAGATTTGCCACACAAATTGTATGAAATGCAGGAAAAAGATTACCTGCAAAACTGGTGATTATAACCTCGTATTCTTCACCAACCTTAACTTCAGTCAAACCCACTGGCTTGGCCTCCTCAACATTCTCTTTCAGAGGAATGAACTCAAAATATCCAATATTCGGGACCACGACATAAGTAGCCAACTCAGGGGGTACATTTGGATTGACATTTGCCCCAATCCAACCCTCTGAAGAACCGTAATCAGCACTTATAAGAGGCAAATCCCTTGCATAATGCCTCAGCTTTTTCAGATAAGGCTCCATGGAACCCGTCATGATCCCATAGATGTATTTCACATTAGGGAAAAGCTCCGGTATCAGTCCGTACCAGTTATTCAATCCCAAGCATTTCTTGTGAATCAAATCAGCTAGTTCAGGATTTGGCTTCAGCAATTTGGCCATCGCCGATCGGACCGAAGGGAAAGTGATCCGGCTTGTCAATACCCCTTCCCTTATATCAGCACAAAGCTCTTCCCAAACTTGCTCGAATGTTCGAAATGCATGAACAATGCTATGGGAAAAGGTGGACGAAATGAACTGAATTTCTTCACGGAAAATCAGCCCACATAAGAGATGGCAGTACAAGGATTGGTGGAAATCAGGACCAAATATCACTTCATCAGGGCTGCAACACTGCGATTGCATCGCTTTCATCGTGTTCTTGAACTGAGAATTGTGAAAGACATTGGTAGTCGCCGTTCTGGCAATCAAACCCCCTTTGGTTTTGCTTTGTTTGCTACTGTAAATGAGCTGCAAAGCCTTCCCATTCTCAATAGGAAATTCTCTGTATGACAATACTGAAACAGGTTAACATCATCCAATCTCTACCATTTATTTCAATAATAACAATTCAATACTACCAGACCTTGTTCTAAAAGCATATGAAGTACGGTATATCTGCATAGTACTTTCCATTAATTCGTCATTGAAAAGCAGAAATTTGGGCTTTCCTTGACTAGTCCCAGAGCTGCAGTTTGCAAACCAAAAACCAGCTCTCAATTCTGAAAAATCAAATCATAAAAAACAAAGATTAAAAATATGTATACCTGAGAGAAATGGTGGTTATCGGTTTGCCGGTGAGAATCGGAGAGGAAGAACCATCGACAATTCGTTGAATATAAGGCTGCAAGTCATTGTGAGTGACGAGAGGAACACAAGCTTTGAAGCTTTCAGGGTCGGTTCTGCCATTGAGGCCCAGGTTTTGAAGATATTCAGCACATCCATTTTCTTCTAAAATCTTCTTTAAAGTCTCCCTTTGAACATTCTCGGCATCTTTTGTCATCGATTCAAACTCTTCTATCAGTTTATCCACGTCCAGAAGTTCCATCTTTTCTATTATCGTTACTGAAACTCTTCTTTCAGTTTATCCACGTCCAGAAATTACCACGAACTTACAGAGATCCATGAAAAAGTAAACGCTAAAAGTCAGCCGTGGTAGTAGTAGTAGAAGAAGAAGGAGAACTGTTATTTTTCATAAATTCCGTAATATGTTAATATTATGGGAAAAAAAATAGCTAAATAAGTGAGTTGGAGACGATTAAAAACTTGAATCGAATCCACTTAACTCCATTACCTCACCGAAACTTTTAAAAAAATAAAAAATAAAACTCCAAAACTAAGTTTAATTCTTCAAAGATAAACATCCCCGCACGTTCATCAGCCTTCTAAACAACCAAAAGAACCCATTAAGCACTAACCGAACATTATAGAAAACTCGAAACAAATCAAATAACAAACAGAACTCTAATTTCAGCATACCTCGAAAATCCGAATCTAGAAATCTCCCTTCTCTCAGCAGTTTTAGAGCATGAATTAAATAACTCTCAATTGGGAATAGGAGGAGCAGAAAGAGAGGTTCTCAAAAACACCGCGTTGTCCTCAGCCGAAAACAAAGAGAAAATTTTAGAATTTTCTGTATGTACGGAGGTGAAGTTGGGGGGGGGTGGGGGGGGTTGAGTTGGTCAATGGATATTTGCGCCGGCCTTCATATATAAACCAATCTCGAGTCTTTTAAGAGTAAATACCATCATAATTTTATTCTTGTTATTAATTTATATCCATTAATATTTGGAGAGAAATTCTTTTATATATAAGAACCAGAATTAGTTGGCCCTCAAATTTGTCTGCTACAAATAAATTATAGACAAATAATAATAATAATATCGAATTTATAATGAAGAGTAGTGAAACGCAAAGTTAATCTAATTATCTCATCAATCATTTTATTATGCTCTCATGACATATGATTAATTAAAACCATTCAAGATCGTGATACGAGTCTTCGAATTCTTCTAAAAATTGGCAAATTCTGTGATCTTCATCTCCTTTCAGAATGTCGACTGTTTTCTTGCAATTCATTTTCAGCGCAACTTTCCTATCACCCCTCTCTTAAATGATCGATAATCTCTCATAAACTCCTCATAATTTTGCCTCCAGTATATGGCATGAACCATTTCTTTGGCTAAAATCTCAAATCCAGCGACCATCATGATCTCGTGCAACTCTTTTTACTATCATCATAAAGTTAAAGCTTGATATAGATGCATCCGTATTAACTTTAAACCATCCAAAATTCGAAATGTAACCACTGATCATAAGCCTTCTTTTGCTGCTGTAACAAAGTTGCTGCTTGTATCTCTACAAGCCATACGACTACACCAGTCTAGGATCCCTTCTTTCTCCATGTAATTCTCATCAAACAACCTTTGGTTTCTCCACTTTTAAGGACCCCGGCAAACTAGACTGAATCTATTGTCCCAGTAATTTTTACCAAATGCAGGATGGGCATTCTTCGACAGATTCACCAGCAACCAAGAGTTAAAAGTCTAGTTTCATAAACATATACTATTAATATTTTAACAATTCAGCCATTAAATTTATCAAAATATTTATATTTATCATGCATATAAAATTTTGAATTAATATAATATTCTTATTATATTGATTTAAAATATTGTATTTGCTAATATATATTTAATTATTGAATTTTTTTACATAAAATAAATAATTAAAAATTTTAAATTTATATTAAATTTGACATGCATAATTTACTAGAATAGAGAATGAACTATGATGGTTAGATTATTAAAATATTAATAATATAAAAAATTTATATACTTTAAGAATTTAAATATTAAAACCTAACGAGTGGTTCCAGTAGTTAAAATGATATTGTTTATTCTAAGAGACCCGGATTCGAGTATCTGTGTGTGCAAGATATGTCTGCGTTGTCAAAGGATTAAAAAAATATGAACAAATATTATTATTAATATAATCACACCAATTTATTCAAAAAAAATATTTACTTTGAATTTATGTTGATATTTATCCTTTTGAAAATTTTTCCTTATTTTAGTTTAAAGATCTTTAAAATATTTTTCATTTATTTTTTAATATTAACTATAATATAATTGAAACAATAAAATATCAATGTCCACTTTTAAGTCTTGAATACAAATGACTTATTTATTTTATTCCTCTTCTTGATTTTCCTACTTAAATACATTAAATATGAGGTTGATTGAGTCATAGCTCGATTGATATATATATTCTTGTCAATGTAAGAGGATGTGGGTTTGAGGGCGTTAAAGCGCATTATCTTACTATTATATGGGTCTAGGAGGAGTTATAAGTAGTTTCAAATATTGTATCAAAAAGAGCTGTAATCAGAACTTATAATTATATAATAAAAATACCGACTAAAAGGTTAATTTTTTAAATATAACAACTTGCATGGCAATCTACGTGTATTTCATACTATTTTTTATGAACATTTTATAGTTCTTTTTTGGAATTATGATTTTTTATTTTTTAATATATAATTCGAATTATAAGATAAATAATGTCATGTCAACATGAAACACGTCTGGATTGTCACACTATTATCATTAAAAAATAATGATTTAGCCAGTATTTTTATTAAAAAAAAAAAGTAAATTGACTCATTTTGAAATAATAGTCAAATTTAACTTAAAAAAGAATAGAAATCAAATCGGTAAAAAATATAAACGTGGAGGGTGAAATTATCATTATGCTAGAAAAAAAAAAACAAATAAAATTCTTTTGTTTTTTATATTAAACTCGATAACTAATATCTGGTGACCGTTGTATATTCCACACATCTCCAAATCAGTAAATTTTAAGACTAGTAAGATATGATATTTTTAGTAATATTGATAATTACAAAGGGTGTTGACGTTGCGATCTAAAATGGTGCAACTGTGTGGCGTGTGGGGTGTGGGGTGTGGGGTGTGGGGTGTGGGGTGTGGGGTGTGGGAGAACCTTTCTTTTTGGTATTAGGATGAATTGGATGAGTAGGGTGCTCAAATTCGGTTAAAATTGAATTAATCGATTGAATCGATTTAATTCGGTTAATTAATCGGTTAATCGATCGGAGATCGGTTAAAGATTTTTCAAAATTTTAATCAACGATTAATTTGGCTCGAAATCGAATAATTCATTGAATTAACCGAACTTAATAAATAATATTATATGTTATAAGTATTAGGCTATTACTAATTCATCAAATGAATATTATCTTTTTTTTATATGTTTTATACTTGTTTTAACAAAAAAAAAAACATGTAAATTTTAGTTAATTCGGTTGGTTAAGTTAATTCAGTTAACCAACCGAATTAACTATTGGTTAAATTATTTTAAAAAATTTGATTCGATTAATTATTAAAAAATTAAAAAATTCAATTAATTCATTTAATATTAATTCAATTCGATTAACCGATCGATTAATTGTTTCAACCTTACAATTAGGAGTCTCTACTTGTGCTTAAGTTAACTTTGTATGTCATCTCAATACTATTATGTTTATTATTGTGGATGTTCTATCTTATGCGTCTTCCATAAAAAAATATTTTATTTTAATTGATAAAACGATAATTTCATAAAAAGAATTTCTTGTTTATAGTTTACACTTTAGTTCTTGATTATGCAACATTTTTTTTTCTCATTATGTATTGTATTTACATGGTCACTATTTGCAATTATGTAACATTATTTAAGTACATTTAATACAATTATAAACTTAGCTACACCATATGAACTTATCAGGTGTTAAACAATTTCTTTACTCAAAAAACGTTTAGTCAATTTAACTCTTAACAATTGAAGATTCAAATAAAATTCTTCCAATGCACCAACGAAAAACAAAGCGGAAGCAACACAAAAGTTGAAATAACTTGAAAGATGAAGAAAGCCATAGAAAAGCAAGAATACAAGAGAAAATATTTGAGTGAATGCTCTCAAGAATTCAATAACTCAATGAATGACTTACAATGAGGGAGAGAGACCTCTATTTATAGTTGAACCTCTTAAAATCAACGGTACATATTAAAGCACATCAATGGCTAGAATTAAAAGTTATTTACAAGTGAAATCTCTAAAATTAGAGAATTATATCTTCTATAATATTACATATCATATCTATGATTGCATATCTTCCAAGATCACGTTCCATTTTTGCCATATTTGTCATATGTAAGCTTTAAACCCTAAACGTATAATTAACTTTGTTAAATGAATGTCGATAATAGCAATAGAATGACCGCAAAGAAATAAGAAAAAAAAATACACAGATTTTACGTAGAAAACCCTTTCGTGAGAAACTAACTACAGGCAGAGGAGGAAAAATTCACTAATGTTGAAAATTGAATTATACAAAAGGAGTTTCGACTACATCTATTTAAAAGGTTGAAAATCCTTATTCTAATTAATGTCAAATAGAAAAAGTGTAATTCTATACGAATTCTACTTGTGCGACATGGTCCGGATCACACAATTCTAACAAACTTTACAGTAAATTATATATATATACAAAATTAGCATTATATAATTAAAATAGATTATTAATAATAGATAATCCTATGTATAATTATGATATTAACCTTAAACTCTAAACGTGTAACTAACTTTATAGTAGATATATTTAAATTGCTTTGAGATTGTTATGCTTGATTTGTTTGTATGGTTATTTAACTACTTTTGTTAATTTGCATTTATTTATTGTTAATGTTGAACAAATTTTATTTTAAAATTAATTTTTTGGCTTAATTTTATATTATTTTGCATATTCGGATTCGGATTTTTATAGATTCATATATTCAACATATAATTAAAAATGTTAAGTTTGTATTTTGCAAATTGTTATGAAATTTTAATTTATTCGGAATTGTTATATTTAAGTTATTAGGTGTATTTAAATTGTTGTGAAATTATTATGTTTAATTTGTTTAGATTATTATTTAATTAATTTTGTTTATTTGCATTTATTTGTTATTAATTATAAACAAATTTTATTTAAAATTATTTTTTATTTGATTTTATATTGTTTTGCTGATTTGGATTTGGATTTTTTCCAATTTGGATATTTGACATATGATTGAAAATGTGAAATTCATATTTTTTACTGATTCAGATATTTAGCGGATAATAATATTTAAATCGAATTCAGATTTAGATACTAATACTCGAATAATTTGTAGATTCAAATTTTTAAATAAATTTATCGATTTAAATTTAGATAATTCAAAAATTACGGATATTCAATCTGTTGACATCTCTAAGCAGTTCTCAACAAATAATATAGTTGCTCAACAAATAAGTAATTCTCCACAATTTTTTTAAAAATTGAAATTAATTTATTTGATGTTGAAAACTAGGAATGAGGAAAGTTAAGGATTTTGTATATTAAATAAAGTTTGTTACCTTAAAAAATATTTAGTAAATTAAATTAATTTCAGAACACAATGCATACTTTTAATTTATTTGTCAATGAAGATGTTGAAACATAAACATAAAAGTTATCATTGAAAGGTACAAAACATGTCACCATATCTAATTAATTTATAATCTAAGGAAGAGTATAAAATATGAAAATAAAAATTAAATCTTGAAATTCGAAAATAAAGAATCCTAAAAATGTAAATATAAAATTCTCTCAATTTTTAATGAGTGTATTTTCTAAAATTATAAAAAAAAACATATTTATAGGTTAAATTCATAGGTTAAATAATAATAAAATAATTTAATTGAAATAAATAAACAAAATTTAACTGAAAAATTATTTTTTAAATTTAACTGAAATATGAGTCATACTCAACAAATATTTTTATACAATGCTGTTTCAATCAAATCATTCAATGGGTTTTGAGATTTTTTACTTATTTCTCATATTTTCTTTTTCCCCAACTTAAAATTCTATTCTTGATTTTTGTTTTAAAAAGAGATAAATCTTAAAATTATATATAACTTATGGTTTAATGTATAATTATAAACATAAATTTTAATTTTATTTTATTTTGATTTGATATAATTTTCACACTGTTGAGATTCTCAAGCAAATCCTTGTTATTTGACAATCCAAGAGACTAAAAATGAGTCTTTATTTTTATTTTTTTCTTTTTTCGTTTATTTAATTCTTATTCTTTGCAAGTTTTTTCTTTTCTTTTTTTGTGTACTTAGTTGTTGGGATTTTTTAGTATTGTGTGATGAGTGGTGGCCAAGATTGTGACTTGAGCTATGGTGTGGACAGCTTTAGAGTGTTTTCGGATCTATTTAATTTTATATGTGAATTTGTATTTAAAAAAAACACACACTTTGCACGAGTCTTCTAATATTAATTTTATATCAAGAAAATTAGGTTGGATCAATTATTTTGGATTTATTATTTTTAATATTACATATTTAATTATTAGTCATAAATATAACTTTTTATAGGGAATATCATATTTAAATCTTATAGATTCGATGCAAATGAATCACTCTTTACTATCTATTATCTGAATCCGTATCCTTACACTTGATTACAAAATAAATACTTTCAACAAGATTTGAACCCAAAACCTTTTATATTTAAAACCAAGCTTTAACCATCAATACTTGTCTTATTGATCATAATTTATACAAATTAATAAGTAACATATAAAAACATAAAAAGTATTATTATAAAGTTAAATATAATATTTTTTATTAAAAAATATCTTCTTTAACATCTCATTCTCTTAACACTCTTTTAGCTTCTCTTAAATCTTTTTTTTTTGTGCCCGTAAATCTAACTGAACAATAAAATAAATCATCAGAATCCTTAAATTTGAAAATTTTATTAATACTTATATGATTAAAATAAACATTATAATATGAATTTGTTTTATAATATATCAATTGCTATAAATAAGTAAATTACAAATGTATAATAATTATACAATTATGATATTATAACTCGCTTTTTTCATTAGTGATATGAAAATTAAACCTTAAATGTGCAATTAATTTTATGAAAGATTATAAAATATATAATTAAGATAGATTATTAATGAAACGCGTTCTTATATATAATTATGTTTTTATATTAGTGATATGTAATTTTTTTTTGAATATACTAGTGTGATTACATGATAGTATTTGTTAATATTTTTTTAATCATTTGACATCGCACACACACCTTATATACACAGATGCTCGAATCCGAATCATCTAAGATAAACATCATTTTCTTTTTCACTGTGACTACTCATTGGATTCTAGTGATATGTAAACTTAAATACAAATTGAATAACTAACTTTATAATAGATTATAATATATGCAATTAGCATTATACAATTAACATAGATTAGTAATGATATGTAACTTTATATACTATTATAATTGAAATTGTTAAATTTAATATTTTTATAAATTCAAAAATTCAATGAATAATAATATTTAATTCGAATTTGGATTATAATATTCAGATAATTTATAAATAATTTACAGATTTAAAAATTAGAGATATTGGATTCCTAACTTTTTAACATTCATAAATGAAAAAAAGTAGTAATGAAAAAAGGAAAAAGAAGAATGATCGGCGCGGCGAAGAAGGGAGTACCATGATAGTTAGCCTTCAACTTTGACCACTCAAATCCAAACACATGCTCAAGTGGAACACCTTTGCCTTTTGTCTGTCCGCAGGTCTTTTATTAATGTTGCAAAAGTGAAGATGATATAACTTGTCCGCAAACTATAAAAATTAATAATTCAAATCCCTAATTTTTTTTCTCCAATTTGTTACTTTCTTTTTTATTTTTCTTAATGACGGTGTTAGTTTTTGGGTTAGTTATCACCTATCTTTTTTTCCTATCCATCGATCCTCTTTTTATTTTTTCTTCTCATTCACTTTATGCATGTTTTTTTTTTTAGTTTACAGATCTATTTTATAGGTGTTTTAGTTATCTTTACAAATTGTGATGGACAGATGACAGTACCAATCAACGTTGAAATGCCACCGATCACTGACAATTTCTTTTAGAAAGAGGTTAGCTCTTCGTTGACTTCTTAATTTATTTCTGCTTTGAGAGTTTCAAAATAATAAATGATTTCATAAGTCAGTTTGGACTCGTGTTATCTTAAGTTTTATATTTTTTTGTTTGTTTTCCCATTGTTTAATAAGTTTTCACTTTTAGAAGTTTTTGTCTACTTTTGTAGTACACTTTTTATCTTTACTTATGCATGTAGTCTTGCTTTTGCGAGTAATTTTAGGATTAGTTTTATCGTCGTTCCCTTTAGTTTGGTGGATACTCGATTTTTTTGTTGATTTATGCCCGTCGTTTTGGACTATCCGAGGTTAATTTTCTTATTGTATTAAGTGCTTGCAATCACTCCTGATATGTTGTGCTTAAGTTGTGATATAGCTGATTGTCATCGTGCCATAAAGTTTTATTGATGCTGAAATTGAAGCTTTTGTTGTGTTGAAGGAGCTTGTCCTTTAGCTCTACAACAGGTGTTTGTTTTTTTTTCAAATTGTATGATTTTATTCATTGAATGAAATAATGAATTTTTTTTCTTAAAAAAAAAATTATCCGCAAATTGAACTCGATGTGATGATTTGATGATCAAGTGTATTCACCATCCGAAATGTGACCTGGATTCGAATCACGCTAATCACGTTTATTATTCGAACTTTGTTTTGTAATTATAATTAAAACAAAAAAAAATTATCCGCAAATTAATTAAGATATCCAGAAAGTTGTGATTTCCATTTTAAGTTTTAATTTAATGAAAGTTATGGGTCCTATTTCCCATACATGTTTCCCTTTGGAGAACCAAACCCATGCTTTATGTAGCTAACACAACGAACGCGTTAAACTGCCCATTTCCCCCATCGTTTTTCACATTTTCTTACCTCTTTCAATCCAACACTTGCTAACTAACATCCCGACCCCTTTTTTTTTATAGTGATTATTTAAATCCAAGCTATTTGTAAGGAAAATTAATACTCCTCCAATATGTCATAATTTAGGGTTCATAATTATGTTTTTGTTTATTTTTTTTTCATGTTTATTATAATTACATAGGTAAAATACTAAAAATTTAAAATTTAAAATTTTTATAGAAAATTAAATTAAATTATCAACTTTTAAAAGGACCAAAATTTTAATTGAGAATCCAAATAATTGGGATTATTTTAATTTGGATTATGATGCATGATGGAATAAAACCAATTAATTTGAATATGCTAAATTTAGAAGGTAGAAGCATAAGCCAACTTGGAATAGATTTTTTTTTTTTAAAACATGTTTAGAGCATATTTGGGTTATGTTATTTCCTTATTGTCCCTCAACTTTTCAATGCATTTTGAAACATGTTAATTGAGTTTGTTAGTTAAGTTATGGTTGTTTTATTACAGCATGCATGAGCGGAATTTTCTATATGAGTATTAAGCTTTGGGTTGATTTTTTTTAATTTAATTTTTAGGAAAATTATTATATTTACAATCTGTAAAGAATTTTTAGACTCTACAAACATGTTAAGGATGTGACATGTATCCCATTGAGTATAGTAAAAAAAATTTAACATAAAAACAGACCAGTCACTTTTTCATATTTTTAATCATGCATGCTCGTGGAGTCTAAAAATTACACTATTAATCATTGAATTACTTTTGTCATTAAATTTTTTAGATTTTAATGTCAAATAAATTCTTTTAATCCAGAATTTCTCCCATTCACTTGATTTGATATTCAAATTTCATGGAAAAAGAACTTTTACTTTGTAATAGTAAACGGCGTGGAACATGAAAATTGCTTTTCCAGGTAGGAAGAGAAATGGAATCCAAATTCCAATAATCAAATATTCACCAAAACTTAGTTGACTTGTCGTACCTACCAATCCTTTAACATAAACAAGGTGATTGTCAATGATGATTACTTAATTCTCATTATCAACTAATTACAAGTCTTGTTTTGAAAAGTACGATGAAATGAAAAATCAACACGCTCTGACTAATCCCCACAACAAAGGCCTATGGTCGAACCAATCCTTTCAAGATGGCACACTGTCAGGGAAGGATAAGCAGAAACTAAGACATCATTACCCTTTCAAGCACTGGTTGTCTGATGAAGGTTACCACTGAACCATGTGAACTGCGGGCCATGAAAACCAAGTTCCACGAGACCACTATCGAAGATAAAACCATGAAACAAATTACTAACTCCACCCCGAGTGGGAGCCACTGCAAGGTGCCGTGTTAAGTAACTGCTACCAAAGATATTTCCTTTTTTTTATTTATTTCTCGATTAGAACCGACCCTATAACTAAATCTCTATATTTGTAAGCTCATTAAAAAGATAGATGTTGACCACGAGTTTTAAAGTTGTTCCATATCCTTCAAATTTTACGAGCTATTGAGTATTTGTTCAACTGCTTTCTACAGGGAAAGAAGAATCCTGAGACTGATCGCAATTGAATGCATTTACAAGGCAGGCTTATATTTCTGGAAAAATAAGCCGTGTGTTGCAGTTGAAGTTGCTAGCAAGAGCTGAAGAAAACGGAGCTCGACTTTGCTAGTTATATTATGGATGTGAACATGATTCATGTAAACAATCTGTGGCCCAGGATGAGACCAGCAGCAATCTAGCTCTTAGCTCAAATCCCAAAAATCCTTTTTGCTGTTTGATGTAATATAAGCTTTGGTTTTTTTTTTTTTAAGGAGTTAATATTGAAGTTTTTTCTCCCATTTTTTAATAGAGGAAAACATAGTATTTTTTTTTTTATGGTTTTGTTTTGTTCTAAGGCTGCTTACATAGTTTTATGTTTGGAAGCAACTAAAACAATTATTAGTTATCTCATGTTTTTCAAATGACTTTTTTATTTCCTCCTGTTTAAAACCAATAAAGTAGGTTATATATTATTTTTCTAATATTATATATTATAATTTTTACTAATTCATATTTTAATAATAATTATATTAAAAATGTTATTAAATTATATATTATTTTATTAAATTGTATTTAATAATAATTATGTTAAAATATAATTAAATTATTTATTATTTTTATTAAATTATATTTAATAATAATCTTATTAAAATTTAATAACAATAATCATCTACCTAAAACAATTCTGTTAAGGGTATTTTAATCATTTAAGCCTTTTTATCTTATGCTATTACAGCACCATTCCATTCAATCAAATACAAAAATACTATTACAGTTTTATTTCATTTCATTCAACCAAACAACTGAATTACTGATTACAGTCATATTTTATTACAGCGAACCAAACGTGATATAAAAGTGAGTAAATTAACTATTAACATCAAAAACCTTAATAGCAAAGGCATCATTCCACAGCACCCAAATCCAAAAAAAAAATAAAAAAACCCTAGGTTTCAACATGAAAAGAATGTGAGAATCTAGATTTTATAATAAACTTATCAGCCCTTTCCCCACTAATCTTTGTTTTCATTAAAGCGACCAAATTTGACTTATGAAAGCCATCAAATTATTAAAAATTTTGAAAAAGCTAGGGCTAGCAACCCTTTGACAATCCCTAAAAGGAAATGAATAATGGGTAATGTAATTTCCTCAACCCGGTTCGGATATTATGGCCGAATTTTGAAGATTACATTGGTCATCGAAATGATTTAGTAAAATTATCGGAGCCTACGAAATAATCATTTTAAAACTTTTATTAATTTTTTTAAAAGAATTTAACGGTTATCTTCTTTTCACTAAAAGATATAATTTATTTCCAAAATGATAGATGTTAAGGTTTTCATAGCAAAGGTTGATTTTCAATTTTATGCATATATATTTCAAAAAACAATTCACTTAATAATGCAACGGAAAAATGATATTTAACATAAATTTTAATGAAAATTAAATTTCATGCAACATTAAATCAAATTCCATATTTTAGCAATATTAAAATCAAAGAAAATGTCATGCAGGTCAAATACGCTCAAAACCTAAGTCTCATACCATATTTCAAATAAAACAATACAATCTCTTAATAACAAAAATTTTAAATAATAAATCTAAAATACTTTAAAAAAAAAAAAAACAATCCAAGCCTGAGTCCTCAGGATACCGAATCTGCATCCTAATCTAATGGTTTATCTATAAATATGAGAAAAAAAATGAATTTAAAAAACTCAATGTAATTAATAACAAGAAAATTAGTGCAAACATTAGATAAAGCATACAAAAAATGTAAGGAATTGGCGGTTTACTGAGACCAACAACTACCGCTGATCTTGCAAAATGACCACGTTTACCAACGGCAGTATTGTAATAAATTTTAATCACCGTCCTTAAGACATTAGCTATAACCCTCATCAATTTTTTTTTTTTTTGTGTAATAACTATAAGACAAGTTTGAAAGTCTAATCCACTCAACAGCTTTAGAAGGGTGAGCTTCATTAGTAGAAAGACTATGACACCATGGTTGCACTGTTAAGTAGGGGCGAAGTTAGAAAATTTTTTTAAGGGGTCGAAGTTGAATTGTAATTTTTACGATAGTAAAAATTACATTAAATTAAATTTTTACCATTTTTAGGGGGCCAAAGTGTAATTTTACCTTTACTAATTTAAAATTTTAAAAAAATTTAAAAACCTAAATAAAAAAAAATTCATTTTAGGGAGATCAGGGTCCCTGCCAACCCCTCTGATTTCACCCCTGATAGTGTGCATAAACAAGCCAATACCCTCTTATAAGAACTTCGTTATAATCCTCCTTGTCATGAAATTTTACTAAAAAATAGTCATTATCCAAATAAACTATTTGGAAGTTCCTTGAAGGCTTCCACAATGCTTGGATCTGTCTTGACAAAGCTTTATAACCAATACTTCTCTCTAACAGTCTAACTATTATTACATTCTCCATATTCTTGTCAATCAATTTGTGAACTCTCTCAAAAAACTTAATCTCGAGATATGGGCCCTCCTCAGACACCTGAACATCACATTTTTCCAGTGAGATCTCATCTGCACTTGATATTCCATCCAGAGGTTGTGTATTCACCATAAGAGTATCCCAGAAAGAAGGTTTATCACATTTAGTCTCATTCAAGGATAATTCGTTCGGTTGAAGGCTCCCCTCATCTTGATTCCATACCTTTTTCTTCACCCACTCCAACTTCGATGAGATTAGAGAATCCAATCACTTATTACTGGTCGGTGAGAGATTTGCCACCATAGACACATCCTTTTTTTTCATAGCCATATTTTGGCATAGAATATTTTGAAATAGAATTCTTATCAAATCAACCCTAAAACTTAAATCGAACATTAAGGGGATGTTTGGTTCGCCAAATGTAACATTACGACTCATAATGTTACATTTTAGAATGAGATTATAGTGCTTGGATTGTCAGCATTTCGGCCCTCCAATAATCTCGCATTAAGGAATTGTGTCAAGATGTCGAAATATATGGTGTAATACCATTACGACCCATTTCTCTAAGTTATCTTAGATTACATGTGTAATCTTAAATTTTGGATCAATTTTCCCTTTATTTTTATTATTTTAATTAAGTTAACCTTTTTTTTCTTAAATAAAGTTTAAGACTAATTAAAAAAATTTATATTTTTTTTCTTAATAGTGAACCGTTGGATGCCATACATTACAATTATAATTATTATATTTTGGTTACTAATATAATAATTATGGTTGGTGTTGCAATCACTTTTCATGAACTATTTTAATTATGATTTATAAATTTATTTCAAGATCATATATTTACTTATTAATATATAGATTGTAATAAAAAGTAAAAAAGGTAATAATTTATCGTAATTTTATGAAAATTTAGACTAAAAAATATTAAAAGAACTACACTTGCTAAAAAATAAATTCTATAACAAGGACAATTGAGTAAAATGTGCTTTTAAGTAAATTTACATTCCATCAACCAAATATTGGAATCTTACATTTCACCCAAATGAACAAAACAAGGTAATTATATATTTCATATATAATCTTACCTTCTCGCAATCCTATTATGGAATGTAACCTAAGATTCGCCAAAAAAAAATGCACCCTAATAAGTTAACATGCTAGCTAGTTTTGAGTATCAAAATGTCTAACTTTTACCAAATAAAGTCTTAATACAAGCTAATTGCTAATTATTTGTTTTTAATTAAGAGTCGATATTAAAATATTAATTTATTTAATGCTAATTTTTAATTTATTTGTATTTGTGTTTAATTTATTAAATGCAGTGTGATGACGACTTTAAGATTAATATTATTAATTAATTATGAATTTGTATCAAATCAATTCTAAAATTTAAATTAAACACTAAAAATTAACATGTTGCCATGAGTACCAAAATATATATCTTTTACCAAATAAAGTCTTAATCCAAGCTAATTGATGATGATTTTCTTTTAATTAAGAACTGATATTAAAACATTAGCATATGAATTTACATAATCTATAAATCCAAGACTTTATAAGTAAATTAGCTATACTTTAATTTTAAAATTGGTTCTTAATAGGGTTATAAATGAATAAAGTGTTCGATAAACAGCTTCAATTATGTTCGTTTATCAAGGTAATTAAACGAACATGAACTAAAATTTGAGGGTCATTTATTAAATGAATCGATCACAAACAATGCTTGTTCAATTCATTTTTATCTATGAACAGGTTTGTTTATATTTGTTTAAAACTCAATTATTGTTCGCGTATTATATTTTAATAAATTTTTTACTGTTGGTGTGCTTATTTTATTTATAATATAATTAATAATATTTATATTTGATTGCTTTTAATATATGTTTTTTTTTTTTTTGTTTATTATTTATAAACATTGTTCATGACCTTCATTGATTGTATGTTCATGAACATGTTCATTTAATTTAAACAAATGAATATAAATATACACAATTTCAAATAAAGGAATACAGTCACAATTCTGAAATTTTTAATGAACACGAGCCAAACATGAACAAACCTAATAATAAACAAATGAATATAAATCGAGTTATGTCTGTTCAAATTCAGTTTGTTTATTGCTCTAGTGTTAAATCAAACTTGTCTCGATTTAAAAAAAAAAGGTAACGAATAAGAATAGGACACACAGCACATTCTTATTGGTCTGACTTACATTTTTTTCTTAAGTAGAATAAGACAAAAAAAAAAAACCTTAAGGATGAATGTGAGAATTAAGGTATAGTTAAGGGGTTAATTTACTATAAAGTCTGAATCCACGGTTGAAGTGGGGGTATTGGGCCATCCCGGCTAGTGCTTTTGGGATTTTGCAATAGAGATGGGCAAAGATGAAAGGCTTAATTTGGGCCTCGTTTGGTTTAGCTGAGGCCGTAGCCTATGAATGAAGCTAAACAATCTTTTTATATATGGTTGAATTAAACAAAGGGTCTTTTTTTTCTTTTTCTTTTTTTTGGGGGGGGGGGGGGGGGGGGGTTCCATTAAGCTTTAATCATCATTTGTTTTCATTTATATAGTACTTTTTTTAAAAATAAAATTGAGGTTTGAAAATTAGTGAATCAAAATGGGAACAAAATCAACTAAAAAATTGGAATATTTTGAAAATAATTAAAGTGAAAAATTAATAAGATATTTCGCCCTATATATATATAATTTGGTTTAATGTATTAAAGGTAAATAACTTTGTTAAACTAATAAATAAATAATTTCTTCTGGCATCGGTTGGAGGTGTCATGCGAAATTCGAATGGGGAGTGAATAGTAGGCTTTGGCATGGTTACAGGACTTGCTGAGATTTATCAAATTGAAGCACGAGCTATTACTGAGGGGTTGAAGCTGGCATGGATGAAGGGTATTAGGTAAATTGAAGTAAATTGTGATACTGCGATGCTTATTGATACCATCAGAAATGGTTTAGCTGTACTAAGCATTGTTCCTGATGTTCGACCGATACACGATTCGTGCACTAAAGATTGGCTGGTGAGATTTCGACATGTCATGCGAGATAGCAATAATGCGACGGATCGATTGGCAACGACGGAATTGAGAAGTTTAAATAAAGTGATTATCTACCAAAATTTACCCCAGAATGTCATATTCTTATTCGAGGAAGACGATCGCATTTCTTTACTTAATGATATAAATTCTATTTATACACTCCTAATCATTAGGCATGTTTATTTGTTCCAAAAAATATAATTAAATAATTTCTATTTAACATTTAAAATTACTCGTTAATCAATGGATGGAGTATTAATCAAATTGGCATAGTTACTCGTTAATCATATTTGTGCAACCTAAGAAAAAAAAATTGATCTTAAATATGCATCGAAAATAAATAACATTCTTATATATATATATATAAAATAACAAAAGATTCAAAGATTAATTTGGAATATTGATACACCCTCAATTATTGGTTAAAAATTGTTGTTAGTCTCTTGTGGATTTAGTCCAAACAATTTAGTTTTGTCATTTAAAATTTTTTTTTTATTTACTTTTTTTTTTAATTTTAAAATTTCAATTTCAAGCTGATTAAGTTGTATCAGTTTCAAAATTTTATACCATAAACTATGATGTTAGCTTGTTATTTTCACATATTACTCATAAAAAGTTAATTAATGAATCTAACAATCGTGGTTTCGTGTCAAGATTGAAATTTTAAATACTAAAAAAGATCAAATTAGAGGAGGAGGAGTATGTGTACATAGAATTTAACAAATTTTTGTATTGCTACCATTTTTGATAAAATTTAAAAATCTAGTTGTTTTATATGAATTTATGATTGGCCTCTGAATCTTGTTATATATGGTGGAATGGTTGAAGGAGAAATAGAGAGAGGACACAACATTTGTTGTGGACATGCTTGGGTTGGGCCATTTAAATACATCCACACCAAGCAAACATGAAATTCAAAACACAACAATCTGTGGTAATTATGGTATTGTTGCACCATTTTTTCAGATAAGCACTGAAGCAAGCACCAACATCCATCCTTCACATTCTTCTCCTTCTGCCTTCTTATTGCTTCTTCTTCTTTTCAATTTTCAAAGCAATTAAACTCTCACTTACGATGACACATAATTGTACGTAAAGAAGCCACCTTTCCATTTTCTTGCTTTAATCCAGGACCAGGGTAGACTCATTTTTTACGTACACGCGATGTCCGAAGCTCCATTTCCATCGGCCCAAGAAAAAGAAGGGTCGTGTTTGTTGTTGCTGTTTTTGCCTCTCTTTCTCGATCTTGATTGCCCTCGATATCATCTTCGCCGCCGTTTTCTACTTTTCGGTCAACCCCAAATTACCACGCTTCCACGTCCGGTCATTCCAAACCCCTTCTTCAACGTCACAGAAACACCCGACGGAACCTACCTCGACGATCACGGTAATGGAAGTGAGGAATCCCAACGGGAAGATAACGTATTATTACGGCGATACGGCGGTCGACATCAGCGTCGGGGAGGCGAGGACGAGACTGAGCTCGGGACGGCGAAGGTGCCCAAGTTCACGTCGAAGAAACAAAACACGACGAGCTTGAAAGTGGAGACGAAGGCGAGCAACAAGCAGGTGGATAATACGGTGGCGAATAAGCTTCTGAGTGGGTACAAATCGAAGAGTTTGGCGGTGAATTGGCGGCCCGGACGAAAGTTGGAGTGGGAGTGGCGGGGATGAAGACCGGCATGTTGGGGTTACCGTTAAGTGTAAAGGAATCACCATGAAACAGCTCGACGGTGATGATATGCCTACCTGCCTCATCCACACCTTAAGATGGTAAACACGACGTTAAACTCTTCCATTTTCATTATTATTAAGGTCAAATAATGGTCTCCATCCCTCTACGAAGTCTAAATTGGATATTTAGTACCTATATTTTAATTTGACATTTCTTTTATAATAGGGATAATATATAATTTGGCCCCTAAACTTATTCATTTCTACCTATTTAGTTCCTAAATTTTTTGGACATTGCTATTAATTTTTGTTTAGTGGCATTACTAGTCAATCCAATGGTGTCACATGACACCCTCTTAAAATGTCACGTGGCAAACATAAAAAATAAAAAATATATAGACTTATATTTATGTTTGTCATGTGACGTTATGAGAGACTACTACGTGGCATCGTTAGATTGATTAGCAATACCACATCGACACAAATTATTAAAGTTAGTGTGGAGGTACCAACTTAATCGATGAAATATAAATTCAATGGCCAATTAAGTGTAAATGAACAATTACAAAGATGAAACTATATATTATTATTTTTATAATATACAGTAAAATATGTTCCATTTTAATTATTTGTTGAATTTGGGTGGTTATTTGATGAATCATTTATTTCCTTCTTCTTCTTATTTTTAATTAATAAAATTGAATTATATAGAGGCCCAAATGACCTGAAAAAAAAATAAATAAAAGAAGGAGGGAGAGAACATCCAAACCAGCCCAGGATTGGAACCGTCGCCATCTTTGTTTATACTCCAATCAAAGGAGATTCATGTTCGACATTGCATCGGATTTCGATTTATAAATAATATTTAGATTTAATTTACTGAAAAAGTCAAAATATTTGAGTAGTTATGAAAAATTCATTTGAATAAAAATAATTTAAAAAAAATTATTAAACGTAAAATCGTCCAAACATTAAAATATAACCTTTTTCAAAAAAATATATATATATAATTTTTTAAAGATATTTTGCAGAAGCAATTTTTAACGAAGTGGAACAGTTGAACATCTAATGCCACATGAAGACTTGAATTTTCTTCAAAAATCGATGATTACATAAAATCTCCACCCACCATTCTAGATTGCTCAAACACGTGGATGAATATCTGATCCAAATATGATTATCATATATTTGAAGGATTAAGATCATACATGAGCAGTTTCCAATGCTTTAAGAAATATAGGAAAATGGAAAAATGAAAATTCCAACATTAACTCCTTTCTGACGACATCCAAGTAAAAGGAAAGACCTGATCTGTTCTTTCACGCATCTCTTTTCAAGGCATTAAAATTTGCACAATCATTAGAGTCTCACATATTATTATTTAAAGGTTCTCAATTCCCTAAAAACACATGATCTAGTTTCTCCTTAATGTACATTAACCTTTTTGTTTTTTTTCAGGGCTTTCTCAGGACTCTGATTTTTTAAATAAAAAATTACATCAGTTCTGCCACGAGAGAGCTAACTTACAAACTGTCCCAAACATAGTTTCAATCCCCTAACAAACACCTACTATTTCATCCCTCTGCTAACTGTTAGCAGTAGTTTTGGGCTTGTAAATTATGCCAAAGCTACACGGTTTTGTCCGATTTAAAAATGTCAAAAATAACTCCGGTGTAAACTGCCGCTACTTCCTCAGCTGGCGGCCACAGCATCGGTTCTTGGACTCGCATCCAAGAGCTGATGCAGCTTGGCACCCGATTTTTTCTCGTACATTTCACCCTCTTTGTCCTCGTTTTTGTTCGTAATGATTTCCTGTGTCTGTCCTAGTTGAGCGTTTTTGAGTCCCTTCTGTATTACAGAAGAGTTTAAACAAGTTATTACAAGAAGAAGTTGAGATGGGGATAGATCGGGCGTGTGGCAAATCAAAATCGAAAAAGCTGAGAAGGAAGCTTAAAGTGCATACCGCTAATGTAGCATTTTCAAGCCTTAGTTTCTCCGATTTTTCAGTTAGTTGATTTATTTCAGATCTGAGTGTTGCATTCTCTGCAGTCAAGGATTCAACTTTACGGGCAAGCTCATCCGTCTCAGCCTACAAAAGAAGAATATGTCGTTAGGTAAAAAAGCTCAAAGAAGTAAACCTTTTAAGTTCTTAAGCATGCGATGTGATACATATATGGTATACCTGCTTCCTCAACCTTGACCTTCTAGCAGATTCTCTATTAGATCGTTTCCTCCTTTCCCGCTTCAGCTCTCGTTCATTCTAGTAAAATTTAATTTATGTTAGCAACAACTTAGGATAGCACTAAACCCTAAACCCATTGACTCAATGAATAAAACACTAAAATGTGCATTACCTTTCCACAATCAAAAGCATTAAATCCTTAAGAAAGCAACAACATGGATTCAAATCATATAGGCAAGCTAAAAAGCATGGCTTAGAAAAACAGGATAGAAATAGAAATAGAAATAGAAATAGAAATTCAAGATTTCCATTCACAAATACCTGCATCCAGACTTCGGGAGGCATTACTGCACAAGGTACGTTCGTAGGACTGGATTTAGCATTCATGGAGGAAGGGTTCCTAAGCTCCAAAGCCGTGGTCATGCCAGGAGAAAGTACAGTTCCAATTGGTTTAGGGGAAAGGGTTGTAGTAGCCTCTGCCACGGGAACTGCATTAGACTTTGCCTCAGTTTTACCATCACCACCTGCTAAAACAGAGACGATACATCAGTCAACCTAAACCTCCAGACGTGAAAGTGGATTGAATGTATCCCAAGTTTCAATAATTTATTTTTTCCATTCTTTTCATTTTCAAACACATGTTTCTTTTAGCAATCACAAAAAGAAATTTGCACATCGAAGTCATGAACCTAGCCTAAGTACTTTACTTTAAAGGAACCATGGAATCGCAAAATGTCTCAGATTTGACAACTATCCACCATCATACTCGGGTCAACTCTATTATTCATCAAGAATATACTTGGTGAAGAATGGAGTCATACCAATGGTTGGTGTTCCCTCCCTCCTCCTTTTCCTCCTACTTTGATCCGTCTGACCAAAGATGCACAGTGATAAAAATAAGCTTTAGCATTTTGTCTTTTAATCATTTCTAAAGTACCAGTCCAATAAAATAACTTTAAGAAAAATATATATAAAAAAAAACTGAAAAGATGTTAGAAAACAGATTAAACAGATGGGAAGGTGATCTCACCCCAGTTGTATTTCCATCACTACCATCAGTAGAACCTTCAGTCTCCGCACTGTCCACAATATCACAACATAAGTCAAGCTACGAGGAAAAATCACTTGGTTGTATAATCTCTGACAAACATATTCCTAAGGCAAAGCTTGATCTTAGAAAAATACTAATTTGTTCTGACAAGATTAACAAACCTCTGGGACAGTCTAGGTTCAGCTGCACCCTCATCATTCTCAGCAGTACCATTGCCTATTGACATAGCAAGGCCATCAAACCCTTTCATCTTCTTTGTCGAACCTCGTTCTGTATTTCCCGATGACTTAGTAGGAGTTTCCACAGGGGCTGCAGTCTGCTTACAATGTTCCCGTTATATTCACCACATGCTAAACACAATAAGCAAAAAGTAACAACTTCCCATCTAATTCATTGAAGCAGTGTACGTGCATGTCCATCAACAACAAACATGGATGAAAACAGAATAGTAACAGTTCAAAATAAATCATTTAAAAGACGATTCACTTGCAGCAGGTGATGATGGAATACCAAGACCATGTTATCCTCGGATTTCAAAATCAAAGAGATAAAAATGCATCAAAGTATAATATGATACAATAAAACCAGAGTCCTGGAGTTATTTAGGGCTCAAATCATATCCTGAGGGAGAAAAAGATGCAAATCTTTTTTACCGTGTTTCTAGCTGTACCAGTAAGGAATCTGTGAGTGTTGTCAAGTTGGTAATCGTTCAAAAAGACCACTGTCTAAACATTCAGCAGTAAGAAATAAGAGAATTATGTGACCATACATGCACTATGCATACTGAAACATCAGAAACTACACATAATTTGTGACCTCTAAAACTGAAAAGCAAAGTACACTCCTAGATAACTTGTTACAAGATTAATACTGTAATTAAAAGATAGTGACAAAGAAAACTTACTATAGGAACTGCAGGATGGGCATAAACTCCCCCATGTGAGTAGATTGTTGCATAAGGTGCCCCATAAGGTGGCATCATAGGCTGCAAGAGTAAACGGCCAATAATTATTTACAGAGCAGTTGTGAAAAAAACTTAAATGAAGTTAGTTAAATGCCTTGGACCTACGGGCAATACCTGTGGAGGACCCCACATATAAGGGGGGGGAGCATGGCCAGAGGCCACGGCTGAGTTGTAATATGGTGGCATAGTGACTCGAGGACCATAGTATGCCTATATATGTAACAAAGAAACGTAAAATCCCCTTCAGCAATTTTATTACCAAAAGTAGATTGTGCATTTTAGTTGAAGAAATGTCTTAACAGCAGCAGCGGGAAAGAGGTGAGTGTATGAATAAAGTACATAACCTGCATAGCAGCCCAATCGGGATAGACGTGAATATTGGCCTGATCCTGCGAATAGAAAAGTATTGACCAATACTATAATATGAGCATAAAGAATTAATAGATTAAATACAAAACAAATTGTACAACTACTACTTTAAAGATCCTTTCCCTAAATCTCTTAACTTACCGTTGGCACTGGTGAAGATGACTTGTCAGACTTAGACTTCCCTTCATCGTTGTTTCCCATTACCAAGCACTAAAGCGGAAAACCTATTTTCTAGAATGTCCTTCACGTCTCTCAGTCAACTGCAGTCAAGGAGAGAAACCTGAAGGTGTGATTTACAGTGCATTTTCTCAATAGCAGTAGGAAGGGTTCAGAAAAGAATTATACAACCAAAAAAGGATTGCATGGTTCAGAAAGTAATTTTTCTCTACTACACTACGTAAAGCATAAGCTGATGGTTTGATTTGGTGACAGCCAATGACCCCCAAGTTAGAGGGCAGACCCAACGAGAATGTGATGTTAACTGCTTAAACAACACACCATCAAATTAAAACAAAATAATGTAAGGATGCCATAATATTTTATCCAACCATCTTATCCTACACTACTCTACATATATTAAAACAAGTGCAGTATGATGCAAATATTTGGTGTTTCATTCCAGATTATCTTATCAAATTTCACCAGTCTTGTTGGACACTAAAATATTGGATTTGATCTGCTAACACAAAAAAATCAAATCTAGTCTTCTAAAAACAAAGTCTTAGATGAAAACCCAATATTGAAACTTCACTCATCTTAAGATTTAAATTGTATTCTAGCACGCTTGGTGGTTTTGGTAATATAATTAGACTATAAATATAAATAGGTTGCTTCGAAAAGTATTTGTAACCAAACACTGGGATTTTCGCCATAAAAGGGTTTTCATTCAGTTCGATGAATATAAATTTTCATCAACATAATAATCCCTGAGAAGAAAGGAACTTAGAAGAACCAAATAGTACAAGGAGATAAACTTTGAAGTTTATATTCACCAAAAATATATCCTTTAAATAAAGAGATAGGAGAAAAGTGCTTAATCCAGAAAAATACGGAAAGGTAAGGGTATAACCGTCTTTCAAGCACCCATACCTAAAACAGAAGAGCGATTGCAAATTTCGAAAATCTAACCCACAGGATTTAATCTGTTAACTAAAGGACAAAAATACCCTTGAAACCGCAGTCGAAGATTTCTTCAGTTTTCCTGTAAGCTTTTCTCTCAATAAGACTTTAAGTTTTGCACTATTAGCTATCATTTTAGATGAATCCACTAAAAGTCATCTTTTCGTTTTGAAATATCAGTTTTCTCTCAATAAGCTGTTTCGGTTTTCATCGTCTAATTTCCTCATCTGCATTCCTTTGCTTCGTTAATTTCCTTGAAACTTATTCTAAATCTTTCGGCCAAAACAGTCATGCAGATTCGAAATTTCCAATCAGAAATTACCACAAACTTGCATAGATCCATGAAAAAGTAAACGCTAAAACTCAGTAAAAACTAAGAAGAAGAAGAAGAAGAAGAAGACGTTGTGTATTTTCATAAATCCTACAAAATTCCTTAATATGTTAATATTAAGGGGGGGAGGGGGGAAGCTAAATAAGTGAGTTGAAGACATTTTATTTCCAGAACAATTAAAAACTTGAATTGAATCCACTTCCCTCCATTACCTCACCGAAACTTTTTAAAAATAAAAAAATAAAACTCCAAAACTAAATTTAATTCTTCAAATAAAAACATCCCCGCCCGTTCATCAGCCAACCAAAAGAAACCATTAAGCACTAATCCACTAACCAAACATTATAGAAAACTCGAAGCAAATCAATTAAAAAAACAGAACTCTAATTTTAACATACCTCGAAAATCCGAATCTAGAAATCTCCTCTCAGCAGCTTTACAGCGTGAAATTAATAACTCCCAATTGGGAAAAAAAAGGAGCAGAAAGAGAGATTGTAAAACAAAATACTCAAAAACACCGCATTATCTTCACTCAAAAACAAAGAGAAAATTTTAGAAAATTTCTTTTTTTCAAATTCGCAGAGACGGAGAAAGAAAAATATTGAGAGAGAGAGAGAGAGATTGAGGAGGGCGTGGGAAGAAGAAGTAAAGGGAGCGCCAAGGCAACAGCCACGTCAACAAAAACGTGTCGTAGAAAAGCAAGGTGTATAAATACAGCGTATATACGGAGGGGTTGAGGGGGCAAAGTTGGGTTGTTGAGTTGGCCCATCGATTTTCGCGCTGGCCATTTTTATTTATTCAAACGTCAGTCATACCGTACACGTGTTGGTTATTCAGTGTATCTACGCATATCGGGTAATGAGGGTCCTACCTATTCCACCCGTCATGTGGGCTTACGTGGTCATGTTTCATTTATTTTATTTTTTTCGGGGACGGGGTATTTAATTGCCTCAGATTTAACTAAAATGAATAATATCTTTTGGAATCCACCAATTGCCAACTGGTGACGACCTAATTCTAATTGGGGGCGTAATCCACGCTTTTGTCACGTAAGAATTATTTTTTAAAGATATTTTAATTCTGCTTTTTCTTTTTTTAATTACGCTATTTTTTATTTTTCAATCTGTTTTTTTTTTTTTTTACAATTATGTAAAAATTCGCTATTTTTCATGATAATTTTCTTTCAAATTATTTCTTAGAATATATTTTTTAAGTTCGTAAAAATTTGATTTTGACTCCTTTCACCTTTATTTTCTTATTTTCTATTTATATAGAGTTCATATCAGTTATGTGCCTTTTGGCCTTACTTGTGATTAAGGTTTCGTTTTATTTCATTAAAAATGATTTTTAAAAAATGATTTTTAAAAAATGATTTAATTTTTATGAAAAGTTAATATTTTTTGGTATATAGATGAGTGTGTGTAATATATTTTCTGTTTTTTTATAGATATCTTGAAAATATTTCATAAATATTGTTTACGATGAAACGAACATAAATTTGAAATTTATGATAAAGAGTTTAAATAAAGTAATGAATTTATTACAAAGTGATGTTAAGGTGAAATTGTTATAAATAATAAATCTTCATGATGTTAAGGGTTAAATTATAAATTTTAAAAAATTTATAATTGAAACAAAAGAAATAATATACATAAAAATTTGTTATGTGAAATAAGATATTATAATGAATTATTTGATTAAAGTGCTTATATGATGAAAAATAAATTATATGGCAATAGAGACTAAATTAAAAATTGTACAAAAGTTTAAGTTTGAAAAAATTTAATACGAGAATAAGGAAATAATGATAAAAGTTTAATGAATGGGTTATGAGATGATGAAATATGCATAAAGTATTGTAAAAGTGAAATTGTGGGAAAATATGAAATTTTTATGATGACAAAGACTAAATTGTTAAACTTGAGAAAACATGTGGATGAAATAATAAAGCGAAATATATAAAAATTTGATATATGAAATAAGATATCGAGATAATTATGGGATTAAAGTCTAACAAGAAAGAAAATTGATTTAATAAAAATAATTAGTGAATATTGAATTTTTTTTAATATAAATGAATATTAAACTTTTAAAATGAAAAGTTATGAAAGTTTATAAGAAAATATTTGATAAGTGAAGAATGTAGTAGAAAATGTAACATCTTGATGTCTTAAGTCGGGTACAAGGGTGTTACACTGAATAAAGCCTTAACAATTTGAAAAATATCTTATGGAAAAAATTTTGGTAAAATATTTTACAGGAATAAAAGGTAATTTTACGTTGATTGAAAATTTTTTTACGTTGATTATCTTGTTTTACATTAAATAAACATTGAAAAAGATTGAAAATATTTTTCATTAAAAAAAATAAAATTCTAACAGCTTCAAGAATACTAATTTATGCATTTGTTATTATTGAACTTTCATCTCATGTAGTATGAGAACATCTTATTATGGATATTTTTCGTTTTTTATTTGTTAAATTTATTGATGAATAATTTATATTTTATATTTAAAAATTATTTTAATGTTATTTATTTAATATTTTTATTTTTTCATATATATATTAAATATTTTTTTGAAATATCAATAAATTCAAAATAATACATTAAAATAGACAAATACTTAAAAGTCCCTATTCCAGTAGAAATTTTATGCATCCACTAATGCGGAATAAGCTACCTTAATATATGTAAGACAAAATTCCAACTATAAATGAGTGTCGAGGTACCCCTTAAAAAAAAAAAAAAACTCGACACCTATGAAAAATGATGGTTTTTTTTTTAACATTTATTGTAATAAAAGCCATATTTTTTATATTTAATTTTCCCCTTGCTCCTTATACACTTTGGAGGAATTTAATCACTTTATTTATTTGATTTTGAAATTAAAATCTAATTAATAATACTATTAATTGACTTTTTTTCTTTTTGCAGTTTAAGTACAATCACAACTAAAATATAACACTTAAATTATTAATTAGAATCAATCACTAAAAAACGAAATAGTTAAAATATCTTTGAACGAAAATCAGAATAAATTTATAAAAAAAAAAAAATTTACAAGATGAGTCTTAAACCATATAAATCTTGAGAGATCACATATGATATGCACGTGTGAGAATTAAATACTAAAAAACACAATAAATTAATCTTAAAATATCTTCAAATCTGAATCAAGATAAATTTAAAAATTAAAATTTTGCATTATGAAACTTAAATCGTAATAAATCTTAAGAGATCACGCATGATATACACGCGTTGAGACTGAAACTTAAGCACTTAGGATCCAAAAGCCTCAACCTTATCAGCATTTATTTTTTAATAAATGAAATTTTCGATATTTTTTGTTTAAAAATATCAACGTAATTAAATTTAATAATTGAGCAAGTTAATTATTTTAGTATTATTTAAAATAAAAGGAGTACACCTTGTAGTCACAGTAGTGAGGTTTTATAAAATAATAAAAAAATGTACTATATTTTCTTAAATTAGACAAAAGCAATATATTAAAGGTAAAAGGAAATTTTAGTATAAAATAAATAAATCTTAAAATTATACATTTATTTTGGTTCAATGTACAATGATATCTATGAACTTTGGTTTTGTGTAATTTTATACGTGAAATATTAATTAATTCAATTTTCACAAATTACTAATACAATTATCAATATTGCACTATACATATTGCAATAAAAATAATTATATATAATATAAAAAAAATTGATATATTTATTCATTTAAATATATATATATATATTTAATTAAATCAAAATTAAAATTTTATGTATACATTTAAACTACAATTAAAATTCATGTATAATATTACATATCGAATCAAAATTCATATTTTTAAAATTTATCCTAAAAAAATTAAAACTACTTATAAACATTTGTTTCTGTGATCCTTTATGAAATTTTAATATTAGCTTGAAACTGTAAGATAAATATAAATTTGAAAAGGTAAATATTTACTATAGATAATTTTGTATATCACTTCACTTTGGTATAAAAATGGTTGAAATAGAATAGATATTTCGATAATTATATGTTTAAAAATAATTATAATTTAATAAAAGTTGTTACTTGAATATAATCGTAAGCATATTGAATAAAAGTTGTGATAAGTTTAATTGATGATTAAGTGTTGATTCACTTGTTAAGATGTTAAATTTAAATGTTTGAGTTTGTTTATCATGATTTGATAAGATTTTTTTTTGAATATATTGGTGTGATTATATGGTAGTATCTGTTCATAAGATTTGATAAGATTTGAATCTAGTAAAAGTGGTGATTGTTGAACATATTGAATGGTTGTTGTTTGAAATTATGGAATAGATACTAAATGGTTCATTTTTACCAAATACAAGGTTCACGTCCTGACGACCAATTTATCTCATCACAACATCAATCAATAGTAAGTGATGTCGCAACGTGACATACTGTTTGGCGACTTCACGATGCAGAAGAGATAACATCACGACGTCGACCTTGAACTTTTAAAATTTTGCAATTTGGTCATGTTTCATGGTCGGGTTGACAAAAGAGCTTTCGTAAGCTCGATTAAGACTTGGAATTGATTGTTTAACTTAATTTTGAATGTGATTAACTCTTAATTATATGTATAAACAATTATATGATGTCTACTTGATTGTAGTTACTCCAGCAACATATGTAGCATCTTGTAGCTCAAACTCGACAATAAGGTCGAGCAAAGGGTGTTACAATAAAATTGTTATTATAATAATATTTAAAAATTAAATTGGTAAAAATTAAAAATGATAATATTGATCTTATAATAATATTTTAATAACAATTAAATAATATAATAAATAATTAAGGATATTTAATTTTTTTGTATAATTTATATCTATAGATTATAGATAAATGTAAATATATTTTTAGATATTCTACTTAGACAACAATTTTGATAATAATGTTAAGGGTAAATTACACCAATAGTTACTCAACCAACTTTTATGCAGTTGACAAAACAATCACTCTAATTTCAATTAGTCACTCAACTTTCGAAAAATGACAAATCGGTCACTACCGTTACTGATGTAATAGAAAGTTGAGGTGACCCATTAGCTTGTCATGTTGGCATCCCACATGGAAATGACGGCCTCTACACCATCCCCGTTAACTTGCAATAGAAGAGGAATAATAATAAAGAAA
The DNA here is from genome assembly GCA_039519145.1 of Kokia cookei. Classification (NCBI taxonomy): domain Eukaryota; kingdom Viridiplantae; phylum Streptophyta; class Magnoliopsida; order Malvales; family Malvaceae; genus Kokia; species Kokia cookei. The sequence goes on from CM076905.1 coordinate 31,792,212, forward strand.
AAAAAAACTCCCTACCTAGGTCACCTTTGATTCATCAACGGCAACCTCTACACCTTCCTCAATCTCGTACTTTACCAGAATCCTACCCTCTCCCTCTGTAACAGTTTGATTTTCAATGGTGTCAGAAATAGTGATTTCGAGACCATAATTCCGACAAGTTGAGTCACAAAATTTATTTTTTATTATAAGTATAATGTCGTTAGCATTGTATGAAAATTCGGTTAAGGAATTTTAATGTTTAGATAGTGAATGGAGTAAAAAGGATTAAATCGCAAAAGGTGCAAAAGTGAATTGATTAATTAAAGGGACAATATGAGTAAATTAACCTAAAAGATTTTTAGTGGGTGGATTATCATGACAAATCTTGATTAATAATAGGATAAATTAAGGTTAAAAGGCTGATTAATTATGAAAGTCTAAGAAATTACAAAAATGCCATTATATATATATTAAATTAAAGAAAGAAAGATGAGAATTTCACATTTTCTTTCTTCTTCTTCTTCTTCTCTACACGGCTAAAAGGAAGAAAACTTAGGGTAATCATTTTCAATCTTTGAGCTTTGATTTGGGTAAGCAAACCTTGATTGTTTTTAGTAATTTTTATGTTTTCGAGCCCGTATTAGCTTAATTGCTTATGCAAGGACTAATTTGTGAATCTTTCAAATGTTGTAAAACTTATCATTGATGAAAATGCTTGCTTTTGAAGGTTATGGATAGATTTGTGTGTTTGATGAATAGATTCATTGATTTTGTAAAGTGATTTTTGTTGAAATTAAGGTTTGAGGACTAGGTTGTAAAAATGATAAAAATACATATCCTTGTTGTGAAATAGTTGAATGGGGATGTTGTATAAATACTTATGGTTATTTGGCTGTTATAAAATCGAATGAAAATGGTTATTTTACATGTTTTGGCTCTAAGGACTAAATTGAATAGAAATGTAAAGTTTAGGAGTAATTTTGTAATTTTTTGAAAAAGGGACTTATATGTGTAATTGATTAAATTATATGATTTAACAAGAGAATTGATTTATTTTGTGATAGATTAAGATCGGATCACAGATCGCGGAAAGGGAAAAATCATAAAATAGTCCTTGAAGTTTCGTTTAAACTGTAATTTCATCCAGTAAGTTCATTGTTAGATTTCTTATTTGAACTGTTGATTATTACATGTTGAGGATGTGCTTGGAATACTTGGTGTATAAAAAGGAAGACTCATGTCTCGAGTTGAGCATGAGAAAGTATATAAATGGAAGACTCATGTCTCGAAATGAGAATGTGACTTTGATATAAGGAAGACTCATGTCTCGAGATGAGAATGAGATTATGAAGAAGGAAGACTCATGTCTCGAAATTAGAATGAGATTTTGATTAAAGAAGACTCATGTCTCGCGATGAGAATGAGAATATGGTTAAAGGAAGACTTATGATCGAAAGAGCATAAGATTGTTTGAAGAGAAAATTTTTGTGTTCTGATGTTAATCGTTTTTGAAATGTTTAATGTTGAGTAATGATTCACTATGTACGAACTTATTAAGCTAGAAAGCTTACCTCTGCATTTTGGTTGTTTTGTATATTACGTTTTGGATCGGATTACCTCGAAGACATCACACTATCGCAGAGCTGGTTTGGTAGTTCTTACATCACTTGGTTATATGGCATGTACTAGAGGTGATCACGGGCTTTTCAAATGGGTCGGGCCTTGTTTTTTATTTTCTTTACCCGAGCCCGGGCCGAACCGACTCGGATTTATAATAATAATTTTATTTCTATTTTTAATACTAATTTTTTTGCTTGTAATAATGATTGAATTGAAAGATAATGCAAATAAAACAAAGAAAATAAATTCTAATAAAAAGATAAAAGCATGCAATACATGCAAACAAATTTGACAAAGGCAAAACAAATCCCCCAAATCTCGATTTGCTCCCTTACCCTCCTGATAGTACTCCTCACTAACTAATCTCATGTCTAAGGGTCCATCTCTCCCTTTCCACTTGATCATCCAAATCTCATCAATTGCTTGTCAAATCCATCCAAAAAAAGAGAGATTAGGAGCTTCTCCCTCAACTTCTCTGTGCATGGATATCTAAATTTGACAAAGGCAAAACAAATCCCCCAAATCTCATCAATTGCTTGTCAAATCCATCCAAAAAAAAAAGGTTAGCTCTCTTGTTAACAAAAGTCATGAAGCTTTTGTGTTTTAACTTAAAATCAAACTGATTCTCTTGTTTATTTGATATCCTGTGTTTTTATATTTGAATAATGAAAGTTTTCAATTTGTAAATCTTCTAATTTTCTGCTTGTTTATGTTATTTTGCTGCCATTTTTATTATTATTTGGCATCCATTATTAATATTATTTGGATATTGTAGAAATTTTGTTTTATCGTTAATTTTGCTACTATTTTAGTTGTAACTATCTTAATATAAAGGGTGCTTACTGTATTTTCAATTTGTTTGTTGTTTTACGAATTGTTTTAATATCGTTTTTAATTTGTTTGTTGTTTTAATATTTTTAAGTGTATTTGATATATCATATTTTAAAATTATTTATATAATAAAATAATCTTAAAAAAATTAATATGGGCCGGGCTCGGGTTTAACTATTATAATATGGGTCGGGCTTGGGCTAATTTTTAGGCCCATTTTTCGACCCAGGTCGGGCCTAGAAAATGAATTTAAAATTTTATTGTAACTCGACCCGGCCCGACCCATGATCACCTTTAGCATGTACTAGGATGATGTTATATTTTGTATATGCTTACTTGAGATTATGATACTTGTAGTATTTTGGTTAAATGATATGTTTTGAATGTTTAATCAATGTTGTACGAGACTAGTGCTTAAATGTTATGCTAAGTTTTGTATTTAAACACAAAATTGTTATTTCTTGCACCTTAAGTCTATGAATGAAGTTTTATAGATGAACTTGTATAAATTTGAGAATTTTGCATATTTGTTTCGATAGAACTCCTGCTTGTATTGGTATAAATACAGGGTAGGAGAGAGGTTGTTTACTGACTTGAGTTGTATCGGTAGTTGAAATTCAAGTTTTGGTAGTACTGAGCATATTTGTATCGGTAGTTAGAATACTTGTATCGGTAGAAGTTGCAGGGTAGGACTTCTTAGCTCTCTAGAGTTTTTAGTATCGGTAGAAGCACAACTAGTTTCGTTAGTTGTTATACTTGTATCGGTAGAACTATCACAAGTATTGGTAGATGTCTACATCGTTTCATAATTATTTATTGACTTGACTACTACCGATACTTGTCAAATAGGTATCGGTAGAAGTCAAAAAAAATTTGAAAAATGACCTATTTGCCCTTGTTGAATTGTATAATAAGTAAATGATAACTTATGATGTGTTGGGTGTATTTCTTTAATAATGTAAGAATAGTTAACATGATTTTAAAAGATACAGTGATAGATGATTGAGTGACTCAGGGACCCTAGTCGACAACGGCGTCGGGTTTTGGGTGTTACACCCTCTCCCCCACCATCCCTTTCCCTATGCTAATAATTTCGTGTAGCAAACCATAAGAAAGCCATTTTTTGTAATTATTTGGGGGAAAATTTGAAATATGAAAACAAAGCAATCAAGCAAAAAAGAAAGAGATATGTTATTAAGGTATTTTTTTTCAATTTTTTTTTAAGATCAAATACTCTCCTAAAAGAGCATGGATTTATGTGAAGAAATCTGATCCAAAAAAAAGGAAAAACCTTAAATTTCTCCTTTGGTCCTTCAATTGAACTTGCAATCAACAACAAATTATGGTCAAATCTAAAGAGAATCAAATCGATCGAAAAACAATTTTATAAAAGCTTTTTGTTGTTGATAAATTTGACGAGAAATTTTTAGAGGATCTGAATTTAGTGATGAGTATGTACAAATCAATTGTGTGTCAAGAGGATGAAGTGTTGGGGGAGGTTGAAATTTATCCACAACAATAACAACTAAGGGAAGAAGAAGAAGAAGAAGAATATAGAGAAAAAAAAAAACCTAACCCAATTTAATGGCGATACAAGTGGTGGTGGTTGGAGCAGTTGTCATCGGTGCTGCTGGTTTGTTTGTGAGGTCGGTTGTATTAGGGCCGTGGGAGACTTTGAGAGAGATTTTACAGTCTCTTCTCATCTTCATCTTCATATTTATCTTCTTCTATTATTAGGTTTTTTTTTTTCAATTTCTTCTCAAATTAGGTGGGTTTCCACCGTGGACATCTCCAACATGGCTAGTTAACTGGCCACGCCACCTATCCCATTAGGTCTGTAACAAAAAATATTAATGGGTGATTGATTTGTCACTTTTCAATATGTTAGTGACTAATTTATTATTTTTTGAAAGTTGAGTGACTGAATTGAAATTAGAGTACTTTTTTGTCAGATACATTGAAATTAAATGACTGTTGATGTAATTTATCCTAATGTTAAACATTCAAAAAGTTTTAAAAACAACTTTTCTTTTCCCTTATAGAATTAAATACAACTTTTCTATTGCATTTTTTTGAATTTAAATTATTCAACCAAACCTAAGAAAATTTAGGGCTGATATAGACTTATTAAAAACTTGAACTTTAAATTTAAGTTCAGAGCGCTGCTTTATTTCTTTCTTTCGTTCTTGATTAGCCGATGGCGACGTCAGCTTTAATGCTGGTTGTTAATCGTTGGTATTCCTTTCCTTTAATTTTTTATATTCAGTTCTTATTTTCTTTCATATTTTGGTTTTCTTCTAGTTTTTATCTGTCTTTGTGGCACGTTTTTCTTCTACCTTATGGCACGTTTTTCCTTTGCTTTGTAGCACGCTTCTGCCTTATGAGTCATTTTCATCTACCTTTGTGGTAGATTTAAGTTCGTTGATAGTTTTCTCACAACGCTCGGCTCTGATTTGCGGTTATCGATTATCTTTCAGTAGTTTGATCCCCTTTTGTAGTTCGTTTGCCGATGCAGTTAGATCTATTTTGCGAAGCAACCTTTAAGATTGTCGATTTCGCTTACCACTCCTACTTTGATCCTTAAGCGTGTAAGTGGATAGAGAAAATGAGTTTTGTTTCCTGCTTCCTTTCTCCAGTGTTTCATTTCATTCTTGTAGTTGTAGCCCAATGGACGTGTTTTACTGGCCTGATGTTTTGTTTTCTAGTTTTTTTAGTTTATCTTTGTTTTGTTATTTTTTTACTACATTTTAATTTCGTTTGTAATATTTCTCTATTTTAATTTCAAATAAATTCAATCGGCATATTATTAAAAAATTGAACTTTAGAATAAGCTTTAATAAATTAGAACTTATTTGATTTTAATTTTGGATTAATATTTGGTACATTGACAGTATATATATTTTTATTCTACAAATAGTTTTAATCAATTGTTTTTTTTTTTTTATAAATATTTTACTTACCTTATAGGACACTTGTCAAAACCCTAATTTTATTTATGGAGTCTAAAAACTCTACTAACAGAGTACCAAATATTTTCCTTTTAAATTTATATTTAACAATAATATTTTGTTTAAGTTCAATAAAAAATATATAATTTAATATAAAATAAAATTTAACAAAAATTTTAGAAATTTGAAATATTGATTTAAAATTTTACAAATTTCAATATTACTATTAATGCATATTTGTTATAAATAATATAATACTACTATTTTAATAATTGATAATTAATTAGTAAAAAAATATTAGTTTAATAAAATAAGTATTTCATAATATATTGTTTTATAATAATTTCAAATTTACAAAATATTTAAAATTTTAAATAGTATTCTTAATATTTTATCAAAAAGTTTCATATTAAAATTTAAAAAACTAATATATATAATTATAATTTAGAGGTATTTAGTAATAAATATTTTATAATACAAAACTTCAAATATTTTAGAAGTACAAAATATTAATGCAAATAATATTGAATAATTATTACAATTTTTAAGAGTTTTAGAATAATTATAAGATTAGTTCAATACTAATGCTAATTTAATACACGAAATAGTATTACTTTTGTTATTTCAAATTAATATAATACTTTAAATGTTGTTATTAAATTATTACTATGTTAGAATATTAATATGAAAAATTAGTAGTTTAATGATAAAGTTTTCCTTTTAAAAAAGAGAAACAATTTTTAAATAATTAATATTTATGCCAGTAATTCTATTTAGAATTACAAAAACAATATTTTAATATTGATTATAAACCATATTATTATAATATTTCACTTTTGAGATAATTTTTGAAATATTAATTTTAATAAATATTTGTTGGTAATAATTTTAATACATATTATTATTCTAATATTTCGCTGATATTGTATTAATAAATAATTAAATAAATTAAAAGTTAATATTCTTATATTTATTCCAATATGTTTATTTTGGGAAAAGAAGGTAAATTTAAAAAAAAAAATTAAATCCAAACAACAAAAAACATTTTTCATTTGGTGACCAAGTGCTAAAAGAATATGTACTTTTTTAAAAGTGTTCTTTAATTTATTTATTTTATAAGAATATGTGAAACAAACGAACTTTAATTATTTATTTTAATATTTATTTCTTAAATATAAACAAAAATTATGCCCAATAGTCAATAGAGAGGAAAAGCAAATAAAACAAAGTGGTGCTGACAGTACCAAAAATACTGTAGGCAACTGGACATAAAAAAGAAGAAGTGAAGGGTCAATCTGGTAAATTCAGATGGTGGGGCAGCTCTCCTCTCACTTTCTGACGCGGATTGCACTCCATGTCTGACGCACCTTGTTTTGACTCGAATCTCACTCAAATCTTAAATCCCGACCGCTCATTTTAATGCTGAATCAAATACAGTTTCCCAACTCATCTATACAAAGATGGCGCAACGTCTACTCCCACGCTTCCCGATCCGAACAAATATCACTATATTCAATTTTTAAATTGCTCTGACGTATAGGAGATCGACGGTCGAAATTTTGTGAATCGGAGGGATGGAAATGAACCACGATGCCAGTGAGAGATAAAAGAAGTATCTCTGCCAACGAGGCGTGGCAGGGAAAAAAGAAAAGCATCTAAATAAGTATGCGGGGTGGGCCCCAGCCGCATTTGCCATATGTCGGTGAGTGAAGTGGTCCGGGCAGTGACGTGTCCAACGTAAATAGACTCAGAGACAAGGTGGACCCGACAATCACGCAGCAAAGGAGGTTGCGTGCCAGCTCATTTTTATGCCGCTTGGACTCTCTAGAGATCTTCAATGTCCCGCGTGTCACTGCCATATCTCCACGTGGCGGATTCCCCGTGCCTTCCCCTCATTAGTCCCTCCTCTTTAATCCACCCTTCATCACTTCATCAACTAAACCATTATAATTAAAAAAACAATTCAAGATTTGTATTTTTAATTGATAAATAAATAAAATTAAAAATCTTATCACATACGTATAAGAAAAATATAAATTTAAAATAAAATTATGTGTTTAAAATTAATATATACTAAATAATCAAACGAATGATTTGAAATTAATTAATAATAATAAACAATATATGTACAATGTTAAAATGAAAAATAAACAATATATGTACAATGTTAAAATGAAAAAAGTTAAATTAAAATCGTCTATCATGGTATTATCATCAATCTTGAGTAGGTATCGAGTTAACTTTTTTTTTTGAATATACTGGTTCAGTATGATTATATGGTAGTATCTGTTCATACTTTTTAACCCTTTGACAATGCACATACACCTTACACACACAGGTGCTCGAACCCGAGACCCCTAAGATAAACAACATCATTTTTTCCACTAGAGTCACTTGTTGGGTTCAAGTATCGAGTTAACTTGTTACATCAACTCAATCAAATACAAAATTAAAATGTATAAAAATAAAATTTTAGTTGAGTGAAAAATTAAAGTTTTACTAATGCATTTGATTCATATATAAATCTTAGCACACATATATATATATATATATATATGTATTATTGATTTTTTAAATAAAAAGATTAAACTATCCTCAATTAATATAATTTATTTTAATTACCAAAAAATATTTTCATGAATTTCTAACGAGTTAATGACCCGGTTGAGAGTGATATCAACATAAAAAACCATTTAATAAATAGTATAGATGTATAATGTAAATAATAATTAAAACTTATTAATTATATTTATATTGAAAAATTAATTAAAAATATTATATTATTTTAAAAAGCGAAGGTGTTATGGGAAATTATAATATTTTTATATTTTTTAATATTATTAAAATATTAAATTATTAAATTATTATTCAATTAAAGTACTGATGCATATAATAGTTTGTTAAAAAAATCATTAAAAAATGCATATATTTGATTACATGAGATTGTAACTTTGAAAGTCAAAATAAGAAACAAAGTCTGGGAAATGGTAGAAAAGGGTACTACAACGACAAGCAAAAAAATTCACCAGACAAAAAGGGGCAGTGAGATTATGATCCATCAGTGCGGTGAGATTTTCTCAATGGGGTCTTCCCAAACAGAGAACTAGTGTGATAAAGACAACATATTCTCCAAGATTTCATCTCACCATGACTAAAATGAGCCCTAAATGGAGCTCTAGACTATGGTGACACAAACTTCAAACCCCTTCGTCTCTAATGCCTAACTTCGGCAAACCTTATCCTCTTGGTGAGTTTCATCCTTTAACCTCAAACAGTGCAACCTTGCCCAAGAGTTGCCTCTCTAGGACTTACAAGATCTGAAAGAAATAAATTGAAAAGACCCGACACCTATTAATCCATCACATCCAACAATCATCATATCTAGTCTTTTCAAGTCAATTCCAATAACATTTAAAGTTGACATTCGCCTGGATGAAAGAAGGGACAGGTAAGTGTCTTACCCCATTTTGATTGAAAAATTTTAAGTTGATACATGATAAAATTATAGTTTAACCCTAAAACATAATAAATTTTTGATTTAATCTTTCTAAACATATAAGCCAACACGATAGTGAAATTAAATTTACCTCCCATAAAAACATATAACATACTCCCCCACCCTGCCCTCAAAAAAAAAAAAATTCTAACTTCACCCCCAGCATCCACTATCTAACCATGGCACCTAGGCCCAACAAATTGGACCTGCAACCAACATTCTTTTTCGTATAAATATATCCTCTATGTAGGAGAGAGGAAGGAAGAAGACAGGATACTTGGACTTCACTCTACAAAAACCCCCTTTCACAATTTCCTTCTCTCTCTAAGAATAATGGTTTTTCGCACCCCATATAATATGAACCCCCCCACCTAAATAGCTTTATGCACCTTTTACCATACGAACCACATTTACATAATGCTCCTTTCTTCTTCTTCTTCTTCTTCTTCTTCTTTTTTTTTTTGTTAAAACAATTGGCATCGTCCGTGAGAATGGGGCAAAAAGCTATGTTTCTACCCCTTGAAAACAATAGTCACCAAGGGCATGAAGACCAAATGAATTTTCACTGTATGAATCAAAATGAGTTGGAGGAGTAAGATCAGGAAAATATGGTTAAGGCCTATCACACGCCATATTTGTTGCCTTGGTAATGAAATGATGAACATGTTCTTTTACTTCCCTCAAATCCCCCAACGGTCTACCGATGAGAGTGATATCATGGCAACCCTTAAAAGGAAGGTAACGCTTGACTAACCTTACAACAATAGTATTGTAACAGCTCGTTTTCAGCGGTGTCGGAAACATTGAGTACGAGATCACAAAACCAAAAAGAAAATTTTTATAATGAGTGTTTAAATTAAATAAGTCAATATTAATTGTATATGGAATTTTGAATTGAGAAATTTTAATTATTGAATTAAAAGTTAGTATAAGTGGTTTGGCTCAAAAGTCAAGTGGTTTTAGAAAAAGATGTATTGGATCTCGTTTCTAAAATTAAGAGCCGTAAATATTTTTATTAAATATTTACGGAGTCTTATTATATGTGAATTAAAGTTTGGTTGGGTAATTTTGATGATTAATTGGTTAATTAAGGAAAAATGAGTAAATTGTAAAAGAGGTAAAAGTTAATTGCTATTAATTAAAAATAAAAAGGACCAAGGTGGTAATTAAACCATGGTAAAAAATTCCAAGCGCTGGTGACATTATTACCATCCACTAATTTTTGGGTTATTTATTCATTTAGTCCTATTTAGTTTAATATTAAATTGTAAACAAATTTGTTTAATTGAAGGATCAAATAGGTAAATTAACCTACGGAATTTTAGGGGGTGGATTATTATGAGGTAAATTGATTATAAGTAGGATTAATTAAGGCTAAATAAGTGATTAATTAAACTAATCATGAAAGACTAAATATCTACAAAATTGTCATTAGGTATAAATATGAAATTAAAGAAGAAAAATCACATTTTTCTTCTAATTTCTTCTTCTTCCTCACAACTAAGACAAGAAAACCTAGGTTTTCCATTAATTAACTTTGAGCTTTGATTTGGGTAAGCAAACCTTGACCCTTTTTAGTAATTTTTATGTTTTCGAGTTCGTATTAGCTTGATCTAGCTAATCTAAGGACTAATTTGTGAATCCGTCAAATGTTGTGAAATCAATATTGAATATGCTTGTCTTTGAAAGTTTTTGATAATTTTGGATGCTTGATGATTAGATTGGATCTTTTTGTAAAGTGATTTTTGGTGAAATTAGGGTTTAAGGACTAAAATGCTAAATGATGAAATTGAGAGCACTTTAGGTGAAATAAATGGATTATAAGGACTTGTATGAGATCATGGTATATTCGGCTGGCATGAGTTGAGGCGAAAATGGATATTTTGCATGTTTTGTGTTGAAAGGACTAGATTGAATAAAAATAAAGTATTAAGGGTAAAATTATAATTTTCCCAAAAAAGACCAAATTATGTTAAATGATTTGATTATGTGTTTTAATGTGAAATTTGGATGAATTGTTGATTTAGATTACAATCGCGCCACGGATCGCGAAAAAGGAAAATTAGCAGAATAGTCTCTAATGTTTAGTCAAGCTGCAAATTCATCCGGTAAGTTCGTAGTGTTAGTTTATACACATTGTACATATTTCTTGTATTTTCACTATTGTTACAGCAACTTGAAGAAGGTTAAATATTCGTGATGATGGAAAAGCAAAGGAATAAACGAAATGTTAGGCTTGAGGTCGATTATCTGATTTGAAGAGATGGCCAGGATCGTGCATATGTTGCAGTATCCTGACAGCTTGTGTGAGCAGCATCGCGAGTTGATAGATTCTGAATGAATACTGAATTATGAACCTCTCTGATGGCTAAGTCTTCGCGTATGTCGCGAATTCTTATCAGTTTGTGTGAGCAGCATCGAGAGTGGGAAATTCTAGACCGTATCGATGGTTGAGTCTTCGCTTATGTCGCGAATTCTCATCAGCTTGTGTAAGCAGCATTGTATATTGATTAACCATTCTGGGCTTATAAGAGCTAACCATTCTAGGCTCGTGTGAACTAATATTGTCTGTGCTCTTATGAGCTAAAAATCTAGAAGACTGAAAGAGATTGAGTTCATTATTGTGCACAAGATTATGAATGCATATTCATTATCATCTTTTAACTGATCTGACTACTCTGTAAGAAAATGTTATTTGTGAACTTACTAAGCTTAATAAGCTTACTCGTGAAATTTGTTGTTATTTTGTAGATACTTTTTACTGTCTGAAGATTGGATCATCTCAAGGAAATCACACTATTGCGAAGTTCGTATGGTAGATTTTACATCACTTGGTCTTATGGCATGTACTAGGATGATGTTATCTTTTGCTTTATGTACATGGGACGTTACAACTTTGTCATGTTGAGGAACGTAGTAAATATATGTTGTGCAAGTTGGGGTATAGACTTAAAAGTACTATGTTATGACTTGGAATCTATATATTTCATGTTGACTTAATGCATTGTGATGTCAGGAATGTATTGTATTGATAAACTTGTGTTTTGGCATAATTCATATGATTTTGTATACTTGTTTCGGTAAAACCCATTGTTGTATCGGTAGAAGTACAGGGTAAGAGAGAATTTGTTCACTGACTTGGGTTGTATCTGTAGTCATGTGATTAGAAGCATTGGTAGTTTTCATACATGTATCAGTAGAAGTAGCAAGGTAGGATTTTCAGCTCTTTGGAGTTTTTAGTATCGGTAGAAGTAAGACTTGTATCGGTAGAAGAGTCACTTGTATCGGTAGAACTGTCACATGTATCAGTAGAAGTATACACTATTCTTGAACTGTTCATTGACTTGACAATTACTGATACTTGTCTAACAAGTATCGGTAAAAGTCTCTAAAAATCATGGAAATGACCTTTTTGCCCTTATTGAGTTGTGATTATAATGAATTGATGATTTATGACGTGTTAGGTACACATCTTTATTAAAATATGATTGAACGAGATGAAAATAAAAGATGAACAGTGATAGATGAACAGTAAGACACTAGGACCTTGACCGGCGATGGTTTCGAGTTTTTGGGTGTTATAAGTATGAGTTACAAATAGAAATGAGATATTTTTTGGTTCAGCTCTAAGAGCATGCCCAAAAAAGAGCTTGAAGAAGCATTGAACGCCTTAAGGTAGAGGAAGGAAATGTGCCTCAAGGTTAAAGGATATCCTTGAGGCAACAACATGAAATTGACTCGTAAGAGCACTTGAATAGTTGAAGTGGAAAAGAGATGAAGCCATGGTAGGGTGCCCTTATCTGTTAGATCTGGTGCCTTAAGTGTAGTACTTTCTTCTATGTTCACTTTATTTTTTAAAAAAAATTAATTTAATAATATCCATTAAATACATTAGTATCCTTTGTATATTGTCCTCAAACTTTTTGCACGCAAAGCAAAATGGAAGTAAATATTAGCTCACTGGTTATTTAATGTTTAACTAATACTAAGCAACATTACATGGTCGGATTGTAATACGAAAAGATAACTTGTACTAGTAGATGATCTTAAACATGTCTTTAGTTTAATCGGAAATGAGCAAACCAAATGAAAAACTAATATGTCATCTATCAAGTCCAATTAGGGAGATGCTTTGCCTTGAACATCAGAGTGAATGACTCCTAGAAGATAAAGACATAGAGATGTGATCGAATGGACTGACACTACATCAAATAGGACCTAAGTAAAATAGATCCTAGATCCATTTATGAATTTATTCATTTTTTACGTTCATAACGTGACATACCTTAATCTTGAGTGGATGATAGACTATGTATGCATTAATCGTATACTTTGATGTAGTTAAGAGACTATGTTCAAATAGATAAGGAACTGAAAGTTGATAGATTGGGTATATAACTTCTATAATATGTAGGGTATACGACTTCTATAATATGTAGCGTCATTCACAAAAGTGAAATTCATAGTCTAACTAATGGGTAAATGATATCCCCTCATCGACATTACATGGTATATAAAAAGTAAACATGACCACAAGTCATTTGTCTTTGTGATAAACTACTTGATGACCATTTGATAGTAATAGACTTTTCATAAAAGAAGATGTAATGGTTACTATGAGATAAAATAAAATAATATTTGGATAATAGATTTATCCCAAAGAGATTAAGGATATGTTTTGAAGGTAACAGACTTTTGACAAGGTCATTGGATGAGCTTTAATTGAATAACTTTCATAATATGTACTAGGGGGAGCTTAATCCCGATACTATAGTGGAATGACTTCATGACTTAGCATAATCATCTAACAACTGGGTGGTGTATACTCTACAGAAGAGTCCACCAAACCACCAGACTCGCCTAATACAGACTTCGCCCAAGGGAGCACTTATAAAATTTATTTGCTTAGTCATAATTCGTAACTTACACACTCAGAAATTACTCTAAATACCATATTTCAATAAAACAATAATCGAATGCTAGGACTTCGCTAGGCAGGGTGTTACAATTCTAGTTAAGTAACTTCCCACAAAACTCTACCTAAGTTAGAATAATGATCAAACATGAAGTGATGATTAGTACGTGTGAATGCCTAAGGAGTTAGGTTCACATATTAATTAGATGGAAATTCATGTTCTTACTAGTTGATTAAGATTGCCCCAAGGTGACTTAATTCAATGAGCGTAGGAATTATCATTTTAACGGCTTACAAGTGTTTTCAAGGTTTAATGTAAGACACATGTATAATCTTAATTCATATTAAATATTTTAAAAGGTTTTTCAAATATTTTCTTAATACAAATATATTAATGAATGGGTGTTTTATTTTCAATTTGAAAATGACACCTACTCCTTTACTAAACATAATTACTGAAAACAAACTGAACAAAAATAATTATAAGGAATGTAAAAGGAAAACTCATGATTATCCTCAATTGTAAGAAACTCAAAACAATTCTTGATAATAAATGTTCTCCGACCACTTAAACTGAGGCTAGAAAACGCTAGGAGGAGTCTAATGATATAACTTGTTGCTACATGTTTGAAAGCATGACCAATACCCTTTATAAGCAACTGGAGAGTTGTAAGACTGCCAAGTAATTCTAGACAAACTAGAAGACATATTTGAAGGCTGAGTTACCTTGGTTTGATAATCAGCTATAACTAGTTTCATGAATGCCCAATAAAACCCAATACTCTGGTCAAAGACAATATGATTACTCTTATGGGTTACTTTACCGAGGTTATAGACAATGAGGCTTATTTGGACCAAAACACGTAAATTGAAATGGTGTTCAAAAGCTTGTGCAATGATTTTGCAAGCTTTAAGGTCGTATATAACCTTGAAAACAAGAATCAGACGCTTACACAACTCATAAATGAATTACATCCTTATGAGTTAATGTTGAATGATGGTCAATCGGTCTAAAAAGTAAAAGCAAACTTAGTAGTTGCTTCTTACTATAAAGGGAAGCGGAAGCATGCTAAGAGAAATAATGCTAAGTTCTTTGGGCCAAAACAAGTGGAAAGGAAAAGAACTAAGAAGCCTAAAGACTTATCTAAGTGTTTCTTTTGCAACAAGAAAGGGCATTTTAAGGACAATTGCAAATAGTAAAAGGATTATTTAGCCACTAAGGCAAAAGTATGAAACTCTTTATGATAGAAATTTGCTTAGTGGAAGATTCTATAGACCACTGGGTCATTAATTTTGAAGCCACTAACCATATGTGTGTTTCTCTACAAGCGCTCAAGGAAACGAAAGATCTTAGAGATAAGAGTTTATCATTGCGGACCAGAGATGAGACAAGTGTGGCAGTTACAGTAGTAGGAAATGTTCATTTTTGTTTTGATAATTTTAATAATATTATTTTGAAAGACGTTTTCTATATACCTAGTTTCAAGAGAAACTTAATTTCTGTTGCATATTTATTTAAAGACGGCTTGACCATGACTTTGAATAATAGTATTGCAGTTTTTAGAAATCGTACTCTTATTTGTAAAGGATGGATGTCAAATAATCTCTATGGTATCAAACCAAATATGTTCACACTGTTTGAAACTAAATTAACAAATAAAGGACTTAAGATTTATCACTCTAACGAGGGGTACCTTTCGCATTTGAGACTTGCTCATATTAACCAAAAAAGAATCAGTAGACTTATGAAAGTTGCAAGTTGATCTTCCATAATGTGAACCTTTCTTGGAATGTAAGATGACTAAGTGATTTTTTAATGCAAAAGGAACGAGGGTTGTGAAAACCTTTAGAAATTGTGCATACTGATGTATGTGGCCCCATTAATGTTAGTTACGGTTATTACATAACTTTTGTAAATGATTATTTCAGATATGAGTATGTGTACATAATGCACCGTAAAAGTGAAATCCTTGATAAGTTCAAAGATTTTTATGTGGAAGTAAAGAAACAACTAGGTTTACCCATAAAGACACTTCGATTTGATCAAAGTGAGGAATGTTTATTAGATGAGTTCTTAGGTTACCTCGTAAAGAATGAGATATTATCCCAATTAACCACGCCAGGAACTCTTAGAGCAGAATGGCATGTTAGAGAGAAAGAGTAGAACTTTATTAAACATGGTTCGATCATGATGCTTTGAAATTGAATTGTATGTCTTGGAACAATTAATGCGATACACAATGATCAAAACAAATAATCATGGCACTTTGAAATCTCTTCAAGCCTTACTGGAAATCCCATGAGACTCATTAAAGATTTGACTCAACTCATGTTACTTTATAACGTACCTTTTGTTTGGAAGGGCAATTATTATATACCCTACCATATCACCCCTTGGTGAACCCCTTGACAGTTATGCATGAAGATAGAATTTGGCAAATCTCGACCTCACCTCACATGAGATGGGTTCGTGCAACCCCTAAAAGATTTATAAAAAAAGTTCCTACTAACACTCCTCAATCTATCAGCTCCTCAAGCCTAACAATGCTTTGCTTAATCATATCACATCGACTCTAATAATGCTCTTACCTAACAGACTACTACTCTACCATTTGCACTTGTAAAGTAGATTGCTCGATGGTTGTAACCCATACTTCGCTAACCTCCCTTTATAAATACCTTCTCCTGACACTAATGCAAGGGGACAATATATATTTAATGGCTCTCAACGCCATATGCGATGTGCACCATGTTCACGCCAACACTTTGTATAATTTAATTGTTATAACACCTTTAATTAACACCAATCTCATTCTCAAGTTCAAATTTCAAATAATTCCAATTGTTTCTCTTTATTAGAAACAATTAAATAAAAATAATTTGGAACCTTCGGTCGGTACCATCATCACATCTTAACAAAGAAATGGGTAATGGGTTGCCGACAAGATGACATGTCGTCCACTCATATGGTTTTACTGATCAAAAGTTGGTGGGACCCAGTTGACGTGTACTGGAAGCTAATGTTCGAGAGTCAATTTTTAATTGGAAAGGAAACCCTAAGGAAAAATATTGGTCAACAACGTAATGCAAGATATTAAATAACTTTTTAAAATTGAATAGATAATGGCATTGTGGAAAATAGCCTCTGCTGCCGCATTTTTCTATGAAAGCAATGACGTGAATCCCAATCGCGTTCATATGGCGGTGGTAATCTCTACTTTTTCTTTTAACCTCAACATTTATTTACTTTTTGGGCATTAAAATCGATGGATGTATGGTTTTTTATTGGGATTGGTTTTAGTGTAGTTGATTTTGAAAAATATTTAATATCTTTATATAAAATATATTTATAAATGTAAAATAATGAGATTAAACAAATCTCAAATAAAAAAAAACATATAATTATATAAAATATTATTTAATAAACTTTACAAATATAATCTATTATCCAACAAA
Source organism: Kokia cookei (assembly GCA_039519145.1). Classification (NCBI taxonomy): domain Eukaryota; kingdom Viridiplantae; phylum Streptophyta; class Magnoliopsida; order Malvales; family Malvaceae; genus Kokia; species Kokia cookei. The sequence goes on from CM076905.1 coordinate 31,809,457, forward strand.
CTTTAAATAAAAAAAGGAAAATTTTATTTCATAAATGAAACAATAAAAGCATTTCATACTTGACATATAACAATTCATAATTCATCGATTAGATTTTAATTCGATTGGCATGAACATTGTTGCAACTTAACATAGACAACCTAAGATTGCAACTTAAAGATTCTGAGATGTTAAGTTGGACAAACATTTATTTGAGAGTTTGGAGTAGAACATGGCTATGGTCTGTCTGTTAGTGAACCCTTTGGGCAATGCAGCAAAGCCCAAATATAGGGTCATTTGGATAGCTAACCCGCCCAGTTAAGAGGTGTAGCTACTGGGCTATGACTCCTTTTTCCTCAAAACATGGATTGCATATAGATAGGGAACCAACCAATCATAATCCTCCTTCAATAATCTTATCCACCTGTCCATCACTCCATTCGTCTGCCACCAAAACCTCACCCATCACACCCACACTAATAATACCCTTCTTTTTATTATTACTTTCAGGTAATTCAAAAATTCTGACAAAAATAAATTAGAAAACGAAAAATTTATAAAAAGGTTTTTTTTTTTTTTTTGGTTGGAAAGCAAGGAAGAATACTACTGTGAAAGAAGGCAGCAAAGGAAAGGATAGAATTTGTAGCGTTCAAGAGGGCGCTTATCTATCTCAGAAACAGCACTAGTTAATATTTGAGGAAAAAATGGCGGCAGCAGCAGCATCAGCTTCCATGTCCACCACCGCCGTTTTGATTCCACGTGTTCCTGCAGCTATTAGAACAACCCGCTGTTCTGCCTTGCCGCCTCTCCCTCCCCGCGTTTCCACCGCTTCCTTTTCCTCGTCCGTTAAGCTAACTCCAGGTACTGCTGTTAACATTCCCTCACTTCACTTGCCTGCTCTTCCTTTTGTTTGATTTTATTGAATGAAAATGAAATCTTAATGGTCATATAAGTTAAGAGTTTACTTTTATATTCTGTTCTTCCAAGCACCATCTTCGGGACAAAAGCTTAATGGTCATTGGTGGCGTGTTAAGAGTAGTTGCTGTAAACTAATTATGGAGGGTTTGTCTGATAAAAATGGGTCAATCTTTTGGACGATAATATGGGAGTTGGGACTCCAAATTTCAAATGGGGATGAATTGGTACCAATTCAAGTATGGGATAGAATACAAGTAACAACTCTGGATGAATGTTGGACATGGATATGTGTTAAAGACTCGAAGATTTGAGTTCGTATAACATGAACAGATAGGTAAAACAACTATGAAGTGGTCTACTTTATAACAACAGAGTTTGATTTGGTTGTCTGTCATAGTGTATGCATATCTTAGAAAGATTTTGAGCTACGTATTCCTTAGCATTCTATTTACCCTGTTGTTTCGGGTACAGAATCCCGGAGGTTTCCTCTTCTCCAAACAAAAGCAACAGAGGACACCTCTGTCGATACCGGGGAGCTTTTTGATGACTTGAAAGAAAAGGTGAGAAAATGGTGGCCTGCACATAATCCATTTCTTGCTCTTTTAACCTGCTGAACTGAGTGCCTGACTTGGCCTGTTTTTTCGTGGTTTTCTAGTGGGATAAAGTTGAGAACAAGACCACGGTTCTTCTTTATGGTGGTGGGGCAATAGTTGCTGTTTGGCTATCATCTATTCTTGTTGGTGCCATTAACTCGGTGCCTTTGGTAAGTGAAACTCTTCATGCTACACTTTCTAACTTGTTTTCTATGCTAATCCTATCTGAAATCAATGCATTTCTGTGCTTATCAGCTTCCAAAGATAATGGAGTTGGTTGGACTTGGATATTCAGGATGGTTTGTCTATAGATATCTTCTCTTCAAGGTAAGATTCAAGTCTAAATATATATGGTCCCATGAATCTTATTTGCAGAATAATCCAATTTCTTTATGGGTGCGCCACATCATTTAAACACTTGCAAATTGTTCAACTTGATAACACTCTAAAGGGAAATTTACAAATGCATGAAGAGACAATGATGTATTTGATGGTTTTGAATCAGCATTTTTGAGTTGCAAGTGCTGACTTTGAACTCTTAAATCTAGCTTATATATTAGAGAGGTGGTGTTCAACTTAAAAGAGTGGATTAATTTACGATTAAAATCAAACTGGTTTTCAGACTATAGGATCAGATCATATATATATATGAACACTAAAAGCAGTGTGCTAAAAACATGCGTATTACCTCAGTCAAGCAGGAAAGAACTAGCTACGGATATCGAGGCACTGAAGAAGAAGATTGCTGGAACTGAATAGATGTACAGGATTGGCAATGGCATGCTAATCTGGCCTTCTTGTATCCTGTAAAAGAGACATCTTTATCCTGTAATTATAGTGATTCCTCGTATGAATTCTTGTCACCTTTATATTTCCCCTGTTCCTGGAATAAAACTCGTCAATTTTATGCGTATGCCTCTAGTTTTCCTACTACATATAAATACCATGTTTAATGCAGAGATATCCCAATTCTTCCATTAAAATGTATGACTCTCACCCTTTTATCATGTCAAGGTTCATCGACTGTGCAGAAACAAAACAACAAATTCGAGCCTGCAAATTGCAAATACTTCTTAATCTCTCTCAAGAAACCATAGTTAAATTGCAACTCTTTTACTATACAACAGAGGAGTCGCCTGAATGTCATTCTAAAGCTGGAGAAGTTTTCTAGAGGTAGAGGAACTGATATATAACATTCATAGTTAATTAATATTAACCAGCTGCCACCTTATTCAATACCCAGATTGATATCATACTTGAGACTATCATATTAGTACACAACTCTGCATCCCCCCCCCCCCACCAAAAAAAAAAAAAGTTACCATATCCAACTCATATTTGAGTATTGATATTAGGAATTTGATCCTCTAAATATATGAATTTTTTTTAAAACAATTGAGTATACCCATATCTGACACTCACCACCTAATCCTGATCAACATAACATAGACCATCATCTTGGTTATGGTCAAACAATGGTGATTAATGCCTTCCAGTAACAGCAATGGTTCTGGCTACAAAAAGCCAGAAACCAATATTCTTCAGTTTTCATATAACAATAAAAGTCTAACACAGAAGAAAACATTGAAATCAAAACCATAATATTCCTACAAAACTTTGAAATCAAAGCCACCCTGCAATCAAATGGATATCCCCACTGGAATAAAGGACTCAGACCACAACCATTATCAAAATCGTAACTAATTCTCAAAAGAAAATGAAAACATGAAAGCAAATATAACAAAATCCACCAGCCAAACTCACAAATCAACCCATACTAAATTGCAATATTCAGAAATGAGGACAAATTATGAAAACCCATGTCAAATTTAAAGAGAAAACAATGCCATTAACATAATAATAGGTAAATCCATGTGTTATAACATAAATCCAGCATCCATTATGCTTAATAAAGCATGAACATATGCCAAATATCACCAACATATCTTAAAATAAATTCAAAAATGACAATAAGGAAGAAGAGAAATTTAAATCTTATCGATGTCCTCATCCTCGAACTCGATGTAATCATCGCCGGCACCATCATCTTCCTCATCAATGCCGCCAGCAATCCCTTCATTCAACCTGGTATTCTCGGGTAGCTCACCGTAAGCCTTGAGAAGCCTAGCTTCATCGGGCATGTATTTCAAGATGACGTCAGCCTTGTCATCTTGATAATCCCTAAGGCCGACAAGGATGATGTCGCCGGCGGCGATCCAGACCTTCTTGTGCATCTTCCCCCGGATGTGGCAGAGGCGCTTGGTGCCGTCGATGCACATAGCTTCGCAGCGGCCGTTACCCAACATGCGTGAGACCTGGGCGTATTCTTGGCCATCTTCTTTGAAGATAAGCTCACGTTTCTCGTCATCGGCCTCGTTCTTTCCCCTCTTACGGTTCTTTCCTCCCTTTCCTTTGTTCTTCGGCATCTTTGGTTCTTCGCAATGATTGCTCTTCCCCCTTCTTCAGATGGAAAAGTAAACCCTAACTCGTTTTTCTATTTTTAATTTTAATTTGAATATTCTTTCTTTTTCTTTTCTATAATTTTTGGCTTTATTCATGTTTTAGCCCCCAAACTATGCCCATTTTCTCATATTGATACCTAAATTTTTATTGGTCAGTGCCTCAACTTTACTTCTGTTAATAGTTCCAATACAAATGCCAAACATCGTTTAAAAAAAAATTAGTCCCAATCAGATTTAGACACATATTTTTGGGGTTTTGATAAATAAAATTTTTAAACAACAAATAAAAAAGAAAATATTTAATTTTATATTTTTTATCATTTCTTCTTGTGCCCTTTTCTCTCTAGAACCAAAATGCTCTGCCCTCTCTCTAAAACTAGAACCCAGGTTGCCAGGTTCTGTGCTGGACCGCCGCGCCTACTGCCATGCCGGCCTCTGTCGCCTGTGGCCGACGAAGCTGTAAACTTTACTCGAAGTTCGTTTTTCATGGTCTTTCTAAATCTGAACTCGGTTTCATCAAAATCAAGCCTGATTTTCCTAGATCTAAAATAAAATTTGCAAGCTAACTTTCTCCAATCTCCCTCTTCCACTGTCGGATCAACCTCCATTTTTGGTATATTGCTCGTCCGCCCTTAAATATCCATTCCACCGTTTGAATCTTCCAACCAAACTCCAAACTACCTTGAAAGAATCTGAAACTAAACCCATTTTAAATGTTGATTTTGCCTGGGTTTGGGAATTGTTTGGGGTGGTGTTAGTTTTCTTGGGTTTGCTATAGATATTGCACTTGAAAAGGTGGTAAGGGATTTGTTGTTCGATTCAAAAAAAAAAAAAGGTCGTAAGATTTAGATTAAAATCTTTCATAAGCTCATGTACTTTTCATAAAATTAAAATTGGATCTTATAATTTTATTTCTAGAGATTTAGAAAAAATTAAAAAAAGATTTCAGATATTGTTATATAATTATATCATTATATTTAAAAAAAATTTAAATATAATTATTAATACTATTAAAATTATTTTTGTTAAATTTAAATTTATTACAATATTATTATAAGTATTTTTTTTATTTCAAAACGTTATATTCATAAATTAAAAAAAAATAATTTAAATTTAAATTTGTGAATAGTGTAACAACCTATTAGATATTTTATTCTTATATTTATAATAGAGAAGTCACTCACTTGCATAATTTACCAACTAAATTATTTTTATTTTTTATTTTTTACGTGTTAATTTGTTCATTTAAAAAATAAGAGTCGAACAAAAGTTTTTAAGTTCAAGCTTATGTTATAGGAGTTAGAATTTTAGTTTGGCAAATCATACGATTTTAAGCGATGTTTTTATTTTAGATTCGTTTAAGTTTTAAAACGTGATAATTCACAAATAAATTAGCAAAAGTAAACTTTCAGGCAAAGAAACAACAAATAAAAGAAAATGACACAATAAAGTAAATACACATCAAATGTTTGAGTAAATATTAAGTATTTGATTACTTTTCAGTAGAAAGATTACAATTGAGAAGTAAAGTTTCTATTTATAAATGATCTCCCTAAATTTAATTATACAATTTAAAAAAAACGACTAAGAATCCTAAAAGATTTAAACATTGTACAATCTTATTCCTTTAATATTACAATATTTACATTGATAACTCTAATTTATTAGAGTGTTTCACTAGACCACCAAGATTTCAAGTAGATGAGCTTCCTTTTATGTTTCACGAACCAAACTAGTCTAAATGGGTCAAATGAGCTCAAATTGATTAGTTGACCTCATTAGGCGATTTTGTGCCTATTAGTCACAAGTTTTGATTCGTGGCCCATGACATTTTCCTCCATCCATTCTTGCAACACCCTCGCATGCTGAAAAAACGTTGGTTGAACTCATATCAGAACTGGCACAATGCCTCAACTAATTCCCAACTAGTCACTTTGTCGAGTAGTTCCCTCTCTTGGAACATTCACCTCGATTTTTATCTAACTCGCACTATTTTTCCCCTCTATACTTCTTGGATGAAGAGTCCACTGCTCCTACTTGCTCCTACTGTGACCTCAATCAAGATCTCCTTGATCCTCACATAAGGACTTTGGTATGCCCATATTGAACATTAAGTTAAAATTGAGTATTGTCACTAATTCTGGTTTGTAAGACACTCAACTTATTTGCTTCAAAACTCTGGAAAGACCTTTGTGTCATTGCTAAGTCAATGGTAAGGGCTAATGTAAAACACTAGAAAATTGTTTGAGATGTACTTCGCTAATCACATTTACTTTATTTAACTACTCAATTTGCATTATTTCTTTACCGACAATGTTTGATGCACAACATAGGTGGTAGCCCAACTGATAACTCAACAAACTATTAAAAATTACACAATACGTAAACATTAAGAGTTAAATTTAAAAAAAAAAAATTAAGGATAAATTGGCACGATGAATAAATGTTAAAGTTACTATTATGTCAATTTTAAATACTATCATATCATCTTTCTATTAGCTATTTAACAACGGATGACAAAAAAAAAATAATTGAATGATTATTTTGTAACTTTTTATAATTAAGTAACTAAAAATAAATTTTTCAATAGTTGAATGACCACAAGTGTAATTTATCCAAAAACATAAACCTTTTTTCAAATACAAGTACCACCTAACGTAAAATGTCAAGTTTGAGTGTCAAAATAATTGTTAACACCGTTAAAATCATTCCATTACATTCACGAGTGAGATATTTTGAAAAAACAAACACTAGATAATTACGTAACAAAAAGAAATGGATTAACAAAAGAAAACTATATTAATAAATAGAGTTTTATTTTTAAAATTTTAAAAGTAAAATTTTGAAAATAAAAATAAAAAGGAATTTTTGATGATATATGTTATAGAATAGAACATGAAAATATAACCTTTGGAATTGACTGAATGCAACAAAACAAGACAGAAATTATGCAAGACAAATGTAGTTGGAGTGGATTTTCATGTTTCTTACTGGGTGTTTGAAAGAAAGAAGAAAACGGAGCTCCCTTCACTCCAATACCAAAAAGATGAAGGTAACAACGTCTCCTAGTTCATGCAAACCCTCGGCTGCGAACCCCTCTACCTCATTTTTACGCATCCAAGGGCATCCATGACCTAGCAGCGGCAGCCTACCCTCATTTCCTTTCAGGTTTGGAGTTCAGAGAGCCCCGTCTAAACCTTAAACTACACTACTATGACGATGGAGCTGAGAGTTGTGAGAGTAAAGGGATAATTGGGGTTCCTTTTATAGACCTAAACGTCAGGAATAACAAGCAATCTGGGCCGTCCTATTATTAATTTACACACAAATCATGGACGGAGGAATATAAGAGATTTTGTTGCGCATGAATTGATTCAGGCGAAATTATTATCATCTGAATTAACTACGGTAGTGATAATGGGGTATCTTTTTAATCATGATAATTTATTGTTATTGGTCGGCGTGTCCTATTTTTTTCCTATAATTTACTTCTTTCTCATCAAAACTTAATTATGAATTATGATTCGGTTGTATTCCATTGTTTTTTTTAATTATTATGAATTACAAGTTAAAAAGATTTTTCAAGATTTTCTTCTTCAACCAAGATTACTGCTTTAGATAGGGTTTTAATTCCTTAATTTATTTACCTCAAAAACCCGATGAATAAATTAAATTAAATGGTAAATTGTTGTTGCAATCACGACGGATTAGAACAGAATGAATATTCATCACCATGTCCATAGTAAACTATATCCTTTAGCAGCTGGTTGCTTTCCAGAGTGGTCCACTACATCAAAAGATGAACAATAATGTTAAACAAATCGCTTTAAAGAAACAAGGTTGCGGTGCCACAAGATTTTTAATTAAGCAGCTAACTATGAAGGTGCTCCCCTTTCACTTCATCAATAATGGATTTAAAGCACCATTGCTATTAAAAAAAAGTGTTATGGTGGATGCTGGGGTCATTTCTGGGTGAGGTAAAGTCCTTCGTCTTCAATTGGATTCTAGGTTTTTTATATACACACTCAAACATCATGTTCATACTGCTTTTGGCTTTGTTTAATGGCTGTGAAAGGACACTTATGTAGATAATGCGATCACTCACGTCGACCATCCAAATCAAACCTATTTCACAGTCAAAAAGCAAACAGATGTACTAACCAGAGTTGGTTAAATAGATGCTGCACTGAATGTATATCTAATAATTTAGTATGAAACTAGCACAAATGTTGGCTATCAAATTGAGAGATGAAAATAATCGTAATAAACAATGAATTGAAACTATTGCTGGCATTTTCTAGTGATTTTGCTTTCAACGGATTCTTGCAGAGAAGAATCGGATTTTCCCAGCTGTGGATGTTCCAACTTCGATACCCATTGTTGAACAGGATTAGCTTGGCCGTTGTGTACTGATTGAGTAACGCGTGAATCTTCCTTGAAGCCATTCTCGGGATGAACCTTGTCATCGACTTGCCCTCGCAGACGATGCAGTTTACGGCCCTTGCTGCCTTCCCGAGACCTTAACTTTGCAGTTTTATTAAGTTCATAACGGTGTTTGTCGCCATCACTAACAGCTTCGTTTAATGGAAAGGACTCTAAAGAATCTATGTGTGAGCCGTACTCCTTAAGTTCACCTATTCTCGATTCGATCAAGCATTTAGCTTCGAGAAAAGTTTGCATATCGAGTCTTAACTTGTCAACAATCGTATCCTTTTCTGCAGGCTTCGGTTGCATCCGCTCATCAAGCCATGCCTCTGAAACATGGAGAATGAGCCGGTCATGGTTTTCCCCATGGACCCCATGTTTCTGCTTTAAGCATTGAACCACCTCTTCATATTCTCTTATTCCTCTAGCAAATTCATCACACAGATCCTCCATTAGAATCCGTGCTTTCCTTTCTCTCTCGAGCTCTTTCAATGCATTGGCGAAACTTGATTTTACCTCGGAGTGCTCTTGAGCTAGCTTGCGGTGCAAGCTTTCGGAGCGCTTTCTTAACTTCCTCTCATCACTTAGTGATTGAATGGCAACTTCGATTCTATCTTGCTCCTTGTTCTTCATAACAAGTTTGTCTTGCTGCAACACTTTGATCCGAGCCCGAGAACGATCGATTTCTGTTTTCAAAGCCTTAACCAACGACATGTTGGACACATGCTGTTCTTCGAGTGCCCAGATTCGGTCGAACACCTTGAGCAACTCCGATGATGTCTTAAGCCTATAACCAGATCCTCCTAAAGAAGTACATGACGTGATTGCAGGGTTATAAGATGCCAACTGCAGGGGAATCAAAATATAAACATATCAGCCAATACATTTGCAGTAAAGTAATATGATTTGATAATCATTAAAAAAAGGGAAACGAAACAGATAATTATAGAGAGATTAGTGGGGGATAGATGTTGACCTCAAGGGAGGTTGATGGGGATACAGGGCTTAAAAAACCACGCCCATTTCTTTCAACTGATGCTGCATTATGCCTCCTCAAGCTACTTGGCTGACATGATATTCAGGGTAAAACATTAAGCGAAGTCTCGGATTCAAATCAAATTGAAAACATACGCCCAAGGAACCATTAGTAAAACTTCAAACAAAAAAGCTTGTAACTTTTGAAAACAACAAAACGCTTTCCTATTTGGTCTTTACTCGTAAAGAAAGAGAGCGAGTGGCAACCTGATGAAGACGATGATCAGCATCAGCATGAAAACCCTTATCCTGAACATGGTGAGGGCGAAGGTTGGGAGGCAGTTTAGGCATAATGGGGGGTGGGGAAAGAGGTTGAAGTTGCCAGAGGTTGGCACAGAGTGTCCTAGCGGAAACAGGGTGTTGGGTGGAGTCAAAATGTGGCCAAGGCGTTGATGGAGTAGAGGGGCCAGCTCTTTTCCCTACCATCACCCTCCCCCTCCCCCTCCCCCTTCTCACCTTTTTCGCCATTGATTCTAGCTTCTGTCCATTTTCTATTCTTTCGTTATTCTTCATCTCATTGTATCAACTCATTCAACACTCCCAACAGTCTCATAGCTATTTGTGGGCTGCTTGTTTCTGTGTTTCCTTTTTTTATTTTTATTTTTTCTAACCATTAATGGACTTTGGATTCCCTTATTTATTATTGGGCATGGAAGCTTTAACTTAGATTTGTAAATATAAATAATGAAAAGTAAGCAGTCCAAAGTTTTAAGAAAGGGAAAACAATGTTCATGAAGTTTAATATAATCATTAAATACTAAGAATCTAAAATAATACAGTGCTAAAACTAATAACCAAATCTACAGACTATAGAGGATTAGATGAAATGATGAGGGTTGGTCTTTATTCATGATGTGTTAGTAAAGTAAAGAAAATGTCAAATCTAATCATCACTAAACCTAAGTTTATCTTGAAAGCTAAGTAAAACAAAATTAAAAAGTGGAATATTATTGTTAAGTTAAAATTCACTATTAAATTATGGTATAGGTAAAATATTAATGTAATATCAACAACTATTAAATGTAGTGGTAAAATACATTATATTCTTAAAGAAAGAACGATGTTTAAAATTTAAAAATGATATTTATAAAAAAAAAAAACATTAAGAATTTCGAACTTGAATCATAAAATAATATTTATATAATAAATTAAAAAATTAATATAAAATTATAAAAATACCTCTTGAAATCCAAAACTCGACCAAACTTGTGGTCCATATCCTACTCTTGTATAACATGTTTTTATTTTTGGACCCAACACAATATGAGTTATGTCAGAATACAAAAATATTAGGTATATATTAAAATTTATATAAATATAATATAATGTTTAGGTTATAAATGTGGAAATGGTTCCCCGAATAAAATCACAAAACATGATCTTCAATAAAAGAAATTGAAGAGAAGATGAAGATGATTACTTGGAGGACCACAGGGACTGATAATTGAGACGATTGAATGATAAGGGACCACATAAGAAATAGTCCTGTCTTTTTACTTAAAATGTGGTCCAAAAGCTCATGCATGCATGCAAGCAAGCAATTCACCACATTCAAATGATGAAATAGCGTCACTGTTGACCCAACTAAGGTGATGCCATTATATTTATTTTTCTGATTTTAGACGCCAATGAATGAATGGTGATCGAAATTTGGTTGGTTAGTATTTTATTGAGTTTTGTTATGTCATGCCTAACAATATTCAATCATCAGATTTTATTAGTCGGTGGAGCTCACAATCCAATTTTTATTTTCAAGAGATAATAGTACCACAAAAGAAAAACACAAAATGGGCAAGGGTCAGGAATAATTTACTCAAAAAAATCCAACTTTTTTTTTTTTAATACGAGAATAGACTGATTTTACGAAAACGCTTCTAGCTAAAAACGTTTTTAGGTGATTTGCAGAATAATGGTTCCAACTGTAAATATTTTTAGCATGTTGTCAGGAAAACGCTTTCAGCTGGATGTGTTTTCTACTAAATCACCTTAAAACAATTCCAGCTTCTCCCAATGGTAACCTTCAACGGCTATTTTTATTATTTTAATATAGTTTGAATGGATGCCATACAAGGATCTGGCAATTCAAGAATGCATCTCGTCAGAATTTTTAGTGAATCCCAACATCTAGCACATGAATGTGTCATTGGTAGTGTACGCTAATTAAATAGCCGTTGAAGAAAGTAACCGTTGGAAGTTACTATTGGAGGAAAATGCTTCTAACGAGAAGCGTTTTTAGGTGATTTGGTAAAAAAACACATTTAACTGTAAGTATTTTTGTAAAATCGATCTATTTCAGTAATTTTTTTTTTTTAAATGATCAATTTTTGATAAAAAAAATTCAGCATTTTTGAGTAAATTAGTCAAAGATTAGTTTATCGATTTCATTTCGAAATTTTGTTGGAAATTTAAGAAGGTTTAGATAAAATATTAAATTTGAAATAAAATTAAATAAAAAAAAAGTAAATTTATTTGAAATATGAAATTGTGTTTCGACTTAATATTTAATATCTGAAAGTTGGATTCAGTTTTTAAATATTGTAGTATTTGATTTTAGTTTTAAATATTATGTAATTTATATGGCATAACAATTATATCTATAAAAATATATAATATTATAATATAAATTTTAAAAAATAAATTAAGTTATATGTGTTTAAATATTATGAGTGTGTTTGATAAATCATTGAAATTTTTTAATTAATGTAAAAAATATTAAACTGATTTTACTTTATTAAAAAATTGAAATAAATTATTTTTAATTAAAAATGAGATTTAAATTACTAGATTTTAACTTTTACCCAAAACTAGTCAAAACAATATAAAATATTACATTAATAAGATTAAATTAATAAATAAATAATTTATTTAAAATCAATATTTACTTTTATCAACCATCATTACACTTAGTTTAGTACTTATTTTTCACTAATTTATCAAATGATTTTTTAATATAAATTCAAGCACTTATAAAATTCAAGGTAAATTTCACCATTAGTCACTAAATTATGGATAAATTTTTATTTTGGTCATTGAACTACTCAAAAGTTTTTATTTGAGTCATTGGGTTGTTAAGTATTTTTTTTTTTAAATTCCACCAGCAAGATTCAAGCAACGATTTGATGATCGATTTGACAGTCAATGCCGGAAATCAAAGAAAAAACTACTTGAATTTTGATTCACAGATTTATGATGTCTAAAACTATTTCAAGAAAAAAAAATTTAAACTGTAGAAGAGAAACGGAAATAGAGCTTTCAATTGGTGCGTACAGTGCAAACAGAGAAAGTCATATAGCATCAATTTTAACAGCCCAGTGGCTTAAATGCAAACTTTTGAATAATTTAATGACCAAATTATAACTTTTTTAATTAAGTGACTAAAACGAGAATTTAGCAATAGGTTAAAAACTAAAAATTGAATGCTTAAAATTTTAGGATTTTTTTTTGGTAAAAAAGTGTGTTCATATTTGAGTGGCTTTTTGATGGAGAGTCTGAAACTCTGAAGTCAAATCGTGGGTCGTACGTGGTGGCGACAAGCGCTTGTGGTGATTCCGGTTAAGAGAAAGACAGCAGGAATCATTTCCAGACCGAAGCCATGAAAAGTCAACATGTGTTGTCTATGGTTGCTACACATGGAAAAAGCTAGGTACTAACATTCATGCCATTATTATTGCACAAGACAAATACGCATGCCGGTCTTAATTATACAGCCGTTCTTATAATCTTGCACAAATTTAAATTAGTTTGCATTTCTGTATACATATTGGGATGCTATACAAAAGCTTCATTTAGTCAGAAGCTTAGCGTGCACAAGCAACTAAACTCTAGATTCCTGGTTTGGATTTTTGTTTCTATTTTCAAGTAATCGAGGGATAATTCTCAACCTTACAGAATATCTGTCTACATGGTTACATCATTTCTGGACATGCTCAAAACCTACTCCTTCATTCCATGGCCTTTTATCTGCATCCTGCAAAACACACCAGTTTGTACATCTTAACAATCCTATGACATGCAGAAAGCTCAAGTGAAAGAGGACTTGCCATTTGTGAGCTCGGTGGGGAGACTGGGCGTGTCGTCCGCTTTAAATATGTCACTGATGAATCCTTGAAACCGAGACGAATATGCTTTCGGGTTTACAGCTGCAATCATCTTTCGATCGAACTGCAACGACTTGTACGCGTGCTCGATTCGCTTGATCACGCTGTAATTTTGGAAAAAATCCACTATTCCAAAATACAAAAGTACATCATAACACTCTCGAGACTTTGGACTTTCTTCTGATGATAGATTTGCAGTTCCGTTCTTCGGTACGTGAACACCACGTGCAGACATTTCTTCCCCAAAGCTTGTATTAGTACTGCAAGGAAGCCAATGGAAAACTATCAATGCCTTACTACATCAACTTAGAACCCAAGCTTTAAAAAATAAATATCCAATGCATTCACCAGCTATTTGGTAGCCATTGATCACCAAAACTCAATTCTGACCTCATGTCAATTGAATCTGCAATTCAGGAAAACAGAATATGCCTTATAAAGCTTATTGCTAATACTGTTGCCAGAGGAACATGTGGGAGAGGATGATAATTGGCAAAAAAGATAACTTTTCCTAACATATATTAGTTCCATGTATATGGCAGCGTTAGAACAGTTAAGCTTCTTACGAATTCTGAATTTCAATACATCACCTCGACATGAAGATGCAGAGGATCGATGTGAGTATAGCTCACTTCGATTCAATGAGTCACAGGACATTCTCCTGCTGTCGGTGGAAGAACTACTGTCAACAGAACCTGCAGAAAGACAATAAAAGGAATGTATAGTTTCTTTTAAGATATGCACTCGTTTGGAAGATTTTAGTCATTTGGCATTTTCAAGCAACGCATTAGTTTTCTACTTTTCATAACACAATCTTTTCCCTGTGCTTTACATTTCCCAAAAACTTGGACAGCTCTGTGCAGAACAACATGTAATAAAGTGATGAAGAATCAAGATCCTTTTGATGCAAGTAATTACCTTGGGAGCCCGCAGAACGTGAACGTCCAGCATCCAACAGACCTGGGAGAGACTAAAAGCTTATCAGAAATTTTACTGTACTCTTATAACAAGACAGATTTTCAGGCATCCAAGGGTCCAAAGTGATCATGTTTTACATGTAAACTACAGTGATCATGTTTTCCCCTAAATAAGTTTCACTTAGTTTCATATAGATGGGTGTAAGAATCCAATTTATAAAGCGTGTTCCATTTCTCTTTATGTATGAAGTACTGAATAGGATAATCGGAGATTCACAAAAGCTAAAAAATGAAAATTTATGGGGAAAAATTCACCTTGAGGTGATCCTTTTACATGTAAGCCAAGCATCAGACTGTAATCCATGACGCCTGCAGCCTCGAGAAAAGCACAGTCATACTTGATTTGCCTATCAAATGAGAATACCATTGTTAATCAACAAAGGATAATGCATGTCTCTGTAAGAATAGCATACAATAATTCTTGTTAGTAGGTACCCTAATAAAGGTTGGAGCCTCATAGTGCTAAGAAAAATATATAGATGGAAGGACTTACTTCAAAAGCCTATGTCGAACCAGTGGTTCAAGGTAAAAAAGAAAATCAAGATCCGACTCCTTGTGAAGAATTTTCTCTCGGAATCTCATTTTTTCGACTTTTCGACCTTGTAATGAGCCTTTGAGGTCATAACACCGGTGCATCAATAAATCTGATTTGAATATGTTTGCTACAACCACAAAGTAAACCTGTTCCCTCAAGTCCAAAATTTATCAGTGCACAGTATTTGTTGCCAAAGGGAATGTCAAGTCATAGTTATGATTAATAGCAAATCTCAACCTAGATCCCTAATATAGAATCCCTTCATGGACGGAGACATGCATCGTGTACCTCTAGATGATCTGCATTTTTAGTTTCCTTCCCTAGCAATGATCAATGCCTTTGTACTAATGTGACAAAAGGCAGTATTTATCTGATATATATATGTATACTCAGAATACCCCATATCTGCCTATTACCTTGCAAACAGAGCCAGGCCTTCCAATAATTATCAAGCATAGCTAATGAACATTAGTCAAATCAAATAATAACAACTGTAAACTGGTGACAAATAACTTTTGATATGAAATAAGAGATCCTATGTTTGATGGTTGGTTTATGCTGCAGGTATGAGATAGAATTATGTTCCTTTTTTACCTTAGCACCTCCATCTGGCTTTACGACATGAGCTCCATAAAGCTTGTTCAAGACCGTGTTGCGAAACTTTCTGAGATGGTGATAGTAGTCTGGAAGCATTTCTAAGAGGACCTACATCAAATTTAAGATTACAGCAAATTGAACTTATGAGCCATATCCATGATCATATCTGGTAGATAAATAAATATTCATGACAGTTATTTCGTGGATGATTTTGGGTTACCCTGAGTTCAGATTTGCGTAGTGTTCTAATTACAAACCGGTTGTCCTTGGACAAAAGGAACATGTTGCCAGCTCTCACTGATGTAGACACCTTCCTTAGAGTTTCGTCACTACAAACTAACATCATGTAGTATTCATTGCTGATATTTTCGAGCTCTTGTATAAGCCTGGAAGGGGAATATCATCAAACAGTTTAGTAACCAAAATAATATTTAACCCAATGATTAAAAACATGGATTGAAGACAAAAAAAAACCTGAAAACTTTAGGACAATAATCTTTCCATTCAAACCCAGTAACTGATCCTGGAGGGAGATTCAAACACTGCTGCCTGGAATATTGAATCCAATATCTTTGTGAATCCATTAAATCCGAAGCCGAAATCTCCTCTGACTCTGCCATTTACTTACCACTTCCCCACCCTGCAAAAATTATCAATGTTTCAATTCAGTGGATCAAAGTATCACATAAATAATAATAACAATAAAGCCAAATTTTGATGAATTTGATTATACTTTTTGTTTTGCTTTCAAGTCTTAACAGAAATGCAAGAACATGAAATTCCTTGAATGAATTGAACCCAAAGAGAAATATTGAGGTATTATTGGTAGTGAATTGATGGATTTGATAGGTTGGTAAATAGGTGAAAAATGGCCGGTGGAGAGTAGAATGGAATGCAGCGTTTCGCGCTTGAATCAGTTATGGAAGTGGGGATGGATGGATGGTTCTCAACTAAGTAGTGTCATTTTAGGACAAGGTCGTTAAGACTCGGAATCCGTTAATATAGTTGAAGTAACCAGTAACAATGCCTTTCCCCGTTTTCGTTTTCTGTATCTTCCGCCTTAAATTAAAACTGCTCCCTAACCTTTCTTTTTATTTATTATTATTGCACAGTTGACGGTATGCAGTGGTAAGGTACATTGTACTCCTAAAAAAAATTATCGGTTCAAATTTTGGAGACGACATTGTTAGGAGGGACAATTATAAACCCTGAACATGGATAATAAATGAATAAATTTAATACAAAAAAATATATAAAAATAACTTAATATAATCAATTACAAACATAGAAAATGGGTCAAATTAGTCGAGCTTAGACCTTAAATGTTCGAGCTTGAATTTAACTCATATTTGCAATCGACTTGATTTTGTTTTTTTCATTTTCTCTCAAATTTTAAATTAATTTTTGGATTTAGCCAAATAACGCAGCTCGAACAATTCTAGTTAAAACACTTCAATATACCAAACAGTGAATTTCTCTTCTAAACAATAATAAATGAAACTTAATTTCAATTACTCTATTGTGAATTTTCTTTTGAGACTCGGCTCTTGTTTATCTCAATACTTCAAAGTGATTCATTTACATCTCAATTCTTCAATACTTATTTGTAGTGCTTCTTTCTTCCTGCTCCGAATGGTTAGGGTTCCTAGTTTTAGAATGCAGGTCAGATTCCAAAATTTGTTTCTTTTTTGGTTAATAAATCCAGATTCAACACTTTTTAATTCAAATTCCTTCATTTGTGAATTTGATATTTGTTTAACTTCAAAATCCTAATCTTCACTAGTTTGAAGTTTCAGAATCCTTTGCCCCATTCATCTTCTTTCTTCTTTCTTACTTCAATTTCAGTATTTTGTTTGCTTAATTTATCAATTAATTTATTTTCTGATGAAATATTTTCGTTTGAGTCGAGATCATTTTCTAATAAAACTTTTCTGTAATAATGATGATTCCGAACTTTAAACTCAAGCCAAACATGTAGGAAAATAACAACCATCACTTTTACCAATACCATTTATTGGTAGGATGATATATATATATGCATATATGAGTGTGAAAACATACGTCTGTATATACATGTATGGGTCCTATGTAGTTGGACATGTTTTTATCTGACAAAAAAGGTTGGACCAGTTCTCCACCTAACTCATGTATTTGTTAGAAAAGCATCCTAGTAGTTAGTGTGTTTGTCCAATACGCACATTTATTTGGACATGCATCTTACAGCTGCTCCAATTTCTAAATTACCAAAATATTAAATTAGTCTTTTTAACATTGGATTAAAGTTAAAAAAGATCAAACAAATCCTTAAATTAATTTAATATGAATAGAAGCTGTTAAATGCCACATTCTAAAAATCATTTAAGTAGCTGAACTCATCCTTTGAGTTTAAAACCCAATGTTACTCTAAATGTATAAAGGAATCAATGTAGCAGAGTTAAATAATAGACCTACAACTTGGCCGATGGTTTTCTCAAACAATGACACAGGGCAAGGGAGTCTGGCAGAGATTGTACGTTTACTGTAAAACTGATGCTCTGCCAAAAATAGCACCACCCTAAAAGAAAATGGAAAGCCAAGCTCCAGAAAGAGTGTGGTCCAGAGTCTAGAACCAATCACATCTTCGAGGACTTCAATTTTTTTTTTTTTGGGTACACAAGGAGAAATTTTTTGAACTCAATGGCGGGGGAAGTGGGGAACCACCCCACCCTCTAAGTTCCGACTCCAAAGATGAAAGGCAAAAGTTACGAATCTCCAGATATGGATTTGGGCATTTGGGGAATGCCAATTAAAAACCAATCCATCCACCATCCCCCCCCCCCACCCCCCCTAAAGATTTCCTCGTGGGATGAGAGATTCATGGCCCCATTCCTAGTCGAAGTGCCTTACAAGGCATGCAGTATGCTGCCTGCCTGCCACATTAACATATATGCTTGGAATGGGAAAATGATTCTTCCTAATTACTTCAATCAGACTTCTACTCTTTCTTCAAAGCATCCCACTCCCAGTAAATGATGTTTGTTTGAAGCAAAAGAATTACTAATATTTTTCATTTTCATAAATCAGCAGCTTCACCTGCCTCGTACATTTTGTGTTTTAACCTTTTTTTCTTCTTCTTTTTTTAGGGTTGGGGGGTGGGGGAACTGAGATATCTACCATATCATATGATGATCATAATGACATAAAAAGAAAATGTGGGATGTTCATAAATAAGATCATGGAGCAATTTCAAGCCTTGGTTCAAAGCAAAAGCCGGTGAAGAGCTGAAGAGGGAATTTCTTTGAGACCGGACACTTGAGCGACCATTTCCATAGTTTCTGGTTCATGTCGAAAACAAGTAGAGCTGGGGCACCGTAGCTTTGGATGTATATGAGGTTATCAGTACCACTACTAGCAAAAACATCATCCAACTCACCAAATCCTTGGAAGAACTTATGGGGCATGCGACCGACTTCTACCCATTTCCTCCCGTTGAGAACCCAGATTCCAATGCCCTTGATTATATCGGGTCGATCTGGCTTCCCGATTCCTCCCACCATTACCAGCTTTCCCTTGAGGTTCATCAAACGACCACAGGTAAGCAGACCTGGTACTGGAATAAGACTCCGTATCAATGGGGATGATCTGCTAGAGAGATTATATGTAACAAGGCTGTGACGGTTTTCTGGTGTACCAACCCCGGTTGAGTAAATCAGAAAGTATAAAACCCCATCACAGATCACACTTTCATCTCCACCTCTCCATCCTGTTAAAACCTCAGTCAAGGAGGTTGCCCACATCATTGTTACTGAATCATAAATGTGTATCGAAAGGTCCCATTGGAGAAAGTTTCCTGGGACTAGTTTTGATTTCACAATGGATATCATATAATTGTGAGACTTCCTGCTAACCGAGAGTGACAGTGCACTATAGTCAGAGAATTTCATACCAGGGGGCTCCTGAAGCTTCTTGCAAATCTTGGTAATCGGATTGCATACATGCAACTCGCTTCTACTGTCATTGTCCATGAAACAAACCAATCCACATGATGAAGCAATAAACCAGTTTGGAGTCTGAATGCATGGAAGTTCGATGCTGTACCATTTACGGAGGATCGGGTCATAGGCATAACCAACTGGTTCATCGGAACTTGTGAACATAAAATACCAAGGCTTTTGTGATAGGACATGTGAAAAATTCCATAAAAATCTTTTGGAACTGACAATCTCATGCCATCTTCTACACACAGAACCAGCTCTGAAAATGCTAGCAATGGGAAGATAAGCCAAAATTCGTTCCAACAAGTCATCGGGTAGGATCGAGTCCACAGAAATAATTGTTTCTTTACTACCTTCATCACTAAGTTCCGAGAATGAATCAAACTCGCCGATATCTTTAGACATGTCATCAATGCAATGGCTGTTCCAAGAAGTCTCTCCTTCCATGCTTAAGAGCACTTGAAGAAAATTCCTGAAAATTTCATAAAAAAACAAAGAATGAATTTCTTTACAAAAATTACAAGATGCTATCACCACATGATGCAATAAATCATGAAGAAATATGAAAAGAGCCTAGGATCTTGTCCAAATACAAGTCAAATAGCCTGAAGATAATGACAATTTGAAACAGGAAATGCACGGCAAATAATTTATCCATGCCTTAGTACAAATTTTAAGAGGAAAAAAAAAACACTCAATGTATTGAATGCACAATGTGCTAATTAATATGGCTATAATGAGAATGGGACCAACTGGCCATACATCTTGGAACACCTCTTAATATTAGGACAAAAATGTTGAGATGAATGGATAAGAAGAGGTAGATAAAAATGTGACAATCATTATATATATATATATATATACATGGATGTATGAATGTATGTATCTAAACAACAAACAACAACTAACTTGATCATAAACAACAGAAGAAAAATAATTACAAATAATTGGAGAGAGCATGGCCCTCCAAAGTTAATGCAAAAGCTTGCATAACCTGTTTTATTCAGTGCAAGTATCAAAACATGAAAGAACAAGAAATAGAACAGCCAGAACTTGAAGCTTGAGAAAGCAGAAGAAAAAGCAATTCATCAAGGAAAACATACTGAGGAATTACATGCATGCCTACTGAGGATATGGTATCAAAGCTCACAAAAACCAAGCAACCTTAGAGAAAAAATGAACATCAAATTAGGACATTCAATCATCTGTACGCAAGCTAAAATACATACTTAGGAGGAGATAAAATCAGCACAACATATTAAATCAACTGTTGAGCACAAGCAAAAATATGTTGCCAGAACACTGATTTCCAAGATGGAGATGAATCAAAACCCCCATGAAAATTAATGAAAATGATAAATTAGAAATCTTAGCATTGAATATGCAAAAACATAAAAAATGTGAATCACTGGGTTGTTACTTGAACACGGAAAAGCATTTATAGAGTGATATATAAAGGGAACATTTTTTTTTATTTTAACCAGATTTGTTACTAGGGAAGGAGTATTTAATCCAAAACAAGTTGTGTTCTTTTCGCTGAAAAAAAGTACCAATCTTTCATGAATTTAGCAAACCCTAAAACGGGGGTTTTTTACAAACAAATAAGATAATGTTAGGCAAAAGAAAAGAAGGGTTAGTCCATCCTTACCTATCAATCAAAAACCAAAACCACAAATAACTAAAAAAAAGAAGTAAGCATCACCAACTGAACCAAAATATGATTAAATATATCAGACAGGAAAACGGATGAATAAACAAAATAAGATGAAAACTTTCTCCAAAAAAATGGTTACATACCTGTAATGGAGGTGGTTCAAGGATAAGTGAAACAATGGGTGGTGGTAGATTCGAACAAAGTATCGAGATTTAACAAAAACCAAGGGAAACTAAGCAAAGGAGCAAAGGTTCAGACTTCAGGTAGGTAAAAAAAACAATTGCTTCTTAGCAAAAAGGACGCCATTAAACAACAAGGACAAGGGGTAATAAGAAAAAATTTTCTTTCATTTTTTTCCTTCAAATGGCAGAGAACAATGAAAATGGGTTACTCCAAATCGGCTCATAACCAATTCCTAAGCAAAAACCCATTTTTTAGTCGGAGAGAAAACAGAGAAAGAAGAGGTTTTTTTTTCTTTTTTCTTTCCTTTTCAGTGTTTCCTTTTCGATATAACCAAAAAAAAAAAAGTTAACGACAGGCAGAGGCAGAGGCAGAGACAAGGGATGAAGAGAGAAGGCGGTTTTTTCTAAAGGCTGTAGTCGTGTTTAGACTTCAGCCTATAATCTATAGACAATTGAGAGAAAAAGAAAGAAATGGGTCATTTATTTATTTATTTATTTATTTTAACATTAAAGTTGGTTTAAAAGCAACTTCTGCGGTTAAATTAGGAGAAAATACTGGTTTTAAAATGTACTCTTTTTCTTTGTATATATTCAAAGTAATAGGTGGATTTTTAAAAAAGGACATTGCAAATGTGTCTGGCGGATCAGAAATATAATTTAGGGGTAAGAGCGAAATTAAAAAAAATATTTGAGAGTTAAAATTAAATTATATATTTTTTATTATAATAAAAATGTAATTTTATTATTTTAATAATTTATATTTTTATAATTTTTAGATAATTAAATTATTTTTTATCATTTCGAGGGACAAAATGTTTTGACTATTATCAATATAAAATTTTATAAATTATAAAATATCTAAATAATTTTTATTTTTTTTAGGACGGTTGAACCCTTATCAACTTCCTAGATTTGTCTTTGCCTATAAAGTATGCTTTTTGACTTTTTATATATCAATTCTTTTAGATGGTTAAATGTTAGTGATTTGATCTTTAAATCTCGAGTTTGATTTCTCCCTTGCTCATGTTTATATTTTTATTTCATGTTGTTTTAAACTTTATTTTTGTTATTAATTATTATTTTTAAAGCATTGACTCCCTTGATTATATTGTTAAACAATAGTGATTTTATTCTTAAGTTTTAGGGTCAGTTATTTTTCTAAGCATATTAATATTTTTTATTTGTTTCAAATTATTTTAATTAATTTTTTAATTAATAAATATATTATTTTCAAGTTTTTTATTTTTAACTCATCTTTTTAATTAATAATTCTTTTATTTATAAAATCAAATAATTATTACAAATTATATAATAAAAATATATTTTTGATAAAATTCACATTATTATTATTATGTTAAATATATTTTAATCTTTAAAAACATCAACTAATTTTTTGATATGTTTTTCTTTATATATAATATTTGAATGTCAAATATTTATTTTCTCCACCTATATTGTGTTTATGGACCATATGGTGATTTCTAATATTATAAAATTAAATAATTATTTTAAATATCATTATTATTTTTATATGTAAAATATTTCAAATATCATTATTTTTTAATCTACATTGTGGGTATGATATTTCAAATATTTTTATGTGTTTAAATAATTATTTCAAATACACATACAAAAATATATAATACTAAAATTTACTATGCTAATGATATGGATTGAAAAATAAATATTACACATATAAAAATTATATTTATTAAAAGTAATGATTTTTGACAATAATTATTTGATTTTATAAATAAGAGAGTTATCGATTAAAAAGATGAATTAAAAATAAAAATTTTGAAAATAATATATTTATTAATTAAAAATATTAATTTAAAAACTTGAAACAGGATTACATAAAAAAAAATTCAAGTGTGTTTGAAAGAAGAATTTTATTATTATTTAACCATCTAATTAAAATAAATAATTTATTAAAAACAATAATTAAAAATTAATACTTACTCTTTTTATCGCTTTGGCTCTTTTTTTTTTTTTTAACTTTAATTTTCAAATTTTAATTAGATTATGTTTTTAAAAGGAAAAGTTGATTTAACCGTGAAAATTTAATGGAATTAACGTGATAATTCATATGATATTTCATGTTTACTTTGTAAATTCAAAATAATAATAATAATAGTTATTAAAAATTCTAAAAAGTTTATAAAAAGTGTATTTTATAATTATACATACATGGAATGAAGTACACATAGACTATCATGTAAGCTGTTATGTTAATGCCATTAAAATTTCAACAGATAGTCATTTGTTTCGTGCAAAACAAAAATAATTTAATTAAATTTTGAAGATTAAAGATCAAAATATAAAATAAGTAAATATTAAGAATTAAATTTGTTATTACACCTTTAAGATATAACCAATATTTAATATCATTTTTAATATTAACTAAACATATTTGACAATAAAAATATATTAATTATAATTGTTCATAGTAAAAAAAAGGAAAAAAAAAAAAAATTGACATGTTGTAAGGAAATAAAAAATAAGCATTTGTGAAGGGGAAAATTGCAACATAACCCTTCTACCTTTTTTATATAATAATGTTTTGTTAGTTATATTTTTATAATAAGTCCTTCCAATTTATTTATATTCAATAATTTAATTTACAATTTTACATAATAAGTCACTGCACATTTTAAAATCATTTAATTTTTATTTATTTATCACTATTTTACAAATAATCTCTCTACTTTTAATAAGATCTTGTACTTTTATTTTTTTATAAAAAAAATTGATTTCTTTACTTTTTTAAATTTCAAAATTCAACTCTAATTGTTATCAATAATAATTATCTATACTTCTTGTTAAGGGAAAATTAGGGGAAAATCAAATTTTTTTACAAAGTAGGCCATTGTTTCTCATATTTAAGGAAATAAATCGATTTTAGGGAGAGAAAAAAAAAAAAAGCTTCCTACAAAAGCATTTTCGCTGACATATTAAAAATCTTTACAAAATGTGTTTTCTTTTAATATATTAGTTTCTCTAGTTAGATAATTAAATATTAATGGTTTTGTCTTAAATCTTGGGTTCAACTCCTCTACTACTTACATTTGTATTTTTTATTTCAAGTTGTTTTAATTTTTTAAAAAAATTTAATTAATAGATATATTATTTCAAGTTTTTGAAATCTTTTTAATTAATAACTATTTTAATTATATAAATAAAATAATAAATATGTAATTATATGTTCACCAAAAAAAATATGTAATTATATAATAAAATATTTATATATATCATTTTGTTAAAAATAATTTTAATTAATAACTCCTTTATTTATAAAAATAAATTACTAAATATGTAATTATATAATGAAATTATATATTTTTTATAGTTATCATTATGTTAACTATATTTTATTTTTAACCAATTTGTTTGATATATTTTTTCTTTATATATAATTTTTTATATATTACATATTTATTTTCTCCAACTAAATTGTGGGTATGATGCTTTCTTTATATATTTTTTTTGTTATATAATGACATATTATAAATTTAACACTATTTTTTAAAAATTAAATACACTATTAAAATTGGATTATATATATAAATTATAAATAATGTTACAATAAATTATTCAGTTATCACAATATTTTAATTTAATTGACAATATGCACTCACTAATTAATAATTAAAATTAAGATAAAAATTATATATAAAAATAAAATTTCACACAATCTACTATTATAATATTTATATTTTGAAAATAATTTTAAAATATTATTTATTTAAATTCAGTCTAATATCAATTATCATATTTTTAAACTTAAACTTATATATTATTATGTTTCAATTTCGTTCCCATACTATTAATAAAACATTACAAAATTTATAAAAATTATTAAAAATTAATTAAATATAGTTTAATTAATACATACAATCAATTCATATCATAAAAATAAAAATAAAAAACTAGTTTAATAATAAATTTTTGTTTTGTTAGAAACTTATCCTTTATTTTTGGCCACAATTAAAAAGGTTTCCTCTTTTCATCGAAACTCCTATTCTTTTCCACTCCCTCATCGTTTATTCAATTTGGGTTTTGTCCAATTTTCAATTAAGGTATAAACTGTTTTTTTTCTTTTCACAATAATTAAGGTATATACTTCAACAACCAAAACAAGTTAGCTAAAATTACAAGATTTTTAAATATAAGTAGAGTTAAAATATTGTAATATGTACTAATAAGTGGTTAGATGCAAGGGTAAGATACATTGCACTTTTAAGGGGAGGATCCAAGTTCGAACATTGTAGACGATATTATTAGAAGGGACGATCATGAACCCCGAATATAAACCATAAAACGGCCAAAGTATATCAAAAGAAAATATCTGAAAAGTAAAGGAACTAATTTGTTTAGAAATAAAAGTGCAAAAACTTAATTTCAAATTTTGCAAAACATACAAAAACTTATGGCATATTTTAACTTAATATTTTTTTTTCATGACATTTAAGTTCAATTACTCTAGGATGGTTTTGGATTGAGAGGAGGAGGATTTGCAAAATAAATTTAGCTCGATGAACTCGAGTGAATCAATTTTTTCATTTTCATAATCATTTCAACATCTAACCATTTAAATATTAAGCTTATACCATTCTATTGTAATTTATCATTTTCATTAATCATTTCAACATCAGATTACTTGTCCGAGCAGTAACTACACCATACAAGGGTATCGAAGTGCAAAGCCCATAGACAATCATACATATAATCATATAACAATATGTCCCTCCACCACACTAGGGTCTCCGTAGAAACATACAATACTCGGTGATCCCCAACAAATGTTGGATCCCGATATAATGTGTAATGATCTTCACACAATCACATATCCCTTACAAGTGTGCATATAACCCTATTGTTATGTGAATTGTATCCTAATCTTTACTAAGTTCACCCGAGCATCTTTAACACATATAACCATTTCTTTACAATTTAGTCCATATCTCACCTTTTGTACCAATTCGCAAACAATTCAAATTACAACTAAAACATACACATATTTATAATTCAAATACCTAATAATTTAAAAACAATCATACCATATGAACTTACTTGAAAAAATCAGCAATTAAGTTAGAACTTTAAGAACTATTCAACAATTTTGGGTTTTCCCCAATTATCCCCAGTTCGATCCAATTCCCAATCTATACAATTATTCAATTCAATTTATCAATACAAAAAAATTTAAATCATTCCATGATATGCATGAACCTATTTAATTTCATTTTTCAAATATCTCTTAAGTTTTGCATTTTATTCAATTTAGTTCTTAAAACTGACATAACCATAACTTTCAATTTTGAGCTTCGATTTCAAAACCGATCTTAATTACATCATTTTAGGACCGTTTACTATCTATTGTTACAAAAAAATTCACATCAATTTTGTTATTTATACACTTTAGTCCTTTTATCACCAACTTAACACCAATTTCTTCAAAAATCATCAATGTTAACTTTCAAAAACTGTAACAGTTTTGCAAATTGATAGATGCGCTAGCTAAATCAAAGCTCCCATGACCCAAAAAATACAAAAAAAAAAAAAAAAGAATTAGAAATCTTATCAATTGAGGGACTGGATGTTGAAATGTTTAGAAACTCTTTTTCTTTCTTTTTCTCACGGCCAAATGAAGAAGATGTAAGAAAATGTCATTTTTTATTTTGTCTTTTATACCTTAATTATAAGTTAATTAACCTTAATTAATTAATCATAATCAAGATTAACCAAAAATAGTGGATGACATCCATTTCCACTATTGTGTAAAAAATGGTTTAATTACCATTTTGAACCCTTAGCTAATTAAAAATTCATAGTGATAAAATTTTTACAATTTAGTCTCTGTACCTTAATTAACTATAAATTCGACAAAATTACTAGACCAAACTTTAATATATTTCTATATTAGTCTTGTAAATATTAATATTTAATATTTATGGACTCGAACAACAAAAATTGGGTTCCAAAATTGTCGTTTTCGGCATCACTAAAAAACGGGCTATTACAAATAGTTTATAACTTTAATTATAAAAACTTATATAAATTTAACTTGGAGAAAGAGTTATGCTAGGCTATAAGTCACGTCCTCTTTTTTTTTTAATATTTTTTTTTAATATACTGATGTGATTACATCACAGTATTTGTTCATACTTTCTTAACCCTTTGACAAGGCACATACATCTTGCACACACAGGTGCTCGAACCCGGGACCCCTAGGATGAACAACATCCTCTTTTCCACTAGAGCCACTTGTTGGGTTTAGTGAGATCCTTTTTTAAAAAGATAGAAATAAGGAGATTGTCATCATTTGATCAAGCCATGTCAGAAATTAATAAATAGTTTTGGTGACCTAAAACCTATTAAATCGGTTGTGAATACGTTGTTTTCCTCTAGAAATTAATTTCTCTCATTCTTTAGTGTTAAATTTGGTTAAAAGGTAATCTCACTTTTCTCAATGCAAAACTTATGTGACATCATCAATGGTGTATTGACCTTTTTTATTATTATTTCAACTATTGATTTAAAAAGATTTTACGAGATTCCATTATAACAAAATTTTTAAATAGATGCCACCCATTTTATAACCTTTTTATAATATGCAAATTAAGTAAAAATAATATAAAATTTATTATATATAACATTTATAAAAAGGTTTTTTATAAAGTGTCCAATAATTTAATAATACTTCTTGTAACACCCCAAAAATTTTAGTTTTTCTATGCGAATTGTATAAACAAATTTGTCTTTGCTTCTAGGGTTATGTGTTTTGTTTGCTTATTTGAGATCTAGAGTTCAAGTCATATTTTTTGAAATTGAGACTTTGAAACTGGTACATAAATTAATTTCTACGCATTTTAGTTTCAATGATGAGCTTGATAGTTCAATGGTCATGCATTTATTTATCTTTTGATTGTGTGTTCGAATCTTTGTGTTAGCATCGAAGAGTATTGTTTTTGCTTTTCTCCATGAGAATACTTTTTTAATTTTAAATTTGGTTTTCTTCCCATATGATGGAAAAACTTCCTTTTCATTACGATTCTGTTCTTATTTTTTTCCTTTTTGTTCTTTTTGCTGAAATTTCTTCTTTTTTATTCCGACTGTGTTAATTGTGGGTGCGTCTCGCGGTATTGCTTACTTCGATTCATGGTAAGGTAGGTTAACTCATGAATTCGTTAAAGTAATCGTTCTATCGTTTGGAAAAGTCTTGAAAGGTTTGAAGTATTGAGCAATTGTTTTCTTTGCTCTAATTGTCTATTGCGTTTCGGTGTGTTAGGAGTGAAGTGAGGATCGTTAAACTCTTTGCACGGTACTTAGAATTTAGTCTTGTACAACGAATTTGCAGTAAGTAGACTTTCATTCGTTATGCATTTTGAGTCGAAGGTTTCGACGAACGATGAACTGGATTTTGCTTGTGTTATGATTGATTGTGGAATTTGGTTGTTTTTACTTTTAATTTAGGCTTGGAAAGTGCTTTTGGGACTCCTATATTGTCGTATTCCATGTGGGTAATGAATCCCTTTAAATTTTATGCTACTTTTCCTACATTTTTACCCAGAAATGAGGTTGTTCGAGGGCACACGGGCTGGCACACGAGCGTGTGTCCAGGTTGTGTGCCATGAAATTAAGCTACAGGGGACACACGGGCTGGGACACAGGAATGTGTCAGACCGTGTGTGTATACTGTTTTGGGGCACATTAGCTGGACATACAGGCTGTGCCAGACCATGTTTGCATACTGCTTTGTGAGTTAAGGTACAGGGGACACACAGGCTAGGCACACTAGCGTGTGTCAAATCATGTGTGTATACTATTTGGGGATACACGGGCGTGTGTCAGACCATGTGAATATACTGTTTTGCAACTAAGGGTGCAGTGGTCACCCAAGCTAAATACATGAGCGTGTGTCAGACTGTGTGTCACACACGGGCCAGCACAAGGCCGTGTGAACCATGTTTTGCTTGTAAATACTGTATGAAGTGGCCATATGTTGACCATAAAACTTGTATGATCTAAATTGAACTGTGAAAGTTATTGTGCATGTTTGAAATCTAATTTTGAGTATCTATAACTGATAATCTGTATATTAGTAATATTTGACATATCTGACACGTGTATATATGAAACTGAAATGTAAAGATCTGATATCTGTTTCTGCATTTGTATGGGGTTGGGATTATGATTCGAAGGAAGTTATCTAAACTGTTTCAGTGGTTAATCCACTTGAGATTATATCTGATCTGGCAGTGAAACTGTGAATACTGCGACGTGTCATACCAACACTATATGATGTGCAGGATTGGATATTGGTGTGTTAGGTTGGATGGAGATAATGTGAAAGGGATGGGACTTGCATAATCATATTTGTATCTGTATCTGAATGTGAATGTGAATCTGGAATGATCTCTGTATCTGTTGACTGTATATTCGAACTGTAGAAATATTATCAATCAAAATGAGATGATTAATTGTATCTACTGAACTGTTAATGATACCTGAAATACTAATATGTATATAGAACTTTATAAATCTTGTAAGTTTCGATAAACGTTGTACTAACCGGATTAATTGAATTTCAAGATCTTCTCAGAACTGACTACTCATGGACGAGGGACTCGGTTATCCGTAGAACTCTATTAGGACTCTTTATAAGTGATTATTAATATGCTACTTTGAAATTTTAAGTTTAAGATTCTGTTGGATTTATGTGTGTGCATTTTACTTGATGTTTAAATTCGTTTGTATGTTTTCGAGTTGCTCATTCTAAGACTTAGTTACTTTAGATCAATTCTATTATTGCATGGTTTTCTATATGATGTTTAAGTGACATTCTCAACTTAGCTTTTTCATCTAGGTTGGATTTAGGATGTTACACTTTTTATAAATAATATAATTTTTTGTCATAAATTTAGAAAGTTAATTTTTTATAAATACATTATGATAAAAATATAACACTTATTTTACGAATAAGTACATTACTTATGTAACAAAAATAGTATGGACACATAAATAAATTATATTCATATTTCTTGGTTATAACTTTTTATAGATAAATATACTGTAACACTTTTATGACATGTAAATTATTTTTTTAATATTTTTTAGCCATAACATAAAAAATGTAGGATTTTAAATAGTATAATTTTTTTGTTATAACTTTATAAAATGCTCATAAATTATTTTTATAACATAAGAATTTTTTTACCATGACCATTCCAAATCATTCATACATGTTCATGCTTATAATATAAAAATTTATAACTTAAAATTGTATAAAAAGTAAGTTTTAAAATTGAATTTAGGTGTAATTATCTACATAATTACTTCAATTCTCACCCTTTTACTAAGAATTGAAAAATGTAACTGGGTCATTCAATTATACCCAATTCAGTGGGATTCACCAATTACAATGGTTACTCAACCCTTGTATAGTTACAATTAATTACACCCAAATCCAATTACTTGATAGTTTTCTAAACATTATCTAAATGACATTTTTTAAACAATAAATGGTAACATTGTTCTAGTTTGATCTTATTTTATTCTTTTTAACAATACAAAAATTAAATTGATCCATTTAATAATAAATGAACTAATTTGATTTAATCCCTATAGTAGAAGGACTTGTTAAGTATATTCATCTAACACGATATATATATATATATAATATAGGATTAATTTTTGATATATTACTTTTTTTTATTCCACAATCCGTCTTAAAAAATTACCATGTATCTCTTTATGTACCGTATGTATTAATAAAAGAAGCTGCTATCATAAAAATTGACTAGAATATTAAAAAATCAACCGCGTTAATGTGATAGTTTATATGTATGAATTTTTTTAAAAACATATGATTTTTTTGAATTATTAAAATTTTATATATTTTCAATTTTTAATGAATCACATGGGTTGACACACTAAGCTATTATAGCTAAAATTTTGATAGTGTAGTTAATTTCTTCGTCATAAAACATTAATTTGATTGGCAAAATCGTTTATAACAAGATAAAACAAGAAGCAAAGTAATGAATTAAATAGAAATAAATAATAATAATGGATTAAATATTACATAATATTTGTTAAGGTAGTTTGAATCAACAATCTTATTTTGTGGAATCTCGTTTAGGGAATGATTTTATTCAACAATTAACCAAGTACAACTATTGGTTTAAACCCAATCTACATTCTCACAATGGATAATTGCAATCTCAAATTGTTACAAACTATTTTCCCGAATACCTTAATTTACATTCGATAAAACTCTCAAAATAATACCTAAAAAAGTGTCAAAAAAAAAAAGGCACTATCATGATGCGACTAAACTACCTATTTGTAGATTGTTTTAAGAGTCTCTTCGGTGATAGTTTAATAAGCTTAAATCTCCGATTTAAAAGCTGAAATTATCTCATGGATTACCATAAGTAATTATCTCATGAAAGCTTTCATTATCCAGCTTCTCATGCATTCTCAAATTAATACTCTTAAAAGATAAAGATAATGATAAGCATAACATGTCCAAGTGCTTCAAAACTCTCCACTTCATTCTCCAAGTTACATGCGTAGATGATGATGATGATGCGCAAAATGCTTCTTCATTTGTTGCACAACAAGAGGTTTAAAGATCAACTATGCGTATCACCCAAAAAAAAAAAAAAAAATGCCAATAGGGGCGAAGTCAGGCAAAAATTTTAGGGGGTCAAAATTAAATTATCTATATTTTTATAATTTTTAAAAGATTAAATCAAATTTTTATTATTTTTAGGGAAGCCAATATGTAATTTTTCTTTTACTAATTTATAAATTTTAAAAATTTAAAAGGTCAAAATGATAAAATAATATTTTAAGGGGCCGAGCCAACACCCTAAATACACCTCAGTAAGCCAACACAAATTCTTTGACTACTCCAAAGTAATTTCTTATTGTTCAAACATGAAAGTCGAAATTTTTAACAATAATTAAAGTGATTAAAAAAATATTATACGCTATTTGGTAAGAATATTATTTTTTATACATGTTTTAATATATAGGTTAGAAATAACCTAATTCAATTGATAATATTTAGTCATTATTATAAAAAAAAATTTATTTTTAGCAGTTATTTTAAGGAGGTTTTATTTTTTTTTTATCAGAGTTATTAGTCATATTTTTAATTTTAAATTTAAATTTATAAGTATTTTTAGCATGTTGAGTGTGATTTGGGATTCTATATTGATGAAGACGAATCATCCCTTTTCAAATCTCCACCCCATTTCTTTTGAAATTAATATTATTAATGTTATAAAGATAGTTTCCATTTATAGTGCAAAGCAAATACGTGTAGGGATATAAAAATCTTTAAACGCACGCACCACTCGCCCTTAACCCATCATTTCTATATACTATTTGTGGAAGTGCTTAGATGTGCTGGGAAAATCCACCATCAAACCTTACCATCACACGTGGTAAAAATAATAAAATTATATTTAATTCGAAAAAATTTTAAAAAAATAAATTTTTAAATTAAAAAAAAAAAAAATTCCCTTTCCCTTTCCCTTTCCCTCTCCATCACCATCTCCCCATCTTCAACGCCAACATCATAAGCTATGATAAATCAACTACTGAACTTTATAATGGTAAATCAAGATTACCAACAAATGTTAATTATAATGGTAAAACGTATTAGATTTTTAAAAAATAAAATAAAATTCAGATTAAAGAAACCAAAAAAGGATCCATTCTTTGCATACTATTTTAATATGAAGGAGGCAGAACAAAGTACTACGGCAGGAACTTGTTTGGTGCAAGTTTAGTATCCAAAGGCACTCCTTCCTTGCGGGACAGATAGTACTGTCTATGCTAAATAAGTACCCATAGAATGAAGCCAGGGGCCATCTACTCTAGAATTCACAGTTCTCACCAACATCTTTGAAGATTATTGATGCAGGATGAAGAAATCTCACACACGTTCAGCTTTCGGCAAACCATTACTCTACTGGGTTTCCAATCAAACTAAAAACACATTGTTTATAGGCTCTAGTGGAATGCTTTCATTTCCCATCATTTGGCAGGAATGAAAACAAAGTAGATGAATCTTAACTAATGCGTCCAAGAGAAAATAAAATGAAGGGGTGACGGAAGAATTATTCGGTCGCCAAAAGTGGCTGAATAGACGACGGAAAGTGAAAGCACATGTGCAATTGACCTCTTAAAGCCCTTGAAACAATTTAGTGACGAGGGTAGAGTCGTTGTAGGAATTAAAGTGAAACAGAAAAGTGCTGAGAGTAGCAAGTGGCAACACCACACCCACTAGTCTACCCTCTTTCCAGCATAGCCCATCTTGTGCACATTAACTCATTTCTCACTCCCAACAATTTATTTTTCTAAAATATTAATTTGTCTACGTCTTTGTGGTGTTTTATGTAAGATTTTGTTAAGCAAAACCCACCAAATACATTTGAAACATAAGTGATGGGGGTAGGACAGGACAGGACAGGACAGACAGACTGAGGTGTTAACCAAACATTGAAAATGATGTTCTTAGTGCCAATGGGCACGCTCGATCCTATTGGCAGCTTATCTTATTTACTTCCTCTTAGGATAAATGATTATGGGTTTGAATTTTATGGACTATATACTTGTTTTATGTTGTCAAATATAGACAGTAAATTTTGATTTATCTAGAGACAAAGAAAATGCTCGAAAGGTATTGGAATTTAATTTCTGGGAACATCTCTCTTAAATTTAAATCAGGGATGTTAAGAAAAATTTAAATATGTTAGTGTGAGTTAGAATTAATGGATATAGTATTAGTTTAAATTATTGTGTTAATTACCCATTTTTTAAATATTTTTTACGATCTGAATCATCATACAAATTATTCATTTTTTGTTTAAAATAACAAATTAACTAATGTTGATACAATCACATGATTACAACTTACAGTTTAAAACAATCAAGTGATTAAATCGAAAAAAAAAAAAAAAAACAATAAATTAGGTGATCTAAATAGAATGAATTGATTGACAATTCTTATAGTTTGCCCTTTATTTTATTTTAATTGTGCACATATTACATATATATTATTAATATATGTTTATATTACTATAAAATATTTTGCAATTTTATTGTCATAATAAATAAGTAATTTCTTGAAAAACTAAATAGTCTTCTATGCCCATTTTTAAATTTATAACTATGGCTTTTAATAATATTTGGTGATTGGAATTTGAATTTTGTGATTGAAGTGTGTTGTTGGTAATAAGTAAATATTATTTGTTGGAGAGAGAGGAAAAGAAGAAGAAAAAGAAAGATGATGCATAGGGGAGTGGATGAGTGATGGCAGAAGGGAGTTACCACTCAACAGCATGCAGGGCGGTTGAAAAAAATGGGAAACAGGGTAAAACAGTAGGATCGGCGCAAAATCTGGAGATTTGCGAGGGAATAGTCCTCAGACAAAACAGAGGCTTTGCCACACTTCCCACCATGGCATCTGTATAAAAAGTAAAAATGGGCATCCATCCTTCCATCTCTCCTCTGTTTTATTCTATAAATTAAGTCCTCTATTTTAGCAGCAACTCCAATCAGTAAAGAAAGGAAAAACCACTCACATCGTGCTGCGTGCGGCTGGTTTGATTTGCTTTGTCTACCAATATTGTCGTCATCAGCATCCTCACTGCTTAGAGGAGTTTGAATTGGTGGAAAAGTACGGTGCGACGTATATTGTTTATTTTTTATCCGATGTTATATTATTATTATTACAATATTTAATTTTGTCGTAATAGTTATTTTTACATTGAACGCCGATCGAAATTGTAGCACGGTCACCACCACCCACACTGCTCCCTTAACATTAGGCCTCAGCTTTTACATTAAAGTTCATAGAACATCGTGTTCTTAAATTCATTTACTAGCCGCCCAAAATTTTCTTTCTTTTTTACCCTGCTTGTTTCTGATGCTAACTGCAATGTACTTTAAGTGTTGAGTGAGGACAACCCCATTCCTATACAACAAGTCCGGTTCAGATCAGATGACAGCATGGGGCCACTTATAAAGCTCTAGCTAAGCGGAAGGGGGCCGACCAGCTAGGCTGCTTGAGCTGGCGTTCAACCTCTTAATAATAACTCTCACTTTGTCTCTATGTTATCGTGTCAAGTGTTTCACCGTTGTTGGTCTCATTGATGTGGTCTGTACACTGTTTGCTTTGGACTTCAAGATAAATATCGTAAAAGCCCAACATACATTTGCTGGCTTAAATATGATGATTCATGTATTCATGTAATTTTCACATTTTTAGGATTGTTTTTATTTACTAAATCTACGTTATAACTTGGAAAGTCGTCACTGTTTCTCCTTTTCCCAGGCCTTTGCCAAAGGCCCAATTTGCTATTAGAGGTGTTGCAATCTGCAATCTGCAATCTGCAATTGAAACCAGTGAAATTATTGGTGAACTTATGATTTTCATCCCTAAACCTTATTATTTTTGTCGAGTGTTTTTCCGTCGTGTCTCATTGAAGGGAACAATCGAGTATATATACACATGGTTATTGTTCATGGAATTGATTTTCTTGGTAGGTTTCATGCATGATGGACACGTGTATTACTCTGGTTTGCTTGTTATACTACGTAGCCCCCACACACGAACTTCTTGGTATATGTGAATTGGACTATGATCCATCCTTACGAGCTCTTATGGCGAACTCCCGCTACGTGATTTGCACGCACCCCACTGGTAGGCCCAACCGAGTCGCAAGTAGACAATCCTGATCACACCTGGGTTTTGGGTCAGTGATCATAAATATGTAACAATACTGGTGTTGCAGAAAATGTCGAGTTTGTTACATATTTATACCCAATAGGGAGGAATAGATTGTTATGTATTTATGATCACCAACTCGAAATCCGGGTGTGGTTCGAATCGTCTACCTTCGACCCGATTGGGACTTATCAATGGGGTGCGTGCAGATCATGTAGCAAGAGTTCATCAGAAGAGCTCGTAAGGATGGATCGTAGTCCCAATTCGCATATACCAAGAAGTTCACGCATGGGGGGCTACAAAATATAGCAAGCAGACCAGAACAATACACGTGTCTAGCATCCATGAAGCCTACCAAGAACTTTGATTCCTCATCAATTCCATGAGCAGCAACCATGTGTATAAATACTCGATTGTCCTCTTCAATGAGACGCAATGAAAAAAACTCAACAATTCTATTTAAAATTTTAATTTAATATAATATGTTTTATGACTTGGTATTTCCAAAATTACTATTATTGTGATTTTTTTGATAAAATTATGATTATAAAAAAAAGTCATTTCTTATTAATATATTATTTAAAAAGAATTCCAATTTGACCTCGTTATTTGCATTGTTTTCTTTATAACATTAATAATTTAATTTAAAATAAGATATAACATTAATAACAAAAGGAAGTTATGTGGTACACTATATGTGGAGCGTGGAAACTGCACGAACATGATAGAAAGGATGACATAGGTATCATAAGAAAAAAAAAAACTGAAATATATTTTTTTGTACTTAAAGTTCAATTTTAATGTTCAAATTAATATTTATATATATTCTTTATCCATGTAATTATCTGAATTTGATTTTCTTTACACATTTTAATTTATTTTTCGTGATTATGTTAAAAATTGAATGATAAACTAACCAAATTGTTACACATGACAAGAATAAATTAATGATGTTGCTTGTGTGTCGTGCATCTAAACTTTTGATTGGTTGACACCATCCAATTCTAAAAGAGTTGGAAAAATGAATTAAAATGTCCCAGTAAGTTAAATTTGAGTATTAACTTGAACAAAAACAACTCAAATATCAATTGAACATTGAAACTAAACTTAAATACAAAAAATATGTATTTATTCAATAAAAAGAATTAAACAAATTATTATTTTTCAACTATTTATGAAATTAAAAAAAAAACGCTATCAATATATCAAATACAACTCTTAATGATAATAGGAAATTAAATTATATCAAATTAAAATATAAAAAATTATATTCCAAAATTATATATAAAGTTAATTACACTATACATCTCTAAACTATAACCCTCTTTTTTAAATTAATCCCTAACTTTTAAAATATTCTAATTTCTTTCCTAAACTATCAAAATTATATCAACAAGTTAATTTCGTTACTAAAATAATCAATTTAATTGTTAAATTACATGTCATATCTTACTTGGCATAATATAAAATGAAAAATTTAAAGGAAAAATGAATATTACGAACATAGATGTAAAAATTTTGATTTTGGGGTTTTCTAAGCTTTTACGAAAGCTTTATAGTTTTTTTTTTTTTTTTTTTTTAGTTTTTCTTTATTGTTAGTTTGACTTAAATATACATTTGGCCCTCGAACTTGTACCTTCTCCCAAGTTGGTGCTTATGCATTTTTTCTCAAGTTGGAACTCGAATTTTCATTTTATAAAGAGTTTTGGTATTTTTTTTGTAAAGCTGTCAAGTATGGTACAAGTAGAGGCGAATTCAAGGGGATTGGCAAGGACTCTCATCCCCGTAAAATAGAAAAATTTCCATTTAGCCTCTTATTTTTTTTTAAAAAATTTAAATTAGTAAATATAAAATTACACTTTTAATCCCTAAAAATGATAAAATTTTGATTTAATCATTTAAAAATTATATTTTTACTATCATAAAAAGACAATTTAACTTTGACACCCTAAATTTTTTTTTTTGGCTTCGCTATTGGATACAAGTGGCACTTTTAGAAAGTGACATGTGGCAATATTGATGTCATTATGATTTCATTATTCCATTTTAAAAAAAAATAGAAGTGTAACGGTTCAATTTTCAATGAAATAAAAAAAAAAGTAATTTTGGAACCCCATTTTCGTAAGTCAAGTCCGTAAATATAAAATAGAAATATTTATGGAGTTAGTATAAAAATATAATGAAGAATGATCGAGTAATTTAGTCAATAATATAGTTAATTAAGACTCAGAGATTAAATTGTAAAATTCCAATCGCTATAAAATTTTAATTGGCAAAAAGCTTGAGAATTTATATGGCAATTAATCAAAGTGTAACGATTCAAAAATCAATAGCATAAAAAATACAGATTCAAGATCTCTTTTCCGTAAATTGAGCTCGTAAATATTATTATTAAATATTTACAAAAATTAATATTCCAATTTATTAAATTCTGAATAGGTAAATTTTGTCAAAATAGTGTTTAATTGAGGTACTGAATAGTGGACAGTAATAGGAAGCATTATAAGTTTTACTATAAAAGTTC
Organism: Kokia cookei; assembly: GCA_039519145.1. Taxonomy (NCBI): domain Eukaryota; kingdom Viridiplantae; phylum Streptophyta; class Magnoliopsida; order Malvales; family Malvaceae; genus Kokia; species Kokia cookei. The sequence goes on from CM076905.1 coordinate 31,848,158, forward strand.
AATATTAAATAATTAAAATTAAAATAAATTAATGATAAAATCTTGATGTTGGAAGGAAAGAGAAAAACATTTCCCTCTTTCCATCCTCTATAGCCGAATATTAAGCAGAAGAAGGGACCAACCACTAGATTTTAGAACTTCAAAGCTTCAATTGATTAGTTTAATTTATTTTTATTTTTTTTTTTTGTAATTTTTATATTGTTGAGATCATGAAAATTTAATTTAATTAATTTATATATCATTTGTAAAATTGTTAAAATTTAAAAATTTTCATTGTTATTTTCTTGAAATTTTAGATATTAAATTGATATATTTTAAACTTAGAGGTGAGAAAGTTTTAATTTGAAAGTTATGTAGATACAAATTTTAGGGATGAAATTGAATAGTTGATTATTGATGGAATTATATGTTTATTTGTAATCTCTAGTTTAGTATTGAAGGAAGATGATTCTTGTTGTGAACCCAGTGGTCGGGAAAATGCGAGAAAATATTGAACTCCAATGTGAAATCTGCATGGCAAAACGACAAATCAATTTTGTTAAGATAAAAAGCAACCTTATTATTGATTTTATTTCAACATAAACACACCATTAAACCTCATTTTACACCCAATCCAACATCAAACCTCACATTGCAACTTCAGTAGCCTTCCTTTTGGTTTTCCCAAGCTCGTGATTAGAGGGTGCATATCTTACTCTTCTATACCCTGCTTTGCACGACTTTTTCGCCTTACCCAACTTTTCTTCAAGCTCCTTCACCCTTTCAGTCAAGTTGGATATGACAGTGACTTGATCTTTTCCAGCTTCCATGAGTTTCTCCATCATCTCCTTCAATTTCTTGTTCTCTTCAACCACCTTATTATCTTCTCCATTCTTCGAAGGAGCATCGGCTTGAAGCCGCATGTTCATTTCCTTTTCCGGCTTTGCTTCTTCCTTCTCTTCACTTCCTACTGGCTGCTCTGCAGCTTTCTTCTCCTCAAACAATACTTGTTTCTCCTGAGTTGCTTCGCTTCCTGTTTCTGATTCCGATGATGCCATATGATCAACAGGTATCTCACCTGAATCATCCTCATGTCGTTGCAGGTCTTCGTTATTTTCTTCACCTATTGTTGAGTGAATTTCCTCCGGTTTAAAGCATTTGTTGTCATCATCGTCCACCTCCTTCTGGAGGATCTCTACTTCTTTCTCATCCTGTACACCGTTGTTTGATTTTGCTTCAAGTGAATGCTCATCAATTACCCCAGCTGGCAACTCTTTGAACAAGTCGATCTCTTTCTCATCCTCTACACCATTGTTTGGTTCTGCTTCAAGTAAATGCTCATTAATTACTCCAGCTGGCAACTCTTTGAACAAGTCGATCTCTTTCTCATCCTCTACACCGTTGTTTGGTTCTGCTTCAAGTAAATGCTCATCAATTTTGGAAATGGCTAATTCCTCATCAATTACTCCAACCGGCAACACTTCTAATAAGTTAATCTCTTGGTCTTTCTCTGTGCACTGCAGATTCTCTACTTCGTCTGGCGAAGATGTATTGATTGGCAGATCAGATTCTTTCTCACCATTGTTATTTCCAATCTCCTTTTCAAGTTCCCCAACGGCATCTACTTGATCAGCTTTTGGCAATGACTGCAGTTTATTATCTTCTGAGTTAATATCACTAGAATCTGATCATTCACTTCCACTATCCCGGGTTTTCCCTCTTTAGTTAGATCATTCACTTCCATGACATCGTCGGCATTTAACTTGTGCTCGGGAATAGATGACAAGTGAGTCACATGCTCAAGGTTGGGTGATACACCTCCATCTTCGATTCTTGGTGTTGTATGACTTGCTTCCATACTATTATTTTCTGTTTTCCCATCTAAGCCTTGTTCAACAAAAGGAAGCTCAGTGATCTCACCATCCTTGCCATCCACCATATGTGTAATGCATTGCTGATCTGGCTCTGTAATGTCGTTTGCATTTTCCGTAGACTCCTCCAAAGCAGCTGATTCCATGCTGATATTTTCAGACACTTGACCACTAGGACAATCAGCAGATTCGGTAGTGCCCAAATCCTTGGCCTTTTCTTCAGTCCACCTTCTTGTTAGAGAATCAAGCTTTTCTTGTAGAATCACAAGCTCCTTGACTAATGATTTCCTTAAATCTCGCACACTTGAGTGCAAACCCTGAACCATGAACATAAACCAAGATTGAATAAGCATCCTCACTGGGACTGTCATCTCTAAATAACTTGATAACAAACAGAGATTTATTTCTCATACATAAAATTAGGTAGATAATAGTGGCAAAAGATATGTTGTGTGCCTGAGAAACATAATAGAAGTTTCCTAGATGAAGTTAATCAGTGATATACATACCTGAATAGAATCCAGTCTTAGAAGAAGAGTCATAATTTTTTCTCCTGTTAACAGTCTAAGCTTATCATCTTTGTTGTGATCAGTGGAAGACTCAAGAGACTGAATATGATTTCTGACCTCATTGACTTGCTCACGAACATTAGCTATTTGCTTCAGTTTTTTCAATGGTTCCCATTTTCTCACCTCAAATCCTCGAAAGGCAGATTGGATGAGCTTCGCTGCTTCGTCATCTGACATTATTCCTACTTCTGTTTTGCATTGATCGCGAGCCACTTCAACACTGTCAGCTTCTTTCACAGCTCCCTTGACTTCCTAAAAAACTTGTTTTTGTTTCCTCTTCTGTTTTATTCTGATGATTATCTTCTTTAGTTTTTTCCACCGTAGGTTGCTCTGACACTTCTTGAGAGTCTCCTAAAACTTGAGCTTGATTCGTACTGGTATTTTCTCTAGCCTTGTTCTCCTTGGGCCTTTCTGCGATCACTGGAATTTCTTTTATCTTCTTTTCCACAAGTTCCACACTGTCAAGGCTACCACTGGTATTCTGTGTATTTACTGCAGAGTCTTCTTTTCTGCCTGGTGCCGCAGAGGCCTTTGTCAATGTGTCTTCTGGTTGTCCTTTACGAGGGCTAGGAAACCTTGAACTGCCATTGCCATTCTTCTTTGGAAGGGGGTCAACTCTAAGACAAACAGGAGAAAACTTTGATGTTTTCGAAGGAGATGTAGATTTTCTTTTTGCCACGGTCCCGAGTTCATTCTTTGTTGCGTCTTCAGCGCGCTTCACACTTACATCCTTTACATCCTTCCCTTTCTTTTCAGTCCCTTCAGACTTGCCTTCCTTCACTTCAATAGGAACACATTTTTGACTAGGGGTTTTCCCCCTAGTCTCAGCAGCATTCTTATTCTGAGAAATCTCCTTGTCTGATCCAGGCTTGTCCAATTTTACATCACTGACAGAAGATTCTCCTGGGATGAACTCAACATTGACCGGAGCTTGTTTCAAATTATCTGAAGCAGTTATTATCCTTCGTTTATCTCGTTTTTCATCCTCTTGCTGCCTATCAGAATTTGGTAACCAAAAGATAGGAACTGGGAATTGCGTCATGTTGTCTTGATTCTGTTGGTTTCGAGATTGTTTCTCCCCTTCTCCCTGCATCAAAGATTTCCAACCATTCATGTCAAGTGGAAACCAACCATTCCGAACTCTCGGCTCCTGTTCAGTCGATTTTAGGCTTTTCGAGGGCCTCGCACAAGGCAGTCACTCACCTCCATCCGATCATTATGTTTCCCATGCTCCTGACTTTTCATGTACTCATGTGGAACCCACATAACTGGATATGGGAAACTAATTGGTTGAATTGGAGCATCTGAATCCCCTTCCTTTTTCTCAGCATCGTTCTCCTGCTCTTCAATATTCAAAATTCTATCATTTTTTTGGTTGTGAAGATGGTTAGGACAACCACAGCAGTGGAAGTTGGTGCGTGGATCCTTGTCGTATTCGTATCGAGGTTGTTGGTTTAAGTAATGCGGAGGGGCATAACAAACAGGATAAGGTTCAGGAAATGTAGAATAATTAGGATAGTGGTGAAATGCTGGTGATAGTGCATAATGAGGGAAAGGAGGTCTGAAACTACAGTAACCAGGAAATTTGCCATGATTGCAGCAGCCATAGTAAGGAACAGGGTACCTACTGCAATTGCCGCTAGAAGGCCAAGATTCATACATCAAGGGAGACTTGGACGGATCGGCCTTTAAATGAGGCGGAACAGCCTCGAAACCAGGGAAGAAATGTGGAGGATAAGGCCCTTGATTTGTCAGGTGAGGATTTGAGTCCATGTAGCCAGAAGCAGGCATCATTTTTTGTTGAAACGATTGAGACCTGGTAATATAGGTTACTCACTACAAAAGCAAAATTACTGGATAACCTGAGATACAAAAATAAATGTTAAAAGACTGCACAAAGGAAATTTATATCCACCGAGAAAATCAATCACCCGAACAAAAATATATCACAAAAATAAAATTTTATATCATACCATACTACTGGCTATTGCAGGAAGTTCATACATAGGAGGAAAATGTTATTGCCAACAGACAAGTTCATACATTCTAACATCCTTAAAAACTCAACATACAGTAAGCCCAGAAGAATTAAATAAATTTTCATTACGCAAATATATGTCGTGAAAAAGATATACTTACAGCTGAAATTTGATCGGTAAACAAAGACTGAAGAACAAAGCAAAAAAGAATCAATCCACCCGGTTCCACAACTCCTAAGAACTCAGTTATCGGCTCCAATCTATCCACCAACCCAGTAGAATGAACTGGTTTGTTCTAAACCTTTGTGTTCGTGATCAGATTTTTTATCGTACTGGAATTTACTTTTGATGGGATTCAAAATGGGTACGATTTGGGATATTTATAGTAGATAAGGAAAAGGTTAGTAATAACATCTTCTTCTGGCTTCCAGATGCTTCGTGTTTTCTCTTTCCCGCGAACCGTCTGGAGACTTACTCCACGTGGATGTCTCCCCTGATGTCATGTATGGTGGACAATGAAATTATCTTGGATGGTCGCAAAATTTTTGTTTGGAAAATTATTATCCTGCGTGTCGCTTTCTAATTTGATTTTGCTTCTCTGAATAATTCTGGTTGAATAATTACACATCTCCGTCATTAGTGCTTTGAAAATCATTTTTAGTTTAACCCACTTTCTCATTTTGCACTCATATTAAATCATTTATTTAATTTTCCATTTTAATTTTATATCAAAAACAATAAAATTATATTTGTATTTTAAATTTTTTTATTAATAATGAGAATGTATATGAAATTTTTTATTTCAAATTTGTCGTTAGAGATGAGTAAAATTCGATTTGATCAAATTTTGAGTTAATCAAATCGAGTTATTTGAGTCATTCGAGTTATGAGTTCTGAGTTCGAGTCGAGTTGAATTTTACCATTTGAATAATTTTAATAAAAAATTGGTGTAAATACTCCTATTAATTTTGAAAATAAGCAAATAGGTCACTCTCTCAACAAAAATTACAAAAAAAAATTAAAATATTTATAAAAATTCTAAAAACGTATATAAAGAAAGTAAAAATTTTCTAAAATAATAATTTTGGAACCTAAATAAGTTAATTAATTATTCAAGTTCACCATACTAAAGTATCTTATTATTATTATCATTTTGCTTTGAAAAAAATTTCAAATATATATGATTTCAAATTTATGTGCTCTAATATGAAATTAGTTATATATTGTAACGAGATTTTAATTTAACTCGAACAATTTCAGTCGATTCGATTCGACTCGATTCAAATTTCATTTCACTCGACTCGATTAGAAAAAAATTTAAATCGAATTAGGATGATAAAATATGACTCGTCAACTCGAAATTTTTTCATTCGATTCGATCGAACATTCACTCTTATTTGTCGATATTTTATTATAAGGTATTTGGACACATATGATTTTCTTTTATAACCTTATTTCAAATAGAGTGATATTTAATTATTATATTAAATTTTTTAAAATTAATCACATAAAATTTTCACACAATATCATGATCTAATAGATTTTGAAGTATGAAATAACAATGTATTAAACGCGAACTCAAAGAGAATACGCCGCCAACTATTTTTTCTACTTGCCGCAAACGAAGTATGATCCAGCAGGACGGAGACACAGGTGACGTGTAGCAGAGATAGCATGAAAGCATGCAAGTGGGAGACGAACTTATTGATTTGCCATGCCTCTTTAAGTTTTCTTAATTAGTTATATTCTTACGATCGCAGATGGGATAGTCATCATGATGGCACGGCCAACAGTCCCTACGAAAATGATGACACGAGCAGCATGGTGGTGGCCGTGGTGGAAGCTTTGGATATGGTGATGATGGTGGTGGTGATGGTGGAAGCTCTGGATTAGGTGGTGGTGGCGTGCATAGCTGTGCTGGTGGCGGTAGCGGGGATCTTGGTATAGGTCTGGGTCCGGGTTTCTGTCCGAACTGGCACCGTGGTATCCAACGTCTATATCCGATATAAGGTGGACAGCTATATTCCGTATAGTGTATGGCGGAGGCTGCCGGAAAAAAAGCAAGAGGAAGATAAACACCAATAGCAAGTACTAAGTCTAAAACAACTGAAAGACTAGTAGTTTGATTTCCTCTTTGTCGTCCCATATCAACTTACTGGATGGAAACTAAATTTTGATCATACCATTATACACTAACGCTACATATATATATATAGGCAGGCAAATCCATGGCTCCTACTGCTAGTCATGGTGGTGCAATGTGTGCTGGCGATCATTAATTTTCATCCAACAAAAACGGAACATATTGTGGAACCTACAAGTGTGATAAACTGTGAAAATGAGAAGGGTGCTAAATAATTGAGTCTTCCATTATATTGTTGGTGGGATTAATTACGTGGGAAGTAATTAGTAGTCTGGTTTATGATTAAGATTCTTCCATACTTTTGTTAAAATATATTATATACTTTTCATAAATTTAAATTATCATTCTATTAAGTAAATAGATTCATTCAATGATATCCTACAAAGGTAAAATATTAATGGCAAAGTCATTTGATGAAGGGGTGAGTACTTAAGTGAATCGAGTGAAAAAATTTTAATTTTGTCGAGTTGATAAGTCTTTTATCATCCTAACGCGATTTAAAAAATTTTCGAATTGAGTTGAGTCGAATAAATTTATTCGTTGAAAACATAACTACCAAATATATTTGAAAATTTTTTGAAGTAAAATAAGAGAAAAATACAAGATAATTAGTATAACAAACTTGTTTTGATAATTTAGTTGTTTAAGGCTTCAAAATTTACATTTTCGAATTTTTTAAAAATAAAATTAGGAATTTATTAATTTATATATTTTTAAATTAAAAAATTACTAATATTTTTTATTTTTTAAGATTATTTTGAATTTTTGTTTTTTTAAAGGGACCAAGTTGCACATTTTCAAAGTTGTCAAGTATTCAATGGGTATTTACATTATTTGTTATTTGAGCTATTCAAATTATTCGAGTTGTAAAATTTAATTCAACGTAAACTCGAAAAATTAAATTACTTATTCAAGCTAATTCAAAAAAATTGAATAATTTGATTCGATTAACTCAAAATTTAGAAAAATTATGATTTTTTCAAATCGAATCGAGTTATAAATTACTTTTGTAATAATATATATTAAGAGAGAGTTGAATATATTTTTAGTGGATTGACTTGATGACTAGACAAAGTTGCAATTAATAGATGAAGAGTGAAATTAATTACAAAATATTTTAGCTCTAATTATATATGTCCAAGCTTCATCTACTAGCTTATCACAACCAGTTATGGATTGCATTTAGAATCGTTACATTGAATGAATGAAAACGATAAAAATATAAATTGATTTCGTGTATTATTATATATAGTAAATGCAGTTTATTGCAAGGAGCGAGAGATGATTTAGGGATTAATTTAATTTCTTTTAACTATTATTTAATTAACTGTAATTAAATAATTGAATTTAAAGTAAAAATTAAGTAGTCATTGTGCTTTTACAGGTGAGACAATTGAATTTATTTATTCATAAATTTTAATATCTTAAGTTGTCATGATTTTAACAAAATTAAAATTGAGTTAAAAATAATTTAATTGACAATATTAATTAAATATATTTCAATTAAATAAATAAATAATATTTTGGAAATAAAATTTTTTTTATTGAATTGTTTAAAAATATGAGTCAATTTAAAGATAGGATAACACATATAATTATGCTAAATACATAAAATAAATGAGTCAATTTAAATAACAATGATGGGTGACACACTAATCCAGGAATAATGTGCGTCGCCCACCATGTACTCTTCCAGTGGAAATTAGTGTTTTCTATTAAAAATATTATTATTTTATTTCTTTTTATTCTAGTAGAACTCGTGGTTTTTCCTTAAATATAGTGATTATGGATCGAGTCAAATATATACATCATTTAGCATAGTTACTTTGCCAAAATATTTTGAGACTTATTTTCTTTAATAAATTATATTTCTTGTGACAACTCAGATATTTCACTTAAGTTTCTTTTCTCATGGAAATAATTAAATTTCGTCACTGAAAAGCAAAACACAAGTACTAAATTCGATAAAATTTATTGCTATAAAAAACACAAAGACTCAGTTTTAAGAAAAAATTTAAAATTATGTTGTGTAAACAAACACGTTTTTTAAATCGATTTTTCCAACATATCGAAGCATTGCTTAGCAGCATGGGTGGCATGAATTATTGAGGTTATATCGAGGGCAACCAGCATCGTACTAGGGAAGGTACCAAAATTCTATTGATACTGATACTCAATGGCAGAGCCAAGCGGGGATTGGCAGGTGCCTTGGCTCCCCCTAAAATGAAAATTTTTTATTTAAGCTCTTTATAATTTATAAAATTTTAAATTAGTAATAGTAAAACTGCAATTTATCCCTCAAAATAATAAAAATTTGATTTAATCTTTTAAAAATTATAAAGATATAGACTATTAAAATGGTGAATTGCATTTTTATTATCGTAAAAATATACAATTTAATTCTGTCAAAAAAAAATTATAACTCCGTCATTACTGATACTTATATGAATTGATGTATAATTTCAAATTTATTGATTTTTTTAATATTTGATATATTCATATCAAATATCAAATAATAAGTTTAAATAAATATCAAATATCAAATATAAAATACTAATCAATTATGTAAAATACTCTTCAATAAACCTAATAAATACAATCCGTCATTAAATAAACAATAACATCATTCCATGCTATGCATATAACAATCTTACCATAATTAAACCATGCACAGCATCAGTCCTCTTTCAACCATACGTGAATTAGAAACCTTCAATTCGACTCAAGCCATTCCAACTCAATTATTCTTTTATATAAAATATAAATATGCATGTACACAAATAGATGCCGGCACCTGGAAAAATGAAAACGTACCAAGAAGATGTCACGTCGTGGCAGGGCGAAGTCAAGAAAAAATTTCAGAAGGTTGAAATTAAATTATTTATTATCTTTATAATTTTTAAAAAATTAAATTAATTTTTTATTATTTTAGAAGAGTGAAAATATAATTTTATTTTTATTAATTTAAAATTTTTAAAATTTAAAAAGTTAAAATAAAAAAAATTTTTAAGGACAAGACCACTACCAGCCCTGAATCCACCCATGCCGTAGTGCTTAGTATTTGGTGGCAACAGCTCGGATCAAAATAAATTAATGTGCCAAGAGATATAAATGAATACAAAAGAAAAAGAAATCAAAGTCAAATTAAAGGGATTATCCTGTTATTATATGGAAACAAAAGAAAAAGTCCGTAATTTAATATATGAATTTTAATATAATGTAATTATATATATGAAAATTTTAATCATAGTTTAAAAGTATTTATGAAATTTTGGTTTTGATTTAATTATATACATTTAAAAAAATAAATACATCCGTTTATTTTTATGTTCGATAAATATTATTATTTTTATATGTAATATATAAACATAAAATGATGTTATATCAACACTTATATTAATAATTTGTGAGAACAAAAATCAAACTCAAAATTTCATATATAAAATTACACAAAATCAAAATTTATATGTAATTTTGAAATTTATTTATTTATTTTATTATTGTAAGATCATAATTTCAACTAAAAGTAATAATATATTTATATTTAAACCAATTGGCATTTTATGCTAATATAGCAGAAAAATAATATAAAACTTCTATGATTTGGAGAAAAAATATATAAAAAAAACAGTTATTATTTTTAGATTTTCACAAATTTGTTAGTATATGAAATAGAATTTTAACTAAAAGGTAAATTTTCGGGCACAATAAATTAGTAATATTTTCAAATAAATCCTTATAATTTTTTTTAAAAAATGTTAAATAAGTACTATTTGTTTATTTGATTTTAACTAAAAGTACCAATTGGCATTTTACGCTAATGTAGCGGGATTGATATGATAAAACTTTAATCATTTGGACAAAACACAAAAAAAAAATGATTATTTTTAATTTTGGCATTTGTCAATTGTCACAATTTTATTGTTATATAAATAAATTATCTTTTTGGGTGAATTATAAAGGAAGAGTAAAACTTTAATAATAATATAATTTGTACGATTCGAATACAGATCACATCTAAAATAATAAATACCCTTAATCATCAAGCCAATACACAAATTTCATAAAAATAAATTATTTAAGCTTTTATCTAAGCAACAAAGTTGACATGTTTAAAACTTCTCATTTCTTAATTACAGAGGTCTATAATTAGCGATTTAGATTAATTTGTTTATAAGGAATAATTAAATAAGAAAAAAGTTAAAATTAAGGACTTGTACGAATAAAAATAAAACAATAATTTATAAGTTTGTAATTACTGATTTAATTGAGTTAAAAATTATAAGTTCAAATTCAAATTTAATTTATTTATAAACTTAATTAAAATTATCAATTAAAAAAATTAGCTAAATTTGCTTCCTTCTGTTTTAGATAATATAAATTATTAAATCGATGGTCGATTGCTTCCTTAATTGCTAATTAAGCTAATAAATCTGTATTGATTATATTGTTTACTATTTTTAATTAAAAATCTTCTCTTAGTCTCATCTTAGATTCAAAGATATTGTTTAAGTTCTCCTCACGGTCTCACCTAGGCATATAAATTCCCTCTCAGTGTAACAACTTGAAATTTAGTAGTGTTGAAAAATGTGGTTTTAGAACCCCATTTCTGTGAATTAAAACCGTAAATATTAAATATGAATATTTACGAAAATAATATAAAAATATATCAAAAATTGGTCGAGTAATTTTGTTGAATTAATAATTAATTAAGACTTAAGGGTTAAATTATAAAAATCCAATCGTTATAGATTTTTAATTTAAAAAAACTTAACCACCTAAATAGCGATTATCCAATGGACTAAAATAATAAATAGATCAATAATAAATAATAACTAGTGGGCGGTAATGATAGAATTCATTTAATTTTAATTAAAAGATAAAATGTTATAATAAACCATAATTAAATTAATTAAATTTGATAAATAAAATGTTAATTATATATGTAACCTCCATAATTCGATCCAGACGTTATGGTCGGATTCTGAAAACTACATTGACCATCAAAATAATTTAGTGGAGTCATTCAATTTTTATAACATTTATTTGTCCGATTTTTAGAAAACTTAAGAGTATGTGTCATATATTTATAAATAAAAAAAAAAATCACATTTTAAGTCGAGTTAATCCTAAGAGTCCAAATTTAATAAGTTTCATGAAATTTGAGAAAAGATTAGTTGATTTCATCAATTTGCCTTTTTAAAACTCCAATTTTATTACTACGCAACGGAAAATGTGAAGCCTTTAGTTTTAAATGAAAAAATGTGTCGTATGCATTATTACGTCAATTATTAGGATTGTTGGATTTTTAACAAAATTGCATGCATGCAAAATTCCATTTAAAAACAAATCCATGCCACAATCCAGTAACCATTGCATCCCCAGAACCAGTAATAAAGTTTAGCTTAAAAGTACTTCATTTAAAATGTTTGAGACGAGTCCTCCAAGTATCGTGTCCGATCTTAATTTTGTGGGTTATTTGTAAGAAATAAAATTATGGGGTAAGCTTTAAAAGTACAGGCTGAGTCTTAAACAAAATAACAGTGTACTAGTGAAGCATACAGACTATCAGACATTGGGTAAAGCATACAACCATACATCCTCTACACACCATATGAAAACAGTGTAGAGTTCCTACCCACACATCATAAGTTCCCTAGGAATCGTAATTCAATATGGATAAACCACCAATAACAATTTGTAGTTAGAATGTCGGTATTTATATCAGATGTATTTGATAAATTAAATGTGAATGGGTTATTTTTAATTTCGAATAATTAAGATTTGGGTAGAATAAAACTAAGATGAAGAGAATAAAAAAAGATAATTTGTTCCAAAATCCAATCCTACTCAACACAACCCATAAAACACTTGTAAATCAAAGCGACCTTTCATTTATTTCAACCAAAATTTATATGGAATTTTCAAATAAAGTTTAGATCGTGTGGAGCCTTATAACCCAAAAATTTATTATCCTTTGCCAAAAACCCATTCAGGCACAAGTTAGACCCATTTTCCTTGGATGTTAAGAAATTATAGTAATTGTTCTATAATTAAAATTATATTCATCGGTCATGGTAGCAGGTCAAATCTGCCCGATCTGGTGAACTTCTAGATGGGATCTTCGAGGAAAGCTTGAAATCATTTTCAATGCATAAAAACTTGAGTTGGATGACAGCGCAAGCATCAAGAACTCATGGGAGGTCTTAAACAAGTACCATATAATGTATGATGAGCTTATTGCAAGTAATTGTAGCCATCATTGCCTATCTTCCTGCTCTACATAGACTCAAGTAAAATTGTAAATCTCCATTGAGTTCATGAATGTGTTTTGTATACGTGTAGTAGATATATTTTTATTCACCAAAAAAAAAAAAAAAAATCATGCATGATATGGCGACTAAGAAACTTAAGTTGTTCGTATGTCGAATTTCTAAGCCGTAGTTATCTTTTCAGAGGTTTCATTATTAATATATTTAATAAAATATTTGGAATTAATATAATATAAATTATGTTATTTCAAATTTAATCTATTTATTTTTTGGTTAATTCAAACTTCCCATGTTTAAAACGAATTAATTATATATATTTTAAATGTAATATAATGAAAAGTTCTGAAATTACTTAAGTTTTTTTTTTAGATTATAGATTTTGATCATATTTATTCTTTTTGATACAATGTTTAGAATTATCCATAATCTCTCCCCAACCTATAAATAAGAAGATAATGTATTTTAGCGTGCTCAAACCCACATCCTCCTACATTGACAACAATGTCCGTGCTAATCAAGTTAAGACTAAATTCATTGAAATTATTGAAGTTAAACACACAAGTATAACAATTTTAATTTAAATAGATGAATTCATGTGATCTAATTAAAAAATTAAAATTTCTAATGTGTCATTTACTGGATGGTGGCATTTGTTATATATATATATATATATATATATATTAAACAGTCTATAATTTTTTTTTAGTGAATACAAAGAAAACATAGTTACATTAACTCATCAAACTAACAAAGTGGCAATCCATGACTTGTTGGAGTGAACCAATCATTTCAGTAGGAAATTTATCAAAGGACTGAAGACTTTGCTTCCATAAGAGACCCAATTTAGCCATTCTATCCGCTACCAAATTTTACCCTCTTGGAACATACCAAATGTGCCATTGATCGTTGCTTCTAAAGATCCTTTGTGTTCTTCTAAGAATAGTAGTACCAGAATCATCTCTATCAGAATCAGTCAGTAGCTTATCAACTTCGAGGCAGTCTGTTTGAATGGTGGCTTTTTGAAACCCATATTTTAACAAGATCATGGCCCCATCCAAAACTCCCCAAAGTTCAGCCTCCAACGGATTACAGTTGCCCAAAAAGTGGTTAAAGCCTATGATCCAGTTACCATCCATGTCTCAAACAACTTCGCCCGCTGCAGCTTGTCCCGTGTTGTTCGTTACTACTCCATCAGTGAAAGGTGAACCCTTACGTCCCTTAAGAATCCTCTGAATTGATGGTGCCAAGGAGGGCCTTTAAGGCTATTTTGACTTGCCTCATATTGACGTGTCCAGCTCACAGAAGCTTGAACAATATTGAAAGTTGTCCAAGTGATGTTCTAGAAGATGAACAGGTTCTGGTTTTTCCAGATTCGCCATAGGAGCATCCCAAAAGGCTTGCCCAATGAACTCCTCGATCATGTACCCACACAGAAGAACATATATTAGAAAGAAACCAAGAGTGGAAAGGTTCAGAAAAAAACCTGGTTTGTTGATTACTAGAAACAACAAGTTTCCAGACATCCTTGGCAGCTAAACAATCGCGCATGACATGGAGAATATCTTCATTCACATGACCACAAATGCTATAGGAGCTAGAATGCCCCAATCCTTGTCTGATGCATTCCGAGTTGGTGAGTAACCGCTGCTTATAAACCAGCCAAAGAAAAAAGTGAACTCTTTAGGGGCCTTGGTACTTCCATATTTGCTTCCAATTCAGATCTTTCGAGTCCCGCATGTCTTGCTCGATAGCCCAATAGGCACTACGCACTGAAAAGCATCCAGATGAAGACAAAGCCTATATAATTTTATCCATTCCCGCACTAGGATGAGGGGGAGGGATACTAATAATGCGATAAATGACCTCAGCAGGAAGCCACAAACGAAAGAGCTCAATGTTCCAAGTACCATCAGCTAATACCATGTCTTTCAAATTACTATCCAAATCTAAGTTATCCTGAGCAAGAATATAGAAAATTAAAGGCCTCACCCTCATAACCCATAGATCTTTCCAACATCGGATTCTACTTTCATCCCCAACTAACCATGCAAGGTTGTCACAAAGAAAAGGTCACACCTTAAAGAGGGATCGCCATAAATGTGAGCATTGACTCCGATCGATAAAACTAGGAATGTGGTCCTTGAGATTATACTTAGATCGGAGAACTTGAACCCAAAGAGCGTCAGTTTTGGTAAGCAAGTTGAACCCAATCTTCATGAGAAAGGACTTATTTTGATCATGCAACCGTCGAAATTCGAGGCCTCCTCTCTCCTTGGGCTGACAAATAGAGTCTCAGCCTACCAAATAAAGTTTAGAATGGCCACTCATGGAGCCCCACACAAATCACCTCGCTATTTGTTTAATTTCATCACAAACTCCCTTCAGGATAGATATCGACTGCATGAAGTAATTAGGAATAGCAAATAGTACTGATTTAGCCAACGTAACTCTCCCAGCAATAGAAAGTTTCCTAGCCTCCCAATTCTGCAATTTTCGTCTAACCTTTTCCACAAAAAATGTTAAAGTGCTTTTGGTGATTCTTTCATGCAGGAGAGGCACACCCAAATAGATGCCAAGGTTTTGGACAGTCTAGTACCTAAACACTTGACTAATCCGAGTACAGATATCATCCTTCGTACCTTTGGAAAAATAAATTGTGCTTTTCCTCGAGCTGATCCTGCGTTTAGAAAAATCACAAAAATGATTTAACATACTTGAAACAAGTTGAGCTTGATCTATCTCCGCTTTGCAAAACAACATTAAATTATCTGAAAAGGAAAGGTGAGACAAGTTGGGCCTTGTGCGGGAAAGGCGTATAGGTCACCATTTGCCTTCACTAATTTGCACATGAATGATTCTACCTAGCCACTCCATACAAAGCATGAATAAATACGAAGAAAGCAAACACCTCTGCCTAATACCTCTTGTCAGTTTGAATTTTTGAGTGGGCACCTTGTTCCAAAGAATCTATATGGTTGATGTGGAGACGGCCTTCATGATAATTGAAATTAGAAAGTCTGGGGTACTAACAGACTGGAGCGAAGCCCTTATGAAGTCCCAACTCACACGATCATAAGCTTTTTCAAGATCTAACTTAAGAGCCATCCAAACCCTCCCATTTTTCTTGCTTCTCATGCAATGAAGAACCTCTTGGATTATGATAACATTATCTGAGATGTTTCGCCCTGCAATAATTTTAAACATGAAGCAAGTACATAATTTTTTTTTGAATAATAATATCATTATAAGTTCTCATCATATCTGTTTTTTTATACAATGCCTAAAACTACCCATTGTCTCTCCCAACCCTTAAATAGGAGGATAATGCATTTCAACGCACTCGAACTCACATATTCCTGTACTGACAATAATATCGATGTCAATCGAATTAATATTCAATCAGTACAATTACATAATATTTAATATATATTATAAAACTTATATAATATAAAATATTAATATCTCAAATTTATATTAATAAAAAATAAACATAAACATAACAATCAACCCATGTAGTTGGGAGTGATACATAAGGTAGTTAATAGAAATAACAAAATTTACTCCTAAGCTATAATAATACCCACTCCACAATTACATTGATTTGGGTAATAATGTGATGTAGAGATATTGTTTAAGGAAAAAGAAAAAAACAAAATCACAAGTGGTACTACTAAATTCCAGCTGGATGGAAAAGGAAAATCTATTCCACCGCCATAACCCTCAATCATTTCTCTATCATGCCAATTTCGTACCCATCATCCCATCAATCATGATTCATATTTACGAATTTTGCCCCATAACCCCACACAGATATCAAATATTTTTTTTCATTAATTTCGAATATATAAATAGAATTAGGGTAAACAGTAATAATCAATTAGTAGTAATTTTGTTTTCATTGCTAATCGTATTATTATTATTTTTAGTTATCGTATGAAAAATTAAAAAAATTGTCATTCAATTATTTAATTTTATTTTTTCATCAATTGACTAATAGAGAAAACTTTTAAAATTGGTATAATGATAACTTTAACCCTCAATATAAATTGTGTCAATTTATTTTTTATTCTAAAATAATTAAACCCTCAACATTTACACATTATGTAATTTTTTTTTGCAGTTTTATTTTTCTTTGTGACATTGAGAGTTAATTTTAAAAAAAATGAGAAAAATGAAAATTATTATCTTGGATTTTTTAGTGTTTCAATTTTTTTATATATATTTTTTAATTTTGCCACTTTTAGTCCGTTGGTAATCAAACAAGACAAAATTGAATAATTGAGTGATTATTTTGTAACTTTTTATAGTTGGGTGACAAAAAGAATATTAATAATTCGATGACTACTAGTGTAGTTTACTCAAAGAATCATTATAGATAATTTAATGGATTAACGATATTTTTTACAGAAATAATTAATTTGAATAATTATCTTAATTAAATAATTAAATTAATAAAAATTAAAATAATCAAAATAATAATGATGTTATTTTAAGATGAAATGTAATAATAGTGCTTAGCTCCTTGTTTGAATTGTACCACCTCTTTTTTTTTTTTTTTAAAAAGGTAAACACATAGATTATTAACTTTATAAAATTATATTTATAAATATATTTTATTTTATAATTTAATTTTTGTTTCAACATCCATCAGTTTTCGTTAACAATAATGATGGATAAGATAAAAAGTAAAATTTTCTCGTGTCTTATTTATTTATATAAAATACTTGTTAAATATTTTATATACTTTTTATTTTTCTAGAGAAATTTTTATATATTAAGTTAATATTATTTTTTTCCATAAAAAAAGGAAAGCTAAGGGAAGTAAATGATTACGTGTTATTTTGTTTTGAGAGAAAAGTGAAAAAAATTAATTATTTTTGTTTGATAAAAGAGTGGAAAGGAAAGCATTAATTATAATGAAAATTTACAAATATAATTATTTTATAAAACTATTTATAAAAAAAGGTAAAAGAAAATTTAGGTCTTAAATTTTTATTTTGTTTTTCTTTCCTTCAACTGTCTCCTCAAATTGGAGTAAATAAAGATAATCAATTTTCCTTACTTTCTTTAGCCTAAATTAAAAAAGTAGATCCAAACAAGCATTTCCTTTCCCCTTCTCTACTTCAATCCAAATATAAGATTAATGAATTGACTCTTATTCAAATTCATACAAATGTAAAAATATTTCTTTTATTAACATACTAAATTTCTGGTGCTGGTTTGAATTTATGACAAATGCTTCTTCAATGGTGCATAAAAGAGTTTGTGGCGGCTCAACCAGCTACTTGTTGGCATCGATGAACAAGCAAGGATTATGATGCATCTTTAGAGTATGGCCAAGAATAAGAGCAATGGGACCGGATGAATCAAAACACATAATGTCTTTTTTATAAAATTAACTCAAAAAATTAATTAATTATGTAAATGACACATTTTTTCATTAAATACGTAAATGACTTAAAATTTACAGTGAAAGTTGGTGGAGCCAAATAATATGGCGCCACCAACATGCCACGTCAACAATTCAGATAAAAAAATTAATTTTTTGATGGAATCATGTAAATTGATGCCATCTATATAATTACTATGAAAGTACTAAAATTTCTGAAAAATAAAATGATTTAAATTTTTTTTTTTAGAATGGCGCCATGCTCAATATTGTACCTTTTTACTTTTTGTTTATTATTTATTTTTTAAAAAATTTAAATTTATTTTTTTGAGTCATTCTAAATGGTACCACCCAATTCATTTTTTACATTATTTATTTTTTATTTTTTATATAATATTTAAATATATAATTTAATTTAAATGTATATTTTTTATTTTAATTAATATATTCTACTTTTATTTAATGGTACCACTCAATTCACTTTTTACATTATTTATTTTATAATATTTAAATATGTAATTTAATTTAAATGTATATATTTTTTTAACTAATATATTCTACTTTTATTTAATTTTAAAACTTATTTTTATTTAAACTCTTTTTTTTTTTTTTTGTAAAATACGTTTAAAAAAAAATACTTGACAATTATAATATACTTTACATTTAAAATATATTTGATAATTTTAAAATTAAAATATGTAAAATATATTTTAAAATTAATAAAAAATTTACAATAGGTTATCCACACGATTCTATTTGAAAAAATTTGAAAATATAAAAATTGATATTTTTATTAATACCTCAAACATTAATTTTATTTTTAAAAATTAAAATAGAATATATTAATTAAAATGAAAATATGAATTTAAATATAATATAATAAATAATAAAAAATAATATAAAAAATCAATGGGATGGTACCATTTAGAATAGCTTCAAAAAAATTTTAAATTTTTAAAAAAGAAAAAGAAAAAAAAAGTACAATATTGAGAATTGGTGACGCCATTTAAAATGGCTCCACCTAAAAAAAGAAAATTTTTTAAAAGTCCTTTTATTTTTCAAAAATTTCAATACTTTCATGATATTTATACAGGTGACGTCATTCTACATGACTCTACTAAAAAATTGATTTTTTTATCTGAATTGCTAATGCGGCATATTGGTGGCGTCATATTATTTGGCTCCACCAACTTTCAATATAAATTTTAAGTCATTTACGTATTTAATAAAAAAATAGGTCATTTTTGTAATTAATTAATTTTTTTGAGTTAATTTTATAAAAAAGTCGACATATAATGTGTTATGCATATATAATATTGTTATACATATCAAGTCTCATCAAAGAATCCATCGATCACATCTCACATAATCTTATGACAACCTAAGTAGATTAAACAATCATTATCAAGGGGACTCTCTTCTCCATCTTTCTTCATAACTCTCCATGAAAGAATTAACTTCTTACATTATTCACCACCAAAATAATTAGCTCTCCGCCTCATCTTAAACAGGATGAACTGATCAACGCCACCACAATTTAATCTTGTTTAATCTTTGCATCAACATAAAGAAATCCCCAACAACCAATCAATAAACAAGCTTACATACATAAAAATTAGGAATATATACCTCAAGTAGCACCTTACAAATGAGCACTTTCTTTTTTTAAAATTTGAAGTTATCGAAAAAAAATTATGATGACATTAAATAACTCAGGAACATATCAATTAGTATGATAATTACATAGAAATCTTGTGAGTCTTAAATAAGTTGAAGTATAAGATGTTTCCAATGATTATCAAAAAATATGTCGAGAGTTAACACCGTTTATTTTCGATGAGATCTACTTGCAACTTTTACGAGTTGTAACAACAAATTATATGACATCTTTTAGCCAATAAAAAATAGAGCAAAACCATGACACCTCTTCTAAAAAAAAGCTATAAAGTCTCTTCAACTCCTATCTCCTCCTCATTCTTTTCTGGGTACTCGTACTCCGATCAGCTTCACCCACCCACAACTCTTGGCGTTGTAGGTGAATGGTGTTAAACCACCGCTATAACCTCTCTTCATACAAACATGATTATTATTTAAAATTGATATATTATTAAATCAAATAGAGGAGAGAAGGGAATCTAGATGCGCATGGGACGATAGAATAATGAAATAAAATCACCGAAACCGATTGTGTGAGTGAAGTCAGTGGAAATGTCAACCACCACATTAAACGCTAGCACTTTAGAATTAAATAAAACAGTAACCTTCTCTCTTTCTCTCTCAGTGGACAGTCATTTTCCCTTCCTTTTAACTCCAAAATTTTCTTCAACGATTCTCTTTCCCTGGAATTGCTTCCACTTCACTTTTCCTTTTAGTTTTTTTTGGGGTTTTAAATTATTATTTCTACTTTCTCTCTCAAGTTTGTTTAGCTATTCCACCAAAAACCTAACCCCAAATCTCCTGATTAGTCTCTTTCTTACCACTTTCATTCATTTAATAACTGCACCTTCAATTCTCTCTTTTGGGGTTGAGTTTTACTTTTTCTTCTTAACGGTTTTATTTGAGGTTTAGGGGGTTTTGCGATTTTGATTCTCGAAATTTTTATAAAAGAAGGTGACTTAAATGGAAGTGGAGTTACCCAGGCCTGATAATCCCGCCATGACCTTTGACGAGGTTTCCATGGAGCGTAGCAAGAACTTCGTTAAAGCTTTGCAGGTTCATTTACCAGATCTAGTTAACTTTTTAAATTTGATTGTTTTGTGAAGATTTTGCTTTTTGGGTAGACTTTAAGTTTAAAGGCACTGCTTGATTGCTGAGGGGAAATGTAAGGGAGAGAAAATGACCTGAATAAAGAAATTCCCTTTGTTTGGCTTAGAAAAATTGTGTTTTCTTTTTTTTTTTTTCCTTTTGATTTTTGGCGACTTAATAATAAGACTTCACGGTTTAGTATTGGTAGATCTTAGCATTTATGACTAAAATTAGATATGTTTCAAAGCTAGAAAGTAGAGTTGCAGCAATGGATGAATCTATTGTAAGTTAGATATAGTCTCTTATTGTGTTTATTGAAGGAAAAGAATCGCTTGATTTCCATTATCGAGTTTCGAGCCATGGTATTAGTCTAAGTAGAATGCGAATTTGAATTGAATTATGCAATGGAAAAGCTTTTCATATTGTATAATCTAATAATATCATATTAGAAGAAAATTGGAAAGTTCATGCATCTGAATCTAATATCTGCAAAAGAGTTAAGATTTTTATTTGGTTTGCTTACTTGTTCTCCTTGTTGATGTCAAAATTTGTCTTCATGAGTTTTTGAGCTTCCCAGCATTTCATTTTTATACTAATTGATTAGTTGACCCTTTGATTTTATAGGAGCTCAAGAACTTAAGGCCTCAACTTTATTCAGCTGCAGAGTACTGCGAAAAGTCGTATCTCCATAATGAGCAGAAGCAGATGTAAGGCTACATATTTTACTTAAATACTTGCTTAGTTCCTTCATTATTTGTTTAACAGCCTTTTCATGTTCATGCAAGCAATACCATAATTGACTTCAGAACTTGATCGATTACCACAAGCACTGGCTTGCCTCTGTGATGTTTTTCGTATCAATGCTTATGTTTTGGATTGTGTTTACATTTGTTAGGGTACTGGACAACCTGAAAGATTATGCTGTACAGGCTCTTGTTAATGCTGTTGATCACCTTGGCACTGTGGCTTTCAAGTTGACTAATCTTCTTGAGCAGCAAACATTGGAAGTGTCTACCATAGAGCTAAAAGCATCTTGTTTAAATCAGGTAATCTCTTTGTACTTTTCTGGTTTAATACGCTAGTACAAGAAATTTATTGAATGGAGGGCCTTAGCTAATTTAGGTTTTTTAATGTCAGAAATTTCTTACGTGCCAAACATACATGGATAAAGAAGGTCTCAGGCAGCAGCAGTTGTTGGCATTTATCCCAAGACATCACAAGCACTACATTTTACCGAGTAAGAGTAGTTGATAGAGGCCTTCTTTTTTTCCTGGAAGCTAATTAGTGGATTGAAGTTTTGTATGTTTTCTCATTTCCATTTCCTTTTTGTCCTGTATCTTTGCCTCTCTTCTATTGCATTTTTTCCTAAGCCAGATTCTGTGAGCAAGAAGGTACATTTTAGTCCCCAGGTACAGTCAGATCCTAGGCAAAATTATCTCCATGCTAAATCTCGTCTTCAGCCTTCAGGTATAGAAATTAGCAGGCAGGAACTCGTCTATGTTAGTTGATTTCTGCATTGTTGTGATATAATTTCTTAAAGGAAGAAGGTGAACATCATGGTACTGATTAAATGATTTTCAAGTATAGATACTCCTGCATCAAAAACTCTTACTTGGCACTTGTCCTCAGAAACCAAGTCTACTTTGAAAGGGACCTCACAAACTTTATCAAGGTTAGTTTGGCTTAAAAATTCTATGTTGAATGGATATTTTCCTTTCAGTGTAGCTCTTCTAATGTTCAGCTGAGAGAAAGAAGTTATTAACATTGCTTTCCATGCAGCAATGAAATCTCAAAACCTCCTGCTCCCGCTTCTGAGGTTTTCCAGTTAGTGGGTATGTATGTTAGATCAGTAGCTCATTTTTAGTATTTTTAAAAAAAGGCTTTAGATGATAATACTTTTATTTTGACTGTAACTCCGACAGAGAATGGAGACAATGCAAGGGCAAAGTCTTCAGCAGCACCTTTTCCTGCTTCTAAAGCGCTTGTCCCATCACTGGGTATCACACATAGGGTAATGTTTAAATCAGCAAGAATACATACATGCTTGATGTTCTTTAAATTGATGCTTCTATGTTAACACAAGTATGATTCATCTTGAACTGTCATCTTCATTCCTATTAGTATACTAGTTGATCTTCTATAAAAGGTTTTATCTTTTTTTTCTTTTTCTTTTTTTTTAATTTGAAACGTGTTGGGAACACCACGCAAATCAGGTTGTTCTCTTTGGGTGCTGCTATAGAATTGACACATCCTCACGGTTTTGTCCCCTGGTTCTAAAGAGAGCCTAGGGGTGTCTATTAGGTTTTGCTGAAGAGCAAATCCAACCTCTATATCATAGAAGTCATGGTTTTGATCCATGCCTCGCACTCTTCAACACCATGGATTTCCATCATACATCAGTTCTTCAGCAGTGTGGTTGGATTTGTTCTTTAGCTACCTATGAGGCACCCTTAAGCTCTCCTTGGAGCTGGGGACAAAATCTTGAGGGGACTTTAGTTCTTCAACAACACCGAAAGAGGACAATGCCATCATGTTGTCAGCATGATGCTCTAACTGGGAACCAACTTACAATTCCAAGTGGGTTGGTAAATATTCCCATGTACTTCGCTACATTGCATGTTTATGTAAAATCCCTGTTATCATTGGCAGGAGTTGGAGGGTTCCAAACCGTTGACAGCATTCAGGTCATTTGATAACCCAAAGCGTGACATTATACGTGCACCTGTTAGGAGCAAAAGTGTGCTGTCATCTTTCTTTGTCAAACAAAAACAAATGAAGCTAAAGGCTGGATATGTTGCATGAATCTCCTTTAAAACAAACTTACAACAACGATGATGCCACACTATGTAAAATCTCTCCTTTATGCGGATGGAGTTGCCTGTAATTAGCCACCCACGATGTTTTTCAGTTGTTGGTTCCTTCATCAGTAGTAGTAGTATATTAATTTGCCCCAGAGGAAATTCTATTTCTTTTTTTTTTTCTTCTCTTAATTTGGGTTTTTAATAATGAGCAATTTGTATAAAATATGTGATAATGAAGGTGAGTAACATTGTCCACTCTTAACAATAATTGCTTCAGCCTTTGATCAATAATCCTATAATATGATCCTTATTCTCCATCTCATTTGGTATTTGGTTATATATTGGTGTTTGAAGGTTTGGATGGTGGAAAGGGTTTCTGTATTCTATTTTGATGTTTTATTTTTTCAAATTTTAAAATTTCAATCTTGATTTAAATACTAATAAATGTGTTATGTCAAATTTTGATATTAATAATATATTTTGCATAAGTTGTAGATATATTTTTTGTTTTTACATTTTTCAAAATTTAAAATTCTAAGATGTCTCAAATAATAACTACTAAGTTCGTTCATTAAACAAAAGTTATTGTTTGTAGAGATTGAAATTTAAAATTCTAAAATTAACATGCTTCAATTAAATTTATAATTTATGGAGCTAAACTTTTTAAAATGATTATATAATGATTTAATCAAGTAATCAATTGAAGGTCAAAATTTTTAAGATAGTCAAATAAAAGTTAAATCTTGTTGAAAGCGCTCAAATAAGAGTTTCTTAAATGCCATATATTAGGTTTAAAATTATGTTTTTATTATTTTCTCTTTTTTTAAAGCAATATCATATTCATTTTTCATGTGTTTTATTCTAAACATTTACATAATTTTTACTACTAACTAATTAAATTTCATGAAAAGCTCTTATTTGAACATTTTTATAAATGTTAGACCCTTAAATGATAAATTTAAAAAATTAAACTTTTATGTAGCAACTCTTAAATGATTGGGCACAAATTTAAGCAATTAGCCTATTTTAACAAATGTATCATGTTGTAAAATTTTTTAGGTAGATTATAAATTAACATTATTGTTAACAATTTATTTATTTTTGTAATAATAAAATAATTAAAAAGTGATATCAAAAGAAAATTTAATTGACTATAAAAGAGATAGGATGAAGATCACCCTCCAGTAACTCCAAAGAAAAAGGGCACTCCTTGAAAACTTGGATCTCATCATAGTTCCCTTATTCAAGTCTAGCCATCCAATCCGTATTTTTGTTGTGTTCTTTGTGTATATATCAAATACCAACCTTCCAATCACGACATAAACGTTGTTTAATTAAACAAAGCTCCGGTAACATATGAGAGCGCAATCCCACATTTAAAATGGATTCCACTATTAGGGCATTGTCGCATTCCACTTCTAATTGATTAAAGCTCATTGATCATGCTAAATTAATACCTTCAAGTATAGCATGAGCCTCAATTCTAAAGATTGAGTCTTTCCTAATTCGTATTGCAAAACCCACCCTTCCAAATATCAACATGGACTCGAAAAATGCTTTCTATTGACGTAGTGTTTATAATTTCTGAAAAGGTTTTATCTGTATGTAATTTAATTCAGCTCAACTTCGATTTACTCTAATGATCTCCAAAAATTACTTGAATGCGATATAACTGACTGGAATTAGAGTTAACAAAACTCTCTGTCCATACAAGGCTTGTATAGACAATTTCATTAACACTACTATGGCTATTTTTAAAAATAAAATTGTTAAAATTTTAAGCATTTAGCCTATTTGAACCTTGAATTTTAAGTTGTTAACACAAAAATTCAACTACTTGTTTTTTTTTTGTTGTTGTTGTTTTTTTGTATTATTAATCATTGTAAACAAAATTTATTAATACTAATTTATACAAATAGGTTATAATTTTACGACTCCATTAAAAGATGAATTATTCATATAATGTTCTAATATAAATGAATTTTTTTGTTGATGATGATGCAAATTAATTATTATAGTTAAATAATATTTTGTGAAAAAAAGGGTTCAAAATAATAACTCAGCATCAGCAATTTTTACACTAAAATTATTTATGCAAGATAGCACAAATTATTTTATGTAAAATAGCATTGAAAATGAAATTACAAAAATAAAGAAAATGGACGATGATAAAAATTTGGGACTCAACACCGACAACCCGACCCACAATCATATCCTTTCCATTACTGTTTTCCTCCTACTATAAAGCTATTGTCATCAACTATGGTTTACAGATCCGATCTCAGAACACGTTTCCTTAAACCCAAAAATTTCCCCTTCATTGGAATCTTGTTGTTACTGTTAGTGTAAAACTACATAAACAAGCTCTTTTGTTCATCATCTTAAGTATTACCAGCAACAATGTCATCGTTCTTGCACCAACGACCCATCCAGAATCCTTTCACGAACGCCTACCCAATCTCCCCACGTTCTTCATCAACCACGCACAGACCCATTTCCATTTTCAGTCCAACAGGCCTAATTATCCTCCTCTCCCTCATGGTCATCCTCGGAGTGTTCGTGCCTTGGTCTAGCATGCCCGTAGCCACCTTCTCTAACTCTAAAAAGGCATCTTCTTCCCTTTCCAAATGGCGTGACTACACTTTGGCCCAAGCCGCTTCCTTCGTCGCCAAAAATGGTACCCTAATCGTTTGCGCCGTGAGTCAACCTTACTTGCCTTTCCTCAATAATTGGCTGATTAGTATTACCCGACAAAAGCACCAAGAGGAAGTCCTTGTGATAGCCGAGGATTACGCTACTCTTTATAAAGTTAATGAAAAATGGCCTGGACATGCCGTCCTTGTCCCTCCCGCAATTGATTCACAATCTGCCCATAAATTTGGCTCTCAGGTTCTATCCCTGTTTCACATATCTGGGTTTTTGTTCTTGTTTCCCTCCCTAACATTTTCAATTGATGCTGATTGGGTGCTTGATCTAGGGATTCTTCAATTTTACTTCCAGGAGGCCTCAACATTTGTTGAACATTTTGGAGCTTGGCTACAATGTTATGTATAACGATGTTGATATGGTGTGGTTGAGAGATCCCTTTCCTTATTTGGAAGGAAACCATGATGTTTACTTCACTGATGACATGGCTGCTGTATGTATGCTAACTTTGCTAAATGTTTTACTGCGTTAGGCAATAATAGCCTGACTATATTCATTAATATTAAGCAATTCTACTAGATCATGAGAAATTAATGAACTCTAGCTTATCTTAAGCCATTCCACAGTCACCATGATTTTTAAACTATGAATAATTGGATTGTATTCAGTGGATAGTAGTAGTAAAAAGAATGGAGAGGATGGAACGAAGACCGAATCTTGTACTTAACCTAATAGATATACTGGAAATATTGCTGCCACTGCTTCTTTCTCGTAAACTTGCTTCATGCTGCTTCTCTTTGATTGATCAGGTGAAGGCTTTGAACCATTCCCATGATTTGCCACCTCCGGGGAAAAAGGGTCGCACTTATATTTGTAGTTGTATGATTTTTCTGCGTCCCACAGATGGAGCTAAATTAGTAATGAAGAAATGGATAGAAGAACTTCGAGCTCAGCCATGGTCCAAAGCAAAGAAAGCAAATGATCAGCCTGCTTTTAACTGGGCTCTAAACAAAACTGCTGGATCGGTATGTTTATGCATCTTCTTATCATTTCCATTTTGGGTTGTAGTAGATACCCCTAATAGTTCTCATTAGTTTTCTTCTTTGTTAAGTTGAAATTTTATGCCACATTTGCCTGTGTTCCTGAATTGTGGCTAACTCCTCAAGGTTCGGAGTTTCAGACAATATTCCGTGCTTGTTCTACATGCCATAATTTGAAAAAACTTTGCTAATACATGTACATCCTTTGATCAGTGCTGCACTTAGTGCATTCATATTCAAAT
This sequence comes from Kokia cookei, assembly GCA_039519145.1. NCBI lineage: Eukaryota > Viridiplantae > Streptophyta > Magnoliopsida > Malvales > Malvaceae > Kokia > Kokia cookei. The sequence goes on from CM076905.1 coordinate 31,875,834, forward strand.
GAATTCTCAGTAGTGTGTAATTGCATATTTTGGTAATCCGTAACTTGGAAAATCAGCTTATCGTAATGCTAAAGGAACATCTATTGTTAATCCAATCCAATGTTTAGAAAGTCCTACTAGCATTTCTGGTCCATTGCAAACTGTTGCTTTTGGTCTGGGTATGTAAAGACTCTGGGGTGTTAGATTTGTGGTTCTATGAGCCCTCTTTCTCTGTTGCTCTCTGTCTTTGATATTCATAATCGATGGTGTGTGATCTATTATTAAAATTTGTGGTATTAAGATTTGATTTTCTGATAATCATACATTAATAATATGTTCTGCAGGTGGATCTCTACCTGCTTCCTCAGGCAGCATTCCCAACAGGAGGATTGTACTTCAAGAACCAGACATGGGTGCAGCAAACCAAGGGAATGCACGTCATAATTCATAATAATTACATCACCGGCTTTGAAAAGAAGATCAAGCGCTTCCAAGATTATGGCCTTTGGTTGGTTGATGATCATGCCCTTGACTCCCCTCTAGGCAGATTATGAAAAAGCTGGAATACCATCTGATTGCGTTCTGCATAACCAATTACAGCCTCAAAAACCGTCCTAAGAGGTGGAACATCCAGTTTGACAATCTTCTTCACAAGACCATCTGCTTCGATGCTCTCAGATAAACATTGATCATTAGCAGCAGACACTGCAGATGATGTGGACCTTTAGCAGCTAAGAATGCTCAGTTCTTCTGCAAAATTTTTACATTTGAATAGTGTTCAAACAAGGCAAAGTCCAAATACTCTGTTGAAATTCACTATCAACTTTTGTTTCCAGAAAGACTTGATCAATCAATCAAATTTTTGTCACAATGTTCTACTTAGCACTATGCAAATACAATATTTATTCTTTGCTGTTATAATATCTGTCTCAGCTAACATCTATTATTTGATAGCTTTGCTAAAAATCCAATGCTGACTCTAGATCTGATTGCTATATTATGCATAAAAATGCTCTAACAAAAAGCAAAACACTCACCTGCGTTTGCCGGGAGTCGAACCCGGGTCTATTGCTTGGAAGGCAATTATCCTAACCGTTGGACTACAAACGCTGCCTTGACATGATTGGCAGATAGATCATATTAGTAACATAAAACAAAGTGTGGGCAAACTATTTCTGAAAACAGATGTATTGTTTTTCTGTGGGTTTTTTACCCAAATATTAAAAAAAATAATAATTAATGACCAAAATAGTACCTCAAATTATTATTTATCAAAATGATATGTTTAGTTAAGTGGAAGGACTCTAAGTGGCGGCACTAAGGGGTATTTCTGACACGTGTTTTTTTTATTTTTTTATTATTTTTATATATTTAAAAATAAAAAATATTATTTTATTAGTGGAGAGACTTAAAGTGGCGGCACTCAAAGTTTTTTTTCAAAAAAATACGACAAAAAATATCTGACACCCAGTGGAGGAACACGAAGTGGCGGCATCAATGGAGGGTTTTTAAGTGGCGGTACTAAGGGGTGTTTTGCAACTTGGCATCACCCCATTGTGCCGTGTGTGTGTGTTTGTGTGGGTTTTTTAAGAGGTGAAAATTAATTTGAGTGGTTGGAGATTTTTGGTAAGTGATAAAAATTAAATAAAATAATTTTTTTTATTATAAAATAGGTGGAGAGGGGTAGACCAACGAAAATTGAAGGAAAAAAGAAAGAAAAAAGAGAAAGAAAGAAGAAGAAGGAAGAAGGAGAATAAGGGAAAGAAGGAGAAAGAAAAAAAAAATAATGTGTTTATTTTTAAATTTAATTTTAAAATATTTTAATTTATTTATTAGTAGTAGTAATGTGATTGATTTGTTATTATAATTTTATTTGTTTAATAGGTTGATTAAAAGAGTAAATTAAGAGGAGTGGAAGAAAAATAAGTTTAGTTAATATTTTAAGTATGGTTAATTTTAAATTAATTTGTTAGTTAATTTGATTATTTTAAATTTTTTGTTTTCTTTAATTTAATTTTTAATTGATTTGTTATTTAATATTGTTATAGTTGGTGAGAAAATTAAGAGGAGAAGAAGAAATGTAAGTTTGGTTATTATGTTATTATTAATTTACTTTAATTTAATTTTGTTAGTTAGTAATTTTATTTTATTGTTAGTAGCAGTAAGTAAAAATATTATTAATATTTATTGATTTAAAATTTAATAACGTTTAAATTTTGTTAGTTAGTAACTTTATTATACAAGTCATAAGATTGTTTAATAAAATGTGAAAGAAAACTATTACAAGTGTTTAATAAAATAAACAATAATCCATTTTTAAGTTATAATTAAAATTAGTTATAAGTATGAAATTAAAAAATTTATTATTTTATAAAAATAAGAGAGTTTTAATAATTCACAAAAAGTTAAAACCTAGCTAATTAATTACCAAAATATAATATAAAAAATAATTAATTATCAGAATAATATCCCATCATATTATTTACCAAAATGGTACAAAATAAATATTTATTTTTTATTTTGTACCATTTTAATAAATAATGGTGTGTGGATACTGTTTTGGTTTATAAATATATGTTTTGTACAATTTTAGTAAATAACATATTTTGGTATTTAATTATTATTTTTGTAATATATTGGTAAACTTATGTATTGAACTAATTGATAATTTTTTTTCAAGTTGCAGAATGACTTCATTAATTAACTCGGAACGTCCTCACATAACGAAATCAGTGAATGCGGATACACACCAAGCCAATATGAATGTAAAAAAATTATTATTCGTTCATTATGTCATTCACGATATTATTATTTGTTTACAAAATTAATTTTGGTTATACTAACTATTTTTGTAAATTGACAGGAAGAGCTCGCATATCGTTCATTGAGAGGTCGTGCACAGGGCCTTAAATTTCTCCTTCATGAACGTCTGCTTCCGTACTTGCGGGATGCCGGATTTGGATTAGTGGCATTGATCCAAAAATTTGAGTTAAGATATGATTTAATCAGTGCATTGGTGGAGTGTTGGCGCCCGGAGACCCACACATTTCATCTGCATTGTGGGGAGTGCACTGTGACATTGGAGGATGTTGCGGTCCAACTAAGGCTATCAATCAATTGTGTACCAGTCACCGGTATTAATTCGTTTTAAGAGCCGGCAACAATGTGCATCCAGTACTAGGTCGCTCACCTAGTAATAACAATGACTTCACGTCGTTGTTATTTACATGGTTGAAGAGCAATTTTCAGCACTTACCCGAACACGTAACTGAAATGGAGGTTTCTTGGGTCGTTCGAGCCGGACACAAATAACAATAAGATCTACTTGATGTATTTGCCCTTATTAAGATTTGCGAAAGATTCATTAATATAGTTGGGGATCTGCGATGCTTGCCATGCTATATCGAAAACTTTGTCGCGCCACAAACTCTTCTTCCCGGGATATAGGTGGATGCCTAGTGCTATTGCAATCTTGGGCACTATATCGGATGTCATTCTTAGCATCCGTTAGGCACCAAACATATGTTTTTCCACTCGTTAACAGGTGATTACCATATACCCTAAATTTTAATTATTTGACATATTTTATTAATTATATTATTCTAACAAGTTATTTTTTGTTTTCTTAGATGGAAAACAAAACCAGGGATCGGGAGGCAGTACACAGTTCCCAAGTATCGTTTGATGCTAGAGTAATATGTCGGGGAAGGGTTATGTTATTCATTAACATGTTAAATTATATTACTTGACTCGTGTTAATATGGTTGCATGTTACTAAATTATATTACTTTACTCTTATTAATATCTTGACATGTTATTAATTGTGCAGTTCATCTGAACCCCATATATACAGCCAGAAATTACCGCTGTTATTCCCGCCTCGACATTCCTCCACTCAGACCAATGGTGCATTAACGCACCGATAATCAATTTTCAAACAGTGGAGTGGTATGCCGGGGATCGAGTACTCCGACAGTTTGGTTGTAAACAGCTTATCCCGCAGCCGTCATTCCAATTAGGGTCTATCCATGGGATGGATAAGAAAGGGAAAGTAAATTGTGATTGGGGGAGTGTGCATGGACAATATGTTTATGTGTGGAACAACCGAATGATGCAAATGCCTCTGATGGAGTACACTCCGGATTTACAGTCATCGGTGCAGTACATGCAGTGGTTCATTGAGGTTGGGAAACCATATTTACTTGGTACTTCATCGACGATAATTCCCCGATACATGTCTCGACAAGATTGCCCCTATCGTGTAGCTCCTGCTCTAGAGCCACAGTCAGTGTCAGAGCAACAAGAGGAGGAGGATGAAGAGGCATTGGATGACGATGATTCTTATCGTCCTGATTTTACGGGATCATCACATTACATAGCTCATCAAGCCAAGGATATCAGCCTCAATTTGACGAGCCACCGTAATACTCAAGCTAAGGATATCAGCCTCAATTTGACGAGCCATCGCAATACTCAAAAGAACGATATCATGCTGAGTTTGACGAGTCATCGCGATACTCTATTTATTCCTCCCGGGCAAGACTCTACTCCTTCGAGGCAAATGGACTCTAATGATGATGATGAACTTGACGAGCAACCTCGACGTAGACGTCGACCACCACTAAGATATACCCCGAGAACCACACCATCTAATAATGGATACTAGGGTTGTATCTAATAGTGTTTAAATTTGATTGTTGATGAATTATAGTGATGAATTTTTTCTCCATAATGTACATATTGACTAAAGTAAAAATTCTGAAATTTTTATGGTAAAAAGATATTTGAGTCTAATTTCAGAAACATCAAACAAATTATAATTTTGAATTCTTTACCTCAAGATATAAATAGTTTAGTGACTGTGACGCAAGTGGACAACTTTGAAAATTAATGTAAAAATAAAAGTAAGAGGTATATGATGATGAACCGGGTTTAGGCCCTACTCGATCTGGATGACTGACCAATATGATAGGTTCGTTGAGGGCAATTACGCTGAGTATGCCCAACTAGCCTACACAGTCCACACAGCTTGTTGCCATCTGTTTTCTCCATAATATCCATTTCGTTACGGATTCTGGTAATATGGGGATGACCTTTCGGATTCCTTCGAAAACTTTTGTTCGAGATAAGCTCGAAAGCCGTCGGAGGTACCTCCCATGTGGACAAGTCAGGTAGGACGGGGAACTCATTTTCTCAAATACGTAATGTACGCTGGAGAGTGTAAACGGGGTCGATGAACTGTTCAACAATGAGCGACACTTTAGCACAAGCTGCAACGACATGCGCATAGGGATAACGAAGTGTATCGAACCTCCTACAATCGCAGTGTCTGTTTTGGAGATCAACTCCGTATAACCTAGGTGGGATACCAGGTCGACGCTCAATGGTCTCAGTAACTTGAAATCGTTGAAACTGTCGTGAATATATATTTCAACGTTCATTGTCCTCGCACTCTGACGGTTTGCATCCATTGCATTCCTGACAACTTCGACAAACACGTGACCGGCGTTCATTTGATCGATTTGTCGCATCCCCATTACTGGCATCAAGGTAGCTAGCCTATAAAACGTAACGGAGAACACGGATGAAATCGGAAGATGTCGTACTCTCTTTAACATGTCGTTAATCGATTCTGCCAGGTTGGTCGTCATTTGACCATATCGATACCCCTCATCAAAACTTTGAGACCATTGCCACGGTTCCATGGTACCCAACCACTCGCGTAGAGGCTTGTTCATTTGACCTTCCATGTCACGCTCAAGTCTGGTCATTCTTTGCCGGAATCGGTGTGGCTCTAGCTCGTACGCTGTAGGAATATTAAGAAAACATAAGTTACAGTCTAAAATTAAAACCTTAAAAATATAATTTGGAACTTAATTTTTTTACCCATTTTCACAAGTTATCTCCGCCAGTCTGCATTCTTATATTCTCGTTGAAAGTTAGCCGTAATGTGTCGGCTACAGTAAACCGATTTCCATGGTACACCAGTATGCCTAATGACCGCAATAATACCCTTCCCTCTATCAGAGATGATGCAAATATTATCGTTATGAATCACATGCCTCCGCAGGTTTCTCAAGAAAAATTCCCAATATTCCATGTCTTTTTTGTCCACAATAGCGAATGTTATTGGGAGCACATTTTGATTCTCGTCTTGAGCCACCGCAATTAGTAGGATCTGCGTATATTTCCCGTATAGCCACGTTCCATCTACCTGGACAAATGACTTGCAGTGAGGAAATGCTCGAACGTAAGGATCAAACATCCAAAATATATACTGAAAAATTCTTCTTCCCGGTTGTATGTTGTTATCTGAGCCATAATAAGGTCGTGTCACCAACTCAATCGCAGTCTCCGGCACATACTGTCGCATTGCGACTATCCATCATTGCAGCTCATTGTATGATGCATCCCAATCACCGAACAATTGTTTCATTGCCATCTGTTTCGCAATCCATGCTTTTCTATATGAAACCCGATAATGGAATCGTGATTGCATGTCCACAATCAATGTAGAAGCCTTGATGGTCGGGTCGTCCTTAACAATTGGCATGATATGTGTGCAGATGATTTTGGAATCAAGTTTCCGGTAATCTTCTGACAAACGTGTTGAACTGCATGTGTGAGTCTCATCAATTTTTCTTATCTCCTACATCTGCGACTTCTGGATAAATGTAGCTCGCACCTGTCGCTTGCAACCTTCCGTCGACTTCCAGCACTCCCCAATATACAATGTCGGTTTAAACACTGCGACTTTGTAGTCTATTGACACATACATGCTATATCGCTTAATAACAAATATGCACTCTTCCTTGGATTCAAAATTTTGGCCCACAAACAACTATTCACAATCTGCTGCTACAGCCAATCGATGAGCAAGTACTATTTTAGGGTATTTCGCAAACTCGACATGTGTCGCATCGGGGTTTATAAGCGACATGTGTACCCCAGGAGAATTATTGTGCATCACAATATGTGTAACTGGATTTTCGATTGGATTTTCATCATCATTCGCCCCTTCATCGTCAATATCATCTAGGACCTCATCCACATCCGGATCACTATCAATATCGACTTCATTATCAGAAGGAATACTACTATCATATCCACCATCTTGATCTGCATCATTCTCGGGCGCAGCAGCATTAAGATCGATGTCTAGCCCACGTACGATTGATTGACTTTCAATGTACGATACTGGAACCACCATACACGAAGTTGAATCTTTATTTTCTAATGGAGTTGGATCTTCATTTTATACAGGTTCCACATCAACTAACTCAGCAAACAATTGAACCGGTGCATTTGGGTCACTTTGATTCGAACAATAAAGAGCGATCATTGTCTCCACGTCTTCATCGTCTACAAGTTCCATCTCGGTGAATTTGATGGGATCTATCGAAACTGGAAACTTGTAGAAAAGTTTCGAGATCCTTCTCCCACAACGTCTAAAATTTTTTGCACTAATCCTTGCTTTAATATCATCAACCGAGATATTTCGACGAAATCTCATTCCTATTTGTTCCCGATATTCAAATATACATCCAACCGATGTTCTCAAAATTACTCCATCAAAATAAATGCATACAAAAAATTGATTATCCATCTTCAATAAATCTGTTAAAAATTAAATAAAATTTAAACACATTACTTTTCTTTCATTCTTTTTTCTTTCCTCTCCTTCCTTTCTTTCTTTCTTTTCTTTCTTTCTTTCCCGTTTATTTGCTTCCCCCTTTCCTATTTTATAACAAAAATTTTATTTCATTTAATTTTTATCACAAACTCTAAAAATTCCAACCACCCAAATTAATTTTTACAATTAAAATAAAATAAACACACACATACGACACATTGGAGTGCTGCCAAGTGACAAAACACCCCTTAGTGCCGCCACTTAAAAACCCTCCATTGGTGCCGCCACTTCGTGTTCCTCCACTGGGTATCAGATATTTTTTTGTCGTATTTTTCTCGCATTTTTTGAAGAAAAACCCTGAGTGCTGTCACTTTAAGTCCCTCTATTAATAAAATAATATTTTTTTATTTTTAAATATATAAAAATAATAAAAAAAATTAAAAAAACACTTGTCAGAAATACCCCTTAGTGCCGTCACTTGAAATCCCTCTACTTAACTAAACATACAATTTTTGTAAATAATAATTTAGGATACCATTTTGATCATTAATTATTATTTTTTTTAATATTTAGATAAAAAACCCTTTTTCTATCATTAATAAACTATCTGGTCTCAATAAAAAACATTAAACAACAATCTATCATCTCTCATACTGATTTTATTATTTTTTATTTGTATTGGTCAGAAGGAAAAATAAATATTTAAGAGCAGCCCCATGCCGATAATTATACTGAAATTAAAATATATTATAAAAAACGTGGCAGGAATATCAATAAAAATTATTTAAGGCTAAAGAAAAAAAAGTAATTAAAGACAGAACACGCTAAAATAAAGGGGAATAATAATATTATAAGATTCTCGACCGGAGAGATTACAGCTCGCAGCCAAATTCTACTGATCTGATCTGACCTTTTTTTTTACTAATCTATTACTCTTTTGATTTCCCTTCGTAGTAAAAATCTGTAAATCCCCCCGCCCCCAAAAAAAACTCAAGCCGTCTGTCAATTATTGTGTATGTCACTCTATTCATCTTTGACAATTCAATGATCCATTCAAAATCTATCTCAATGCTATTGTTGCTATATCACAAGCTTCCTCTTTCTGTAATAAATAAACTTTAATACATCCCACTTTCTAGTCTTTGCTTTGCTCTGTTGGGTGTGTTTCGTTTATTTGTTTTAGTTATTTTAGATTGAGTTTTCTTTTTTGCGTTTCAAGAGCTAAGTTTTTTTTTTTTTTAATGAGAATGTAAATGGGTTCCTTAGAAAATGGGATCTCGTTGAAGAGAGCCGGTAGTAGGAATGAAAGGAACCCGTTTTCGAGCCGACCCAGATCGAGATTTTCTCGGCTTTTGCTCTTCAAGAAGCTAGATTATCTCCAATGGATTTGCACCGTTGCTGTTTTCCTCTTCTTTGTTGTGTTTTTCCAAATGTTTTTGCCCGGTTCAGTAATGGACAAATCTCAAGGTTCCTTCTTGGATGATAAAGATTCGGTATTTGGAGAATTGAGTTATTTGAAAGAGATGGGTGGGCTAGATTTTGGAGAAGATATCAGATTGGAACCGTGCAAGCTATTAGAGAAGTTTCAGAGAGAAAATAAACAAGTCAATTTGGATTCTTCATCTGCTTTCAACCGGAGTCAACACCGTTTCCATTATAGAAAACCTCAGCTTGCATTGGTTAGTTAAAGTTGTCTCTTATTTTTGTTGATTCAATCAATGGATACATTTTTAAGGGGGTCAGTTTTTGTTGTTGGATCTTTTGCTGCCTGCTGATTATTTATAGTGCTGTTTTACTTCAAAATGAAGGTGTTTGCTGATCTATTGGTTCACCCACAACAATTGCTAATGGTGACCATTGCAACCGCATTGAAAGAGATTGGTTATGAACTTCAGGTAAAATGACAATGAGTTCTATGCAGTTCAGCATTTGTGAGTTTGACCTCTTTTAGTTTTAATTGTTGAATTCTGTTGTTTAGTCAAGAAAACCCTAAATGTCTTTTCAGCTGATAACTTAGTGCTTATATATTGCTGGGAATGTTTGGATTGATAGCCTTGAATAGGGCTAAAAATCTCTTAGCATATAAAGTTAACGGTTCATCTTAGCTTAATGTGTTTTAATTACTTTGTTGAAAGGTATACTCCCTTGAAGATGGTCTTGCACGCAATGCTTGGCAAAGTATCGGAGTTCCAGTCACCATTCTTAAAGTCGAACGGAATGAGATTGCTGTTGATTGGCTGAAGTACGTTTCTTTGTTTGTAATCTACCAAAAACCCACTTTAGGCTTGATATTTTATATGACAAGTTATGTACATTAATTCCTAGTTTAAGAAGTTTGATCAAGCAATTGTGACAGTTTTTTGCTTTCATTTTGGATAAGACATCCTTTTCTTCCTCAAATGGTTTGAGTTTTTCCAATATAAAGTTTTTTTTGGTATGTAATTGTGATATATTGTTCTGCAGCTATGATGGCATACTCGTTAGCTCTCTTGAGTCCAAGAGTGTCTTTTCTAGGTAGGTTATTCTACATTTCTTCAGGCAAAACTCTATTCCTATTGCTTTCTGAAGTTTAAGATACTTTTCCATACATGCTGAAGACATTAATTTGTTTTATTTGATCTTTTATGATGCATGTTTAGAAATTTCACTAGAATGTTATTCTGTTCAAGTCAATTAACGTGAGTGAGTTTACTTGTTATAGTTTTATTCAGGAACCTTTCAAATCTGTTCCACTTATATGGACAATCCATGAACGAGCCCTTGCCATACGTTCAAGAGAATACACTTCAAGTGGACAGCTTGAGCTTGTGAATGATTGGAAAAAAGTTTTCAGTCGTGCTACTGTTGTTGTCTTCCCTAACTATGCACTTCCGGTAATATATCTTTGAAAATCATTTCATCATTGGTTCATTGTTAACATATTATTAACTAAAGTAGTGAAAGTATATAGGTGCTATTTAGTCCTATTAAGATGGTCTAAGCAATGGAAGAAATGCATGCAACTAAGTGATAATGCTCCTATTTTATTAGAAAACATCCTAGTAACTGATTTATATTTTGAGCCAGTTTTTACTTCAATGCCTAGTTTATTTGATTTCAGTTTCCTCTAGTGTTTATGCTTCTAAGAGTGGTTTCTAACCTGGGTTTTGTTTCTAATGGTTTGATTTCTTACTCTACCTTCTGCAGATGATCTATTCTACATTTGATTCTGGAAACTATTATGTCATTCCTGGTTCTCCAGCTGTGGTATGGAAAGGAGAGAATGAAATGAATTTGTTAAAAGATAGTCAGCGCATAAAGATGGGTTATGGACCTGATGAAGTACTCATTGCAATTGTTGGAAGTCAATTCATTTACAAGGGCTTGTGGTTGGAGCATGCCCTTATTTTGCAGGCTTTATTACCCCTCTTTGCTGACAATAATTCAAATTCCCACCTGAAAATCATAATTTTAAGCAGTGATTCAACAAGCAACTACAGCATAGCTGTTGAGGTATAGCCATAATTACTACATAGAGTGCTGTGGTTAAATTTATATGTGGACATAGTTTTCAAGCTTCTCACTACCATTTCACATATATTTCGCTTTACTAGAGAATTGCTCTCAACTTGAGGTATCCTAGTGGTGCGGTGAAGCATGTGGCTGTTGAGGAAGAAGTTGACAATGTTCTGAGCATGACTGACATTGTCATATATGGCTCGTTTCTTGATGAGCCATCATTCCCGGAAATTTTGATGCAAGCCATGTCCCTTGGGAAACCAATCATAGCACCAGAACTCTCCAATATCAGGAAATATGTAAGCCTATATCGCTCTTTTTTGTTCGTGCATATCCGGTATCATTAGGCAAACAAGCTACTGACTTTATGTTGGCAATAACAAATAGGTTGATGACAGGGTAAACGGCTATATTTTTCCCAAGGAGAATATTAAAGTTTTGACCCAAATCCTTTTGCAAGTGATATCAAATGGAAAATTGTCTCCATTGGCATGCAATATTGCTTCGATTGGGAGAGAAACTGTTAAAAACTTGATGGTTCAGGAAACTGTTGAAGGATATGCCTTTCTACTGGAAAATGTTCTCAAGCTTCCATCAGAAGTTGCACCTCTTAAGGCTGTTGCTGAACTTCCTTCGAAGTTAAAAGAAGAATGGCAATGGAACCTGTTTGGGAATTTTCTAAATTCCACTCTTGAAGACAGGAGTGCCAATTTTTTGAACAAGTTAGAGGAGCAATGGAACCATTCTCGAAGGGAGAAGTTTGGTTCATTAATTGCTGTGGATGATTCATTTGCATATGAAATTTGGGAGGAAGAAAAAAGGACGCATATTCTCAATGCTAAAAGGAGACGAGAGGAGCAAGAGGTAAGAATTGTTCTGTGGGTGTATGTTATCCAAAAGTTTAGTTGAACGATTTCAGCTTTTTTTTCTTTGAGTTGTTACTTAATGAAGTTTCATGCTCTTTCAAATATGTTGCAGTTGAAAGATAGAACTGATCAACCTCGTGGAACCTGGGAGGACGTTTATCGAAATGCCAAGAAGGCTGACCGTATGAGAAATGACTTGCATGAAAGGGATGAAAGGGAGCTTGAAAGGATTGGTCAACCATTGTGTATTTATGAACCTTATTTTGGTGAAGGAACGTGGCCTTTCCTGCACCAAAATTCTCTTTACCGTGGATTTGGATTGGTAAGTCCGTGAAAGAATCATATGGGTTTGTGTTTTTGTTTTGTTCTACTTATTGAATTATTTAAAATGAAATTAAGAATTTCTTTAAAACTTATTTGTAAACAATTGGAGACCTATCTCTCCTTTAAGAAATAGAAGTTGTTAAAGGAAAGCATGAATGTGCTGTAATTGATAATTTTTACGAATCTCCATAAAGCAATGGCACTTAAAAAATATGTTCAATGGGTGTTGCAGTCCACCAAAGGTCGAAGACCAGGGATGGATGATGTTGATGGACCGTCTCGTCTGCAACTTCTTAACAACCCATACTACCGAGACACTCTTGGTGAATATGGGGCCTTCTTTGCTATTGCTAACCGGATTGACCGTTTACACAGGAATGCCTGGATAGGGTTTCAGTCATGGCGAGCAACAGCTCGGAAGGTAATGTAATATGTCAAAACCTTTTGTTTCTAGATTAATTTGTGAGAATCATGCCATTTGGCTTAGCAACACCTTAAATTAAATATATTTTGTCCTTTTATATGTTCCCCTTTACTCGTACCTAATTGTGGGGCAAAACAGGCATCCTTGTCCGGAATTGCTGAAACTTCATTGTTAGATGCCATTGAAAAGCGAAAGTATGGTGACACACTATACTTTTGGGTCCGGATGGACACTGATCCAAGAAACAGCATGCAGAGGGACTTTTGGTCATTTTGTGATGCTATAAATGCTGGAAAGTGCAAGTAAGAGCTGTAAAGTTGCTGATTATTTCAACTGCAAAAGCCTAAACATATTTACTGAACTCGTTTATCATTTCATTGCAGGTTTGCATTCTCCAAGACTCTTAAAAGGATGTATGGCTTAGAGCAGGATTTCAACTCTTTGCCACCCATGCCTGAACGAGGAGGCACATGGTCTGTCATGCAGAGTTGGGCCTTGCCAACAAAGTCCTTCCTAGAGTTTGTTATGTTTTCAAGGTGAGAGCCGTTAGTGTCTTCTCTGCATGAACAGTTGAAACTGTGTCAATCCATAAACACTTAATTTCTCATTTGTTATTTGCAGGATGTTTGTGGATGCATTAGATGCACAAATGTATGATGAGCACTATCAAAGCGGTCACTGTTATCTGAGTTTCTCGAAGGTAAACTTTAAAGTGCATTATTATTCTGAAAGTTCATCTCAAATTATATAATTAATACAATTATTGAATGGCATTCATCAATTGAGTTATGAATCCCATCAAGATGCTGCAAATTTTTTAGATGGTAGATTACTTCATTATTTTTCAAAAGTTGGCCGATTCTTCTGTTGACATTGTAGTGATTGTGTTCTACAGGACAAGCATTGCTACTCACGGGTGCTTGAGCTGCTTATAAATGTTTGGGCATATCACAGTGCACGTCGGATTGTATACGTGAATCCTGAAACTGGTGCAATGCAAGAATACCACAAGTTCAAGGATCGGAGGGGTAAAATGTGGATCAAATGGTTTTCATTCAACACTTTAAAGGTCATAGATGAGGATTTGGCCGAGGAAGCAGATTCTGACCACCCAAAAAGACGATGGTTATGGCCATCAACAGGTGAGGTCGTCTGGCAAGGTGTTCTTGACAGAGAGAGAAATCTACGGAACCGGCAAAAAGAGACAAGGAAGCAGAAAAGCAAGGACAAACTAGAGAGGATGAGGCATAAACACCGTCAAAAAGCATTAGGGAAGTATGTGAAACCCCTTCCGGAAGATATTGAGAATTCAAATTCAACAGCAGTAACATCAGTCTGATTTAATGTCTGTTTTTTGGATCCTTGGCAATACCTAGCTTGATAATTCTTTAATTTTTGATCTTCTTCTACCCTTTTCTTTTGCTTCTATGCCTTGTTTATGTCAGAAAGGATGCATTATTTGTTTAAATGTGAGTATTTTTGTATTTAGCTAACGGCATCCTTCTGGTCATTAATATTCATGAATGGCTCAAACTGTACACTAAGTTTTACCTTTCTCTTTATTTTCAGCCCCCGATTCTAAATTTTATTTTTCTATATTAGATTTTATCTCTTTACTTTTAATTTAATTCGATATTCTGTTGACATAGAACATTAAAAATATCATTATAGCATAAAGCTCATAGCACGGATAAAATAATAAGTAGCAATCAAACATGGCTTTTGATGGAAGAGCTGTATCCAGTTAGGTCATCATAGTACTTCGACCATAGCATAATACCTCCGTACTTGATGGAACCTTTGATAGCAGGGAGCTCTTTCGAGGTAAGATCAGCTACTGGAATGAAGCCGCTTCCGGCTGCAGCCGGGGCTGCTGGGAGTCCTAAGAAAATTTTAGTTGCAGGAATGTCTGTAGTCCATTGCTTTCCATGCATCTACTAGATTTCCAAAACTTCCAGATGCGTATTGGCATGGTGGATTGTTATAGAATTGAACCCAAACGTAGTCAAATAGACCAGTTTTCAGGGCACTTCCGACCCAAGCATCAGGGAAAGGGCATTGAGGTGCTGCCGTTAAGTACACTTTTTTACCGCGTTTGCCGTATCCCGAGAGGTACTTTGCAAGGTCATCCCAATGTTGGATTGTTCCTCCTTCGATATCAAAGTCGATTCCATCCAAAACTGCATCCCCTAATGGTCGAGAAGATGACGTGCCCCCTAAGAAGTTGTTCCAAAGATAAGTAGCCACCTGCCTAGCATCTTCAGTCGAGGTAAGGTAGTAGCTCCCAGCGCCTCCCCCGATTGAAAGCATTACCTTAATTCCTTTTGCCTGGCACGATTTAATGTCGGAACTCAAACCAGTGCAGCCGTTGCTGTAGGGATCACAATGACCGGCAGGGTTGACCATTGCCAAACGTAGGAAGAAAAGCTATGTTGACAAAGTCATAGCTACCAGTGGCACAAGTCTCGGCCAAGGTACCCTCATATCCGTTCTGACCCCAATAAATAGCAATTCCACCGGCATCAACAGTAGCAAACAGTAAAAGAAGCATTGAGCAGAAAAAAGCAAGTGAGATTTCTGGAGTTAATGCCATCTTTGATCCTACTCTGGTATATACTTAAATTATGATGCTTATATATGGAGAGGAGAAAAGCATAGGATAGTAGAGGATTTGTTTGAAAGTGAATTTCCACGTCTTTACACTTTCATCTTCCACCATTGTTTACTGTTTACTATTGGCTCCTTCCCTTGAGTTGAGTGTATATGGTGAATATCAAACGTGGCTCACCATGTCCACTAGGCGCAAATAGAACATTAAAAAGTGTCATTATTATTAATTTTAAACCTTACACTTTATTATTTATTCTATGTTATTTTTGAATGTACATGTGTGTTTTAAATACGTGATTTTCACACACATATTTGTGAAAGGATTTTTAGTGTTATAAATATGTGTATATCTATACTAACATTTAAATTTTTTATTAAGTTGATGTCATTCTTTCGATCGAGCTCCAACTCAGGGCTGAATTTACCAAAAGTCTATTATTTTTACAAAGCAATATATATTAGTTTGAAGGCAATTTTATCATTTATATAAAATCTTAAAAGAAATATTTACACCTATAGGATTCAAACACACAACATTATGATTTTTTAATCACTCAACTTTACTATTTTAACATGCTTTGTTTTAGAATTTGGATTTCATTTATTATGTAAGTTGTGAGAATGAAATGCATATATTATGAAAAAATTAGATGAGATTCAATTTGATATATTAAAAAAGTATCGTGACTTGTCAAATCCAAAAATATTGTAAAGATTTCAAATTCAATTCTAAATAAGCCTCTAGCAACCAACAAGTGTTGGTATAGTAATAAGACACGTTGTATTTTCAAAGAAGATGCAAGTTTGGCACTTAAAAACGATATTATTGAGAGCAACAGTCACGAACCTCGAATATGAACCATAAAACATATATAAACTATGCTAAAAAGGGTTTTTAGCAAATCCATTGATTTATTTCTAAATACCTTACTGCTCAGTTTGCACTATTTTTAAATTCCACATTTTAAAATCCTAATTCTTAAATGCTACCTAAGAAATAAAATTCGCTGGCATCACGAGTGTATCATAATTTAATGTAGGTTAACTACTATAGTTTGTTTTATGCTCCATTAGTTTTGTTATGTTTAAATTTGATATTTTTATATTTTGATTTGTTAGGGAATTTTAAGATGACGTTGACAAAAAAGTTGAACATATTAAATAATTGAAGATGGAGTTAATTATTCAAAGATAGTTCGGTTTGATTGATAATTTCCCTCAAAAGTTTTGTTCAGTTATCGTTAAATATTTTAATGTTTCAATTAATCTGGTTATTAATTAAATAAACTGTTAAAATACCCTCTAGTTTTTGAGGTTGAGTTATAGGGAATTTTAAATGGTCTACTCGTGCTACTTAATAAAGGGTTTAAAAGGGTCACGATTCAAATAGATAACTTGGAGGCTGTTAGAGCTTTATAAGAAAATCTGTTGACAAACTTTGATATTACAGTGCTTTGGAGGGTTCAAAGAATTATGAGAACTGAAGGGCAGTGGTGCATTAGGTATGTCCTTAGAGAACTCAATCAAGTTGTTGATTGTTTAGCCAAGTTGAGTTTAGTGGAAAAGAAAAGTCTTCAAGTTTTTTACGGCATCTCAAATGATGTGTTAGAGCTTATTCAACAAGATAAGGCTAATGATGCTTTTGTCCAGTTTAATTTGATGTATTTTTGTTTTCTTGTTTATCACAAAAAAAAAAAAAAAAAAAGAACCTAGTTCTATGGTATGAGCGCATTTCATGTTTACCTAAGTTCAACTCAATTCAAAATATGAGTCTCAAATTTTGCTGAAACTTATTCGTATTTGTAAATAAGTAAATTAAGTTTATTTTGGATTTATATTTGTTTTGTTGGACACATAGGGGTGAAAATAAGTCAGCTTATTCTCTAACTAAGGTCTTATTGTATGCAAACCACATTAAACGAGACTCTCCTCCTATTTCACTTTTATCCAAGTTCTCTTTTGATGCCACTATTGATTGTACCAGTGAGGAAGTAGGATAGTAGCGTCAGGTGTATGGGGTGAGCCTATTGACTCGAGTTTAATTATCCTTTTCCTTGTATGATATGTATCTCGTTGTTTTTCGTTTCTATGTTTTTTTAATTTAATTCCTTTACCTTTCAAGAAAAAATCTTTATGCTTAGCTAACGTAACATATTTTTTAATATTTAAATCATACTAATCTTTATTATATTATTATATATAATAAAACATTTAATTTTTATGTAACATAAATTATGCAATTTATATAGATAAAACAATATAATATATTACACAATTGAAAATTGAATCAAGCTCTTACTTTGAACGTAGGATTTAAGCTTGACTTATATTTTAAATGAATATATTCTTTTGTCCAAACCTATCTATCTTTTCAAATAAAATATCAAATAAAATTCTGAATTGGCTTAGAAGGTAAGTACATAAACTATCGAGTTTGTTTGAATTAGGTACCTAAACTATTTTTTGGTCAATCCATGTACCTAAACTATTTTTTGGTCAATCCATGTACCTAAACTTTGATTTTGTTACTGGAGTTAGGGGTGAGTATTCGATCGAGTCAAACAATTTTGAGTTGATCGAGTTGACGAATCTTATTTTAGCAACCGAACTCAATTTGAAATTTTTTCGAATCGAATGGAATCGAGTAAAAAAATTTCGAATGAAGTCGAGTTGAGTTAACGAATCCTATTTTTAATACTAAATGGTTTTGCCTTTTAACTTAATGGTTTTGACTTTTAACTTTTTTTAAAAAAAAAGGTAAACATTTATAAAAAACGATGTAGTTTTGCCTTTTTTTATTCGGATTTTCGAGTAACTTTAATTGTGTAATTCATATTCGAGTTTAAACCGAAAAATTAGATTTTTTATTCGAGTTGATCCGAAGAACTCGATAAAGTCGAATAACTCGAAATATTTAATTCAAAATTCAAATTTTGCATCGAGTTTTTTTCGAATCGAATCAAAATTTACTCACCCTAATCGAAGTTAGTATTGGACATTAGTTCCGTAAAAAAAAAAAAAAGCATGTCAACTAATCATATTTTGCTACATAATCATCTCATTAAAATATAATTAAATAAAATATATTTTAATATTTATATATTAATATTAAGTAAAATAAAAAATGAAATTACCTCCCCGTCCCTCTCTCCCCATCTTCAAACTTTATTGACATAAATTAGAAAGCCAACTGATTTGGGCTTCTCAAGAAAGCTGCTATGTCATAACATTCCAACAAATATGGGTCAAGAACAGCGCAAATCCAGACAATTTTTTAGCCACCGAGATTAAATTAAATTTTATATTTTTAAAAAGTTAAATTAAATTTTATTTTTATTAATAAATGATTTTTCGTTTTAAGAGAGAGAATCCTCGTCGGTCCCTAAACACGCTTGGTCAAGAATCTCTTTTCTCCATTTGGGAAGAAACCTTCCTCTTCAAATTTTGATGGATATTAAGCCAAAGAACATGATTAAATTTACAGTAAAAAGGGAGAGGGAGAGATTCTTATTTCAATCTATATTACCATAACAACATATTCTGAGATTTTCTGCTACTGCTGGCATTCCATTTTGAACCACTTATTATTGTTTCAACTCTAGAAGGTGGACTGGATTTGTGTTTTATTTTTTTAATATTAATGGTCTTTAATCCCGCTAACAACGAGATCAAGATTTAAATATCCGGAATCCGTCCATCAAAATTTGATTTAAATAAATAGGGAATTAAGGTAGATATGGCATGGAATGGGTGTGTTGTATAGATTTGTCATTGCTGGTGACTTTACGGGTGGGAAGAGTTTTGGCATCCATTAATAGGCCGACCAGTTAGGACACCCTTCTTATTTTCTACTTAATACTGCATATTAAATCTTAACAAGTGATTTTAGTGAAAAAAAAAAAAAACTTATGTGTGCCTTATAAAAAAGTTAAGTAAGTATGAACAGATACTATCATGATGTAATCACACCGATATATTCAGAAAAAATATATATACCTCCCCCAAACGCTACTTCTTTTTCAAATATCCATTTTCTTTTATCATATCCCTTCAGCCTTTCATTTTTTTTCTTACAAAAATATCTCAGGTAGGAATTTTTAGCTTTCACACACATAACATTTTAATTATTCGTTTAATTTGTTTGAATTTTAAAATTTTGCTTTAAATATATAAAAAAAAAAATGTCAAATTTTGCTATTTGTAAGTTGTCAATTTAATTTTTATATTTTAATTAATTTCTATACTTTAACGTGTAATGTTACACAAGTTCATTATTTTCATGTTTAAAAAATGTCAAATTTTGTTATTAATTAGTTCATGTACTGTGTGTAAGTTGTCAATTTAGTTTTTATACTTTAACGTGTACCATTATGGTGATTTATTATTTTCATATGATATTCACAAAAAAGTTACCGTTTGGGTCTGTACTGAAATTTAAAAGTTCAAAAATTATAAGAATTAAAAATGATCAAATTGAAGAATAGAGACTAAATTCATAACTTATGCACGGTACAAGATTAATAATAGAACTTGACCTCACAGATTTAACTACTATCCTTTGGGTTAGGATTGAAATTTCAAAATTTTAAAAGTACTATAAGAGCTAAATCCACTGCATATATATTCAATTCAAGGGCCAATAGTAGAAATTGACCAAAGAATAAGACCTCATGCAATTATACTCTATCCCTTTGTTTGTTTCTCTTGTTTTCTTTTGGTTGCTGAAAATCCCACTTATATCAAAAGCATTGTAATATAATGCATGAAAATTGCATTCCTGTTCTTTTATTTGGGAAATGGTCCCTCCTCATTTTCTCATCACGCAATCCAGTTGTACCTTTAGAGTTGGAATTCAAATCAAATTGTTCGAATTCACTTTCTTAAACTTGATTCCTAGACTATAATTTTTAACAAGTTATCATATAATATACTTGAATTGAACTCACTAGATTATTAACCTAACTAGCGCCCCTTTGAATGGATGTTTACTTCCAGTGCAGAGCGTTTGGCTTCTTTTTTTTTTTTTTTTTTGTCTCATCGTTACCGTTGTTTTAACACCAACCGTAAGTAAACGTGTCCATTCAAGGTGTCCTCGATTAGCCTACTTCAAATTGAGAGCAAATACTTCTTATTTACATCCACTCATAATTGGTAAAAATATTATGGAGGTCCTTGTACTAAAAGTCAGATTGCATTTTGCTCCCTTCACTTAAAATATGAATAAATTAGTTCATGTACATTAGATAAAAAAGCAAACCGGCCTTTTTTGTTTTATCCATTTCTGTTGTTTTTAACTGGTGTGACTGATAGAATAATCAATCAGTTACATGTTAAAATTAATTTTTTTTACAGTAGAAATGAATAAAATTCTAATGAAACTGTGTTATGCATGTTAGTTTTACTGCTAATAACATTGTTTAGTGTTTAGAAAAGGGTTATATATATGTGGTTGATGAAAATTGTGAACGTACACGTGTGTGAGTGTGTTTGTCATTTGTTGTTTGTTCCCATGCGCTCGATTTGCATGAGAGAGGACATGGTTTTGTGCACTCAAAACACAAAGCATCAGTCTGAGACACATATGCAGCAATGTTTTTGTAATGCCGCTTGTGACCAACTCTTTCAAATCGCCAGCTGCGTATGACGAGCAGTTCAGTTTCATGGTAGTCAGTCAAACAGTAAGCCATTTTTATGTATAGGTTCAAATCATATCAGCAATACATACGGTAAAATCAATCTGGAAGAGCATAAAAAGCTTGGAGGGATCTTCCAAGACACCATTTCAAAAGTTGGGTATTTTTCTCATCACAGGCATGAATTCAATGATATTAATGGGTAACTTACAGGGAACCATTTCTGACAAACAGATCATCCTTGTAGTAACGGATTAGCTATATATATAAGAAAAACAGATAAGAACACAAATGCTACAGTCTATTACTTTGGCCCATTTGTCTCCTGCTTGACTTTGACAGAATAGACAATGTATGCCGTCGTGGTCACCATGGTTTTCTGGTCATTTCTATGCTACCCATTATATAAGTTCTTTAAATCCATTCAAAACACATTAACGGTTGATGATAATGGAAACCTCACAACCCTTAGCCATTGAGAGTTTTTCTTCTAGTTGGTTATCTGACCATAAACCCTCCTTAGATGGCCTGGTTGAGTCCCCCAGAGAATCTTTTGGGTATTATTATGGAGAGTCGTCAAATAGATTTCTAACAGACCAGAACTTCAATTTTGATGCTACTGCTCAAACTCCTGAACCTGTTATTATTCATGCTGATGAGCTTTTCACCAATGGCTTCATTAGACCTATTTATATTGATCCATCAAAGAGAGATTCTTGTAATACCTTAGATTCCATTTCCATACAAACCCCATCTTTTACTTCAACAACTGAGAATCCAAAGGGGAGGAGTGGTTGCAGCTTTGTTAGAAAGTATAGGAAATCAACAAAGAAAGTCCTGAGAAGCCTTTTTGAACGTCTCAGGCCTTTGTGCCGTAAGCTAGGGTGCTCGAGAAAAAGTACCAGGGTTGATGACATTGAGAGGAGGATGATGGGGAGAGCTAAGAGCTGGAACGGTTCACCACAGGCATCTCCACAGCAGTTTACAACTTGTGCTTCAATGGGTGCTTCATGCCATCTTGAGAACTCTATTTATGAGGCTGTTCTTCATTGCAAAAGATCAATAGGTATTTTCCAAGTTTTCTTAATTTCAAAACCCTAAACTTACTAAAAACATCACAGATTCTTATGTTGTTTTTTTTGCCTTGTTTCATTTCAGAAAAATGATTCATTCATGCTCTCAATATGAGAAAAAAAGATGATAGCAGAATAAAGAAAGAGATGCATGGTGGGTGGAAGCTGATCAAGTGTCAACTTTTAATTTTGTCTCATCTATGTGTCTTCTTCTTCCTTAGATGTTTATGAACGACAGCAAGGTTCTTTTCTCCTAAACTAATAAGAATTAAACTAATGTGATATGGATTTTTTCCAGCTTCTTGTTAGTAATGTAAATGAACTTTCATATTATATCTATAAACTATTTTATAAGGTTACACCAAACCATTGATGGAATCACAGATTCTTTCCCTCATTGTGATTCGTGCTTATGAAACTAACATGGAAGTTTGGAATTTGAACATTGAAAATTATAGGCTGCCATTGTTCTCTTACAAGAAATGAGAACATCTATGGATGATGATGGTAAATTTTTCACCATTGCGAGAGGTTCCAAAGTTGAACAGAAAACATGTTTGTTTGTGCCGTTTCCTGCAATATTTTTTCAATATATGGGACATGGAGAAAGGACAATCCAGTTGTCCCACTTGATATATATAGCATTGATGGGGAGCTAATAGTTTTCAATATTAATTCCAAAGGTTACCTTTACCAGCAGTAGTTCAAAAAATCTTGACAGAAATCAATCTTTTTTAGACACTAAGTTAATCTGAAATCCAACACTAATTCTGTAACTCGCTTTGCCTTGGTGTGAACGTTCGAAAGGGTGCGTTGCCGATATCGACACGCAACTGTTGATATAGAGACAGAGAGAGAGGATCTTTCCAGTGTTTCTTGCATGAAACAAGGTAGACAAGACAGGGAAGCGGCACATGGAGAAGCTATATATGTTAGGACAAATTAAATTCCATAGTCAATGCAATCAACTTTCTGCAACTTTTGTTGTCTTCTTCTTAGAGAGCTTCTTTAGTACCTTCAAAGAAGCACTCCAAATAGACCCAGTTTTTATTTTCTCTAGTGATCTCGTACACAAGCCTTAGCCTATCATCAAGATATGTCTTCACTTTCTGGTTTTCAGGCACAAATTCTTCACCATTAAATGCAATGTCAAGAAATTTACTAGGCTGGTTTAGTATTATAATAAATTTCAACAGGTAGTTTTGAAAAAGATTGAGATTCATTAGTCAGAAGCAACATCATGGTTTTGGTTGAAAAAAGAACATTCCGGACAAGTTAGTAAGCTAGTTAGGGATGGGAATCTTATGTTAGAGAAGGGACCAAAAACATTGCATGTTGGAAATGTCGGCCATATGTCGTTCTTTTTGGTAATGAATGTGTGGCGATGCTTACCACTCCTTGCCATTGCCATAGTCTGTCTTTGATTCATATAGTAGGATTCTTGGAGAGCTGCCCCAGTCTACAAATTAATAAAACTGGCCCGGGCTTAGCTGAGAGAGAAGTTAAAAAAACTGATCCAAATGGAAGAAAAAGGATGGCCCAGTGACCCAAAAAGAAAAAATATTGAGGTAAATGTCAGAAGTGGGATTTGAACCCACGCCCTCTCACGAGGACCAGAACTTGAGTCTGGCGCCTTAGACCACTCGGCCACCCTGACTTTGATGTTAATGTTATTTATTTTATATTAACATCTTTCTTGAAAGCTTGTAATTAAGAAATATGTATCAATCTTTAATTATTTATATGCATTGTCCTGGTTGAGAAAATTACCCAAAAGACTCTTTTTTTATTTTTTTTTTATTTTTTTATATATTTTTATTTTTTATAAGGTTTTAAGTGTTTTGTAATTATTTAAGTTTCGATAATGTTTGATAAATTAAAAATATGTTCAATTTTTAATGTTGAATTCAATATGTATTCAATCTGAACTATAATCTCTTTTCTTTCGTGTAATAGAAATCATACCATTAAATGGATAAATTAGTTTTATATATTAGATCAAAAAGTATACTGATCATTTTGTTAAAAATTACATTCATTTATACCATTAAGTGATGATGAGACAAAAGGATTAAATAGGCAGCAACACTTGACTTGCCATATATACCTCGTATTGATGTGGCATAGCAAATATTTAGAAAATAAATAAAAAATCCTAAAAGTAATTTCTTAATAATTATATAGAAAATCACTTAAACAAATAATTGTCCATGTTCATAATAATAAAAAATATAAAAATTTATTTAAAATTAGTAAACCTTATAAGAAATTAGACAACAATATTAAAATTATTTAAAATTACAATTTGCAAAATTAATTATCGCAATCGAGTTACAATTTATTTTAATATTTATATGATGAATGACCGTAACTATAACAAATTGAAATGACAAATAACTGGAAAATTAATGTAAAATTTAATGAAAGTGAAAGCCTTTGTTTTAAGTAGTTGTTTGACCTGCTACTTGTCTCTTGCTAAGTGGATCAATTCGAAAAAAAAATGTTGAAAATTTGGACAAAAAATAGGGAATGTGGTCAAAGTAAATGGTGTGAAATATAAATACTGCTTAGTGGAGAACAGAAAGTTGTAGATTCTATTATTTTGTATTTGTGGTTTGGTGAGGGTTATTTTAATTTTTAGTTATTTTTTTTAAATTAAGATTAATTTTAAATATTTTGTTATTATATTTAATAATTTTATAATTTTTAATAATCATTTGAAAAATCATGTCTAGAATAAACTTGGACAAACAATTATCTTAGTTTCTTTTAGATTTTTATTTTAAACTTTTAAATATTTACTAAGCATGAGGTGTCATCTGTCATTGTCTACTTGCTTCCTTAATCATACCGTCACTTAACTGTAGGAATGGATGAAATTTTTAACGGAATAATTGGTTTACTCATTTCTTTAACGTAGCCCATTTTCTTGAATAAAAAGAACAAAATATAATCGGACTCTTAATATAAGGATTATGAAACTTTTACCCAAAATAGTAATTGCAAATAATTATACCTAAATTTAATTATTGAATAGCTTTCACACCAACAAGAAACTAAAGTAAAGGTTTTATGCACAAGTTTTTTTTTTAACATTAATCTCTTTAGATGTTCTTATCATATTTGTTCTTTTTTACGTAATGCTTAAAATTGTCCATAGTCTCTCTCTAACTTTTAAATAAGAGGTTCAAATCCGTATCCTCTTTTTAAGAGTGTAATATATCTTACCATTGTAACTAAATACTTGTTGGTTGTTTATTTAGATTTTGCTATTATGCAAGTGATATAAAAGCATATTGCGAAAGAATTTTTTTATTTATTTATTTTTGTAGATTTTGTTTTTTGGAAAATGCTAGAAGTAGAGGTCAATTTGTTGGATAGTTATCGTTACAAATATTAATAAATTTTATCAATTTTTTTTACACATCATGATGGGTTGGGTCACTCGGTTTGACCTGAAGGATCGTTCAAAAAATGTGAGGGTTTGAGTAAAAATATAGGTATAATAGCCTATTTTTTAGTGGTATCGGGAACAGTGATTTCGAGATCACAACTCCGACGAATCAGTACGTAAATATTAATTATTTAATATTTATGATGTCATTAATGTCGTGTTAAATTCTGGTTAAGAAATTTTATCGTTTAAATAGTTAATTAAATAAAAAAGATTAAATCGTAAAAGTTGAGGAAGTTGACTTCTATTAGTTTAATGGTTAAATAGTTATGCGAAGACAATTTTAAGTACTTGAAGGGTAAATATGCCTTTTGAATATTGGGTGGACGTTTTGGGTATTAAAATTGTTAAAGTTTGATTACTTTTAATAAGGGAAAATAGATAATTTAATAAAAATAAAAGGTTAATAAGGAAAACATAAGTGAAATTAGAAAGGAAAATCCTAGGAGAGCTGGACGAACATTCGGCCAAGCTAAGTTCATCTTTTGGTATGTGATTTTCTCACCTGTTTTTAATTATTTTTATGTTTTTTAGCGGGATTTCAAGTCTGGATGGACGACTCGATCTATGATCAAGTCTACTTATAATATATTTATCTCTTTTGGTTAATGTATTTGAGAAGCTCTTCTATTATAGGAACTTAATTAAATTAGTTCATCTACTTTTTTTGTATTATTAAAAAAATTAAATACAATCAAATTGAAATGGAGTTAATATTTACGGTTTAAAAAATATCAATTATGTTATGAATATTATTAAATGGATGTTCAACCTTTCATCTCATTTGACCTTTAATCTTCCATCTTCTTTAACCTTTCATATTATTGTACTATTTTTTCCTATTTATGTATTAGAATATGAAGAGTTGAATCTCCCTATATACATAGAGGAGTATGCTACTTGTAAATGAGAGGAAGATATAGAATGCAATACAAATTCTCGTATTCTTATATCCATCCTTTATCTATTATTTTTGTTTATAACACGTTATCAGCACGAGCTTGCTCGATAGTATTCAATATTTTGTTGGAAAATAAGTAATCTAGAAGTACAACATTCTTGTTGAAGCAACAAGGTTAAGGTATGTGAATTTCTCTATGTGCTTTAAAAGATTTTGAGATTTCAACATTCTTAATGAAAAAAAAGTTAAAATGATGCTCATTTTTTCCATATATATGAATTTATATTTTATATATTTCATGATATGTTTGTTTATGATCTAAGACTTTGAATAAGATTAAAGTATCAACAACTTGAATATTTTTTTACTTAAATATGTATATATTTCATAACATATGTCATTAACATGATTAAAAAAGAAGTAATCATTTTTTTAAAAAAAATATTTTATTTGGTGACCTTTACAAAATGTACTACGTTTTCTATTAGATTATTATTTTTGACACTAGAAGCTCATGTTTAATATTTGGATATGTCGTATGGAAAACTTAGAAAAAAAGTTAAATATTCTTATACTGAATATATATCCAAATGCATATGACATAGCTTATGGCTATTTGTTTCTTTGCGGATGAAATTTTCTATGGAAACCTTGATTATAGTAAATAAAATAATATGATATCTCTAGCTAATATTCCATAAAATATTTTTTAGAGTACTCTATTGTTATGTTGATTAAATTGTAAGGTTGACCTTAGTTATCATAATATTTTAATAGATCTAGATGATCATATTTCTATACTTAAGTTTGAATAGACAGGAATAATAGTGCTTTCTCGCTTTAGTTGTTAGCTTGGAATATACAACTTGACACGAATAATTATGAGAAAGTTATCATTGTGAAAGTTCAATAATTATCATCTACATGAAGAATTAAAAGTGTGAAACATCTAACTATGAAAGATCTTCTTAATTCTTGAATGATGTAATAATTTGAAAGAATGATTTTACCATTAGAAAACGATAATACTCTCTAAAGCTTGCTATGATTGAAATATCTTATGTGCTCCTGTAGCAGCAATACTGTGAAAAAGGCTTTAAAAAGTATTTTGAAATAATCTCATGCCTTTTAGTGAAAGAGACTTCATTCCCTAAAGTGAATGTTGCAACACATAACAACTATGAAAAATCAGACTATAGAAATTGTGGTTGTCGTTGTAATTGAGAATGTGGTTGGAGACATACTAATAATTGTTATCATGGTGGTTATAATAGTGGTACTTCTAACTAATAAAAAAGAATAATAAGGAAAATCAAGAAAATGATGGTTAAAAATATTCGAAGGTTATTGAAAATTCATGCTACCAATGTCGTATGAAAATGCATTGGTCACGTACCTGTCGTATGTTTAAGCATCTAGTAAAATTTTATCAAAGTATCCATTAAAGAAAAGGGAAAAAAATATTGAAACAAATTTTGTCCAAAATGATGAAATGGAAGCTAATTTTTTCGGAAAAAATTGAAAATTTTCAATATGATGCTAAAGTTGGCCATGCATATAAGGATGATTAATATGTTTTTAGTTTGTGTCAAAATTTTGTTGAGATCCAAGCATTGAAATTTAATTGTTTGATTTAAGAATCATTAGAATCAATATCTATTTGATATTTGCTTAGGGATGATATATTTCTCTTCATTACAAAATATGCTTATAATCACGACTTTTCATCCGTGGTAACTTAAGTTAGTCTAATCAACTTCTTTTGAAATTTGATTTGATTTTTATTAAGAAGTTTAATTTATATAATCTCTATCCATACTTTTGAAATTTGATTTGATTTTTATTAAGAAGTTTAATTTATATAATCTCTATCCATAATTCTATGAATTTTTAAATCTTTTCACGTACTTAGTTATTGAGATTTTTATGTGGAGATAAATGTTTTTATTTTTATTGGTTCATTTTAAATAGAATTGATTGATTTAATTTTGATTTGGATTAAGATATATGATTATTGGGAGTAAAAGTACTTGTCATGAATTTTGAGATATTCACTTTGTTTTGATAGTTTCATAATTGAGGTGAAGATTAGAAAATGTTTATGTTTAAACCTTTATAGTTGTAAAGTTACTTTAATATGATATTATAATATTTTACATTTTGTTGTGTTATGATACATATAAAAATATATATTATCTAATCATAGTGATTTATTAGTACCATGAATTTATTATTTATTATGTTTAATATATGTTTTATTTATACCTATTCATTTTATTTTTATATGAATAAATTAAGTATTCATTAAGGATATATAATAAAATGATTGCATGCTCCTGAAGCGTTAATATTGAATCAAACTGTAAAAAGCTCTTGAAGAGCTAATCTTTTACCTCCTTGAGATGCAAAATTTTGTAAAACATAAGATTATTTTTCCGATCAAGAAGGTATATGTTGAAGAAAAATTTTCTATGTTTTACATTAAAATCATTAATAGAAATGACATGAGATACTCATGTTTTTGTATTATAAATATTCCCAGAAGGAATACATTACACTTATATGAATGACGTATGAGATAGTGAAAAGAAGTTCATAGTGTTGGTATGACCGGTTAGACCATCCCGAGTCAATGTTGATGCAAAATAATTTGATGAAATTTTATATGAGTTTATTGAAGAATTAGAAGTTATATTTTAATAATTTTCATCATACTAGTTATAATATATAGAACACCCGGAAGGTGTAAAGCCAAGGGGAGTACATGTCAGCATAACAGCGGAAAAATTACAAATTATAATATATAGAATTGACTTGTAACAAGAACGTTCCCAAGACACTTAGTATTGATTATGAAGAGACATACTCTCTTGTGGTGGATGCAACTATTTTTATGTTCTTAATTAGTTTGGCAGTAAGAGAAGGGCTTGATTTACGCCTAATGGATGTAGTTACAGCCTATTTATATGGCCACTTGATAATAACATTTACATGAAACTCCCAGAAAGTTTTAATCTGCCAGAAGCAGCTAATTCAAGTTCTCGAGAACATTACTCAATCAAATTAAACATATCCCTTTATGGATTGAAACAATCTGGGTGCATGTGGTATAATTGTCTTACTGAATACTTATTGAGGGACGACTA
This sequence comes from Kokia cookei, assembly GCA_039519145.1. Taxonomy (NCBI): domain Eukaryota; kingdom Viridiplantae; phylum Streptophyta; class Magnoliopsida; order Malvales; family Malvaceae; genus Kokia; species Kokia cookei. Next base: position 31,905,375 of record CM076905.1, read on the forward strand.
TAAGAATGATCCCATTTCTCCATGCATTTTTATAAAGATGTTTGGATTAGGATTTGTTATAATTGCTGTATATGTTGATGATTTAAATATCATTAAGAATCCTAAAGAGAATTTAGTAATAATGTAGTGCTTAAAGAAAGAATTTGAAATGAAAGACCTTGGAAAGACAAGATTTTGTCTAGGGTTAGAATTTACAAATTGCGTACCTAAAGGATGAAATCCTTATGCATCAAAAAACATATATAGAAAAGTGCTAAGAAGATTTTACATGCATACCGCACATCCGTTAAGCACCCCAATGGTTGTTAGGTCACTTGAAGTAGAAAATGAAGAAGATTTTTTTGGTCTTGAAGTACCATATTTAAGTGCTATTGGTGCATTGACGTATCTTGCTAGTCAAACACGACTTGATATATCATTTGCTGTCAACTTATTAGCAAGATTTAGCTATTGTCCGACCCGAAGACACTGGAACAGAGTTAAACATGTTTTTTGTTATCTTCAAGGTACAAGAGACATGAGTCTATTTTTCCCTAACCAACCCAAAACAGAATTAGTTGGTTTTGCAGATGCAAGGTACTTATCTGATCCTCACAATGCTTGATCACAAACTGGTTTATGTTTTCACATATGGTGGTACTGCAATTTATTGGCGCTCTATGAAACAAATAATTACTACTATATTTAAGAAATTAATTTTTAACATTGGATTTCGTTGTTTCAAAGAACTTAAGTGTTGTGATATACTATGTATCAAAGAATTATGTACTCTTTTTTCCTTCACTAGGTTTTTGTCCCATAAGGTTTTTCCTAGTAAGGTTTTTAATGAGGCATATCATTTATACAATGAACATCCAAGGGAGAGTGTTATGAATATTATTAAATAGATGTTCAACCTTTCATCTCCCTTCACCTTTAAACTTCCATCTTTTTTAACCTTTCAAATTCTTGTAACTACTTTTTTCTATTTATGTATTAGAATATGAAGAGTTGAATCTCCCTATATACATAGAGGAGTATGCTACTTGTAAATGAGAGGAAGATATAGAATGCAATACAAATTCTCATATTCTCATATCCATATTTTATCTATTATTTTTGTTTATAACAAATTATCGTTTAATGAAATTAATTTTTAAATTTTTTGATTCTGTAAATAAAAATTTTTATTTGGAATTGAACCACAATTGAAAAAAAAAAAAATTTTACTCTATTACAATTTAAACATATTTTATTCTTTTTAATAATATAAAAATTAAATTAATCGAGATTAATTTGATCCTTTCTATAATAATAAAAGATTTTTCAGGTACTTTAACCTTTTATCTCTGTTATAGAAAAAGAGGCAATTTATAGCCTTACATCATGAAAATTATATAAGAGTTGTGTCCGTAACATCCTTTAAAAGCAAAGATCTAAGAGCAACATCTGGAACATCAACTATATGAATATCCACGTCCTTGGAGGCACACGTTTTACCCAGTCTGTCAGCAACCAAGTTACACTTCCTATTGGCATATTGAAATCGAACCAGCTCAAAATGTCTTGATAGCCCCGTTATGTGACGAACAATGGTGTTTGCGAACGACCCAGTCAAACACTCGTTCACCATCTTCACAGCTTGAAGACAATCATTCTCCAAGATGACCCCACTGTGACCCTGCGCCTGTAACATTCCCCAAAGTTCAGCCACTAATGCAGATTCACGACTCACGAACCGCTGAAAACCAACAATCCAATTTCCTCTGAAGTCCCGCATTACTCCCCCTGAAACCGCCCAACATTCATCACCCCCTTCTGCCCCGTCTGTGTTAATCTTTATCCACCCAATATTCTCAATATTTTAATTTTCAATGAATTGAATTTATTCACTGAGTTATCAAACAAGATGCTGTGATTATAATATGTATCTTATTTAATAATGTAAAGATTAATGTAATGTAATAATTTAATTAATATTTTTTGGAGATCAAGAGTTGAGGAAGTTTTCTATTTTGTGATCGAGTTGAAGTATAAAAATTTTATATAATACTGAAGTCGAAATGAGTTGAAGTGGAGAAGGCATAAAATTCAGTTCTAGAGTTGGAGCGAGCAAAAAACCCAGCCCCTCCCGTTGGTGGAGAAGTGATGGTAGCCGAAGGTTCAAGACGCTCCAAAAATGGAGTAAGCCAGCATCCTACGAGTTCCCTTCGTATTAGTGAGGTCTCCATTCATTGAAGTCCTCCCCTCCCTGCTGACATCTTTCGCCTGTTTATAACCAGAACAACACACATTCATTCCTTTTTAAGAACCAAATTCCAAAACCAGACCCACTTAACATACAGATCCAATCAAAATATCAAGACTATACCTAAGTTGTTTCCCGTATATAATCATTCAAAGGTATGGCTTTTCTGGTTGTTTGTAGCCACGATGAACTTCTAGGGGGCTAACCATATAAGGAAATTTTCATAGTAGCATAGGAACAAGGAAACAACACAAGGTCATAAAACAGCACAAATTCTGGTGGAAAACATACATAAAAAAAAGCTTGATTGTTATCCAAATGAAACAAAATGTCATAATAAAATCATCTCCTGATAGTGGTGCCATCTGTAAGCTTAGCCTATCGCTAACAACTGATATGCCTCTTAATCATATATGATATTTTGACTTGCAAACCAAAACATTTGTGAATAATTTGACTTGAGGACGAAATGCCTCTAGCTAATGTGAATCCAGCACATAAAACCAACCCCCCAGAACTCGCCAAATGTAGCCGAAGAGGCGGAGACTGAACCAACTTTCCTTGCTAAACCTTCTTGGCCTTCAAAGGGCCCATTGGAATTTTACTCAGAACCTTGGCGTCAAAAACTGCATATTGCTTTTTAATCTCGATCGCCGCCTTCTCTGCAAATGGGTCTACCTTGTCCTCGTACTTCTCGTATAACACAGGTACCGTGTGCAGCAATACGAAACCTGATTTCATATAAAAGATAAATAAATATCAGTATATGATAACATATAGATAAATATACTAAGAAAAGTCTGTGTCATTACATATATAGAACAAGGTCAAGAAGTTGCACCAACTCCCCACAATTGACAGAACCCAGAATGCAGCTATAACCTGAAAATTCAAATCAACGAATGGAAACATAAGTAATTCTCCCACCCATACTTAAGATGAAGCATATCCCCATACACATAAGAAATAAACACACCATAAGGAACTCCTTCAGATTTCTTCCAGATGCAATATCTCGCAGAAGTTTCAATCCCTGGTTAAGTTCAATTGCCAATGCAGAGGCAAATTGGAGGAATGGCTCCTCTGGCAAATGAATTTCGGGGATGCGAGGTGGAGACCTATAAAGAAAATGGGTGGGTTATAGTCTTTAAGAAATCAAACAATACCTTGGTCTAAAAAACCAAATAAACTAAATTTGCTGCAAAGACTGTAAAACTTTACTTGTGGATGAAGGTATGAGCATTGGACCACAAAAACAGTAGTGCAAGACAGAGTATCGAAATGTGACAGATTAATGTAAGTAGGTGGTATTCAATCAACTCAAAAAGGACCCAAATTGCAGTTGCTCCACCAAGGACACCAGCTGAAATCTTCTTGTTCCTCCACAAGAACACATCAGCAGCTGCACCAAATTATTACCAACGAAATAATATGAAAAGATACAAAATCAGTATTGATCTATGCTTTAATCTATTACCCCAGAATGCAAAAAAAGTAAAAGACCTAAAATGTTTTAAGGTTGCATCTAATAGCTTTATTATCAAGCAAAACTTCAAAGAGAAACAAATATTTTATATTTTCCAAAAAATCAATAAAAATTCAAAAATGGGATCGAGTTCAGCAATGTATTTTTCTAAACTATCAAACAGACCATAAAAGCATAAAACAAAATACAGATCCACTAATATAGCATCCAAGTAAACCATTTTAAACGTAACTGGACTATCTTTTTACTCTCATTTACATCAAGTCCACAAAACAAGCAAAATAAAAAACATAAAACCCTAATCTCCATAATAAAAATTTGAAAATTAAAAAATGAAAAAAAAAAGGTGAAATGAAAGAGTTCAGAGTTCGTACGTTTTCCACCACCAAGCACATGATGAACTGGTCTCTCTCTTCCAAACAACCGATAAATCTTAGCCTTAACGGAAGAAGGGGATGCCGGTTTCTCATGATCCGAATCCGAATCCGAAGATGACGATGAGTCATGGCCGTGAATCTTCTCGCTGATCTTCTCCATCAACGACTCCACCGCCGACTGCTTACTCTCCGATTCCTCCGCCATTGCTACAAGAATGAAAATCCGAACCAAACCCTAAAAAGAAGGATTCTCGGTCTCCGATTCTCACGGTGTCCAAAAAGTATCGAAGTGTGTGACAGTTGAAGTAGGGAACGTAGGGTTTTATGATGGGAATACATAAAACGTCGAAGTAGTCTGAGCCTGAGGTTTGGAGCCAAACCTGAAGGCTCGGAGAGAATTTGGAAATCTAGGAACCTGACGGCGTTTAGATTTGGACGGGGTGGTGGGGTCCAGCATAAATTGAATTCTGAATTGTTTTTCTTTTTTGTCAACGTGGGGGCACATAGGGGAGGGTCGGTGCGGGGTTTTGAGAAAGTTTCACCCACGTGGCGATCATCTATGGATGAGGGTGTGTCATGGACGGCTCAGTAGTCTCTTAGGGGTTAGCAGCAGTGGGCCCACATTACCTCAACATGAAGGGTTAGCTCCTTTTCCACCTTTTTAATTTCCATTTATATATTATTATACATTTTATTTTAGACCCTTCCATGTTGAATATTGGAGTTGCGTAAAATTTTTCTTTTATAAATTTTTTAATTTAATATCTTATTTAAAAATAATTGATTACGATATAATGTATTTTTAGAAGGTAAATATAATATTTTTACAACAGAGTTATAATATATTGTTTTGACAATATGTATAATAAATACATGAGATTTAGAGGTTGTTGAAAAAGGGTATCTTTACTGTTCTTGTCATAGTTGTGTGTTTTAAATCATTCTTTAGATTCCAACATTATATTATAATATCAATTTTTGATGAATAAGAAAAATAATTTTAATGTGGCCCAGTTTAACTTGATATTTATTTGTTTATTATTAAAGTTTAAAATAAATATTATTTTAACCTAATTTTTTATAAAAAAATATATATCAACATTGAATAAAGATTCATATGACAATAATTATATATGTCAATAATCTTTATTATAATTGATTTAGTCACAGATTATTAAAAAAAAAAAATTAATATGTACGGTCAATTTTATTTTTTAAATAATAATTCTTTATATACGATTTTTAGTATCCAATATTGAAAAATATAAATATGTGCTTCAAGACTCTAAAATTTAACTTTTACACATTCGTTTATGCATTTGTTTTTTAATTATTAATTCATATATAATATATTTCAAATATTTCTTTCTTTAATAGATAAATGAGAAAGATACTAAAGATATTATTGAAATCATATAGATTAATTTATTGATTTAATTACCAATAGTATATTTATTGTACAACCCTAAAATTTTTATATAAAACTTAATAAATTAAGTTTATCATGTAAAACCATCGAGAATAAAATTAAAGACGCAAGTGTGAACGACATGACAACTAACGTGGCCGAGGAGACAGAATAGGGCAGCGACACTGATAAGATTTAGGGTTTCTGTCTCTTACTAAAAGAAGTTAAGGTTGTGGGCCTGTTATTTGGGCTTTGAATTTGGGTTAAGGTTTAAGTTTGAATTGTTTGAATATTTAAACTTTAGGCACATGATTGTTATAAATGGACATTGGATCTAAACTAAAATTTTTGTTTTGTTTTTTGGATTTATTTATTTTTATTGATCCGGACAAATTGGAGTCCAACAATAGGGATCTAAAAGATATTTAAGAAGTAAAGGGATCAGGGCTTAATTTGTCTAATTCAAAATTGACAGAACTTGAGAGGGATTTAAACCAAAAGTAGCAAATGCCCCACCCGCCTCCATTTAGTTCTGCCCCCCTCGACAATGATCAAACCAAATTCAAACATTTTCATCTCATTGCAGTGACAATGAACAGAGACCAGGATCCAGAAATTAGTTAGGAATAAGATGATGTTACTGTAATATTTCTAGTTGGCATCTACAAACATTTTGATTCCCAAAAAATAAAATAAAATTGAATTCTGTAAAGCATAACAGTATATATCAGAATGGCCTTGGCGGCTTCTCTAACACAGCTGAGAAAAACACCTCTTTATCCTCGTCTTTGTCTCGCTTAGGAGCAACGACCCATTTGTGTTTTCTATACCTCAGCACCTTGAATGCCTCCATGTAATCTTCCAAATCTTCTCTCAAACAGAAGAAACTGTCGATCCACAGCAATCCCCCTGGTCTCAAAACCCTGTCCCAATCAAACAACACAAAGTCCAAAAGTACAAAATCAATCCACCCATCCAGAAACCTCGTCGTGTGTATCAGATCCAGGGTGTTGTCGAAGAAGGGTAGCCGTTGGTTTATTGACAAATAAAGAGGAACTAATCCTCGAAGAGCTATCATCTCGTTGAACGGTGCCCCGAGGTTGATGGTGGCTGAAACGATCGTCACGTTGAACTCCCTCATCCTTGCTGCAAATGTCCCCGTACCTACACTGAAATCCAATCCGATTCTGATCTCCCCAGGCTTGATTTTAAGCACTTCGGGTATTAAAAAATCTGCGGTTGTGTTTGTTTCCGGGTCTAAATCCGTGGGTTGGACCCATCTCGGCATTTCATGGTGTGTGAGATTGAAGCAATCTGCACATTTGAAGAATCCTTTGCGGGTACCGTTGTTTGCTAGACAAGTGAAGTTCTTGCATCGGTATCCGCTCCATCGGACGTTGCGATTGTCGGGTAGTTTCCAGATGGACTCGTTGATGGGGAAGGGCTGAGTGTATAGGCGCGGGGCTCTCGCGAGGCACCGCCTTCTCGGTAACGGATCGCAGCCGTGAACCATTAGTTTCTGAGCTAGCTTCCAATCGTCGTTGCAGATTTCACCGACGTCGTAATCCATGTACTCTTCCAGCTCCTCCTTCATTGCAAAACAAGCGTGGCCGATGCTCGTGAACGTACCATTTGCACCCATGAAGTTTTGTTTCCCCAATCTGTTCGGCTTCACCCGAACGTACTTCCGAATTTCTTCGATCAGGAAGGAACCCGCAGGCTCATCGGATTGATGATTCCGATCTACCAAGTGGTCGTCGACGGTCGCGTTTCCGACGTCGGGACCCAATGCCTGCATGGACTCGATTAGACCAAGAATGTCAGCAAGAAAAGCACTATGTCTAAGCAATATTTCCGATGACGATGACTCTTTCAACTTGCCGTTCTTCAACTCATCCATTTCTTGTCGGATTTTTCGAATAACAACCTCGAAATTCATCCTCACTTCGCCTTCATTCAAAGGGTTCACATAGTCGCAGGAGGAATTAGTAACAAGGAGAGATCTAAAAGAATAAGACCCAGACAAGGTAGCCACTGAAACCAGAAGAGCACAAGTACCCAATATAAAGATTGTCCTATTTACACTTTTCCATTTCCCCGTCTTCACTAGGCTATTTACGTTAGCCATTTTATCGAGAACGAGAAGTATCATCTCCAATCGGTGATTGAATCCAACAAATAAAAGCTACCTGTTGAGTGAACTTGGGAAAGAAATCGCTTAATGCACAAAACAAGCAATCATGAGACAGCAAAGACGATGACTAACAAAGTAGATATACATTTTAATTTGGAAAACAATGAGCTTGGGCACATGGGTACTATTTAATACTATTCTTCATTGTGATTTGAGCTTTTGAGAATGCTCCCAAGACTCACATGTTAGTCCCATGTTATAAAAGCATCAATCCCCAAGTTTCTTATAAAAAATTATATAATCTTTATTATAATTGATTTAGTCACGGATTATTAAAAAATTTTAAATATGTTTATTTTTTAAATAATAATTCTTTATATACGATTTTTAATATCCAATATTGAAAAATATAAATATGTGCTTCAAGACTAAAATTTAATTTTTACACATTCATTTGTGCACTTGCTTTTTTAATTATTAATTCATATATAATATATTTCAAATATTTCTTTCTTTAGTAGATAAATGAGAAAGATACTAAAGATATTATTGAAATCATATAGACTAATTTATTGATTTAGTTACCAATAATATATTTATTGTACAACCATAAAATTCTTATACAAAACTTAATAAATTAGTTTTATAGTATAAAATCACCAAGAATAAAACTAAATGTGAAAGTGTACATGAATCTATCGATTTCATGAAATCTTCGGATTTTATGATTTTGATGTTCCTAATTAGCACACAAGTAATTCGGAAAAGATGACTCTCTCTTTTCTAAAGATGGGACATTAAAAAAGTTACATGTGTGTAATTTGGAGACATAACCTTACATATATATATAACTTTTGCACATTAAACCTAATTTCTACACATATTTGACTCATATTTTATTTAATAACTAAAACCCAATAAATTTTAATCAAATTAGATCACTTTTAATTTGGACTAATATTGTATGGTAATAAATAATAATATGTAATTACTCTTATTATATATATGTGTGTGATTCCTATATATTTCAACAATATTTTATTTTCTTTTTAAATAAGCATGTTTTTTATGCAACTTTTCTTTAAATTTTTTTTTTTGTTTAATAACTTAATTTACATAGTTTTTTTTAATCTTTAAATTGTATTAAAACTCTTTTTTTAAGAATTAAGCTAAAAGCATAATTTAGAGTAATTTCAGATCAATCAAGTTTATTTTAAATATTAATTGTTTATCTTAATTTATATTGATTATAATTTAAACTATCATCATTATAAAAATTAAATATTTATATTATCTTTACTTTTTCAATAATATTATTATTGAAAGGTTATAAATTTTTATATCGATTTTTAATAATTTAATATGATGTATGTTAATTATGATATTCAATCATTCATACATCATAAAGAGAATAAACTAACTTTATATTTTAAATATATTTTAAATTATTTTTTACTATTAAATATATTTTCAGAAGTATTTTATAGACCTACTTTATGGATTTTTTAAAAAAGTGTTTGAAGAAATTTTATTGGTAGGATACATTTGGATCGAGTTAAGATATAGAAAACTCCAACTCGTTAGATGTATTAATTAATTTACTTAATAAAAATGGACTAAATTACTATGGTTAGATTTCAAAATCTATTATTTATATTTAAACTTGAGTTTAATAAATTTGAAAGTTACTTAAATATTAAGATATTTGAATTTGATTCATATGATAATTAAATAAATTAATTTTAATTTGAAAGTCCGAGATAGAATTACGATAAAACATCAAGGGGCCAAGTATGATAGCCGAAATAGTTTCGATAGCCAATAGTTTAAGTTTTATTTCGGTATGTTTAAGTTAATTTCAATTAATATTAAATTATATTGATGCATATCAATTGATATAATATTTTAAATTATTTTTTATTTTTATTTTTATATTTTTTTAAATTTCGATAAAAGAGTAAACACGTATGATTAAGTTTAAAATTTTTTTTTAGAACACATTAAAAATAAACTGAAGCTAAGAAGTCAATGGCCTGGACTGAATGTCGTAACATTCAGCATGGAAGTTGCGACATTGGATGCTGCCTCAACACTTAGTCGAATTTTCAACCAAGATCTACATGGAAAGCTCACTGGCTTCAAAGTCGCGACATTCAACCCAGTCCTAGAGATCGAGTAAACTGTCTGCAAAGTCGTAACATTGGTCAGTGAATGTCGCGACATTGAAGCTCGATGAGCCAAAATTCTACAAGAGTGTTTCTGTCCGTACAATCTAATTTAACTCGTAATTCAGAGTGTGATCAGCCTAATTAGGTCAAAATACCTGTAGACTATATATATTACACTAAAACATCAGTTTCAGGAGTTCGTTTAGGGTTCTGGAACTGTAGTTTAGTTAGATTTCAGATTTTTCCAAGTGTTGTTTCTTTATTTTTCAGTTTTCAATTTAATCTATTTTTAGTTTTCGTTTGTGCTTCATTCCAAAGCGGTAATCGACATATTTCGCGGATTAATGTGGTCGTTCAATCAATCACAAGTCTTGGAATCATTGAAATTTCTAATAATTTCTTACCCTTCTTATTATTTTACATTATTTTGATGTTTGATATTCGAGTAAGATTAATTGCATCTCGTAACTAAATTTCTAAGAAGATTGGTTGATCGAAGTGGACGCTATTAATTTAAAGTTAAGGTTCATGAACCAATTAATTGGATTAAGTTAAATGTGTTTAAACCGTAAAGTTAACTGACTCTGGGAAGTAATTTGCAGTTTTATCTCTATGCTTTCGAAATTTGAAAAGAAGGGTTTTTTTTTTTTGGTCTCAAAGGAAGTTATTTTGCAGTGACAGTGGCCTATGAATAGTAATTTATATAGTAATTCAATTATTCAAATAATTATTGCAAGAAAAAGACCGAAACAGAGTTGTTGAAGAAAATTTCATTTAAATAATTTGCTTAGTATTAAAGCCATTTTGGTCCCCCATTAGCCTTTTAATTACAATCTAGACCAAAATGTAAACCATCCCATTGTAATTGATGGCCTACTTCTCTGCTAAAAACCTGCATTTTATATTGAATCGATCGATCTTACACCAAATAAGGGAAAATATAAAGCTGTTAAAACCAGAGTTTGAATTATAGCATTTACATATTATGCATATTTAGTATAGGGGTTAATTCCATATTTGGCTCCTGAACTTTCACTCAATGTGTGATTTGGTACATAAATAAAAGAAATTTCAATTTGGTACGTGTACTATTCTGCCGTGTATCAATTTACCCCAAATTAAATTTTAAAATCATATAGCTCACCAGCAATATGTAATAATATACAAAAAAAACCCCCAAAATTATAAGCTTAGTACATAAACTATATAATATCTCACACTCTACTTAGCTTAGAGATCAACCTGCCGCTTGCATTTTTGCTGTTGAATTGCTTGGCTGAAAATGTTGACTGTCATGGAGCAATTCATCTTCACAGTAATATGCCTCTTTATAATGTTCAATATATTGATCCTTCCTCCAACTCTTGAGTAGCTGACCATAGTCAACGTGCCGGACCGGACATCCGTAACCAAATTCGGACTGCCCAAGATCCGATCCACGATAATATCAATGGTAATATTCATTCGCACGGTTCGATGGGCCTTTGCACGGCCCGGAGGGCCTCGGGCTTCCCCTACTTCCTTGCCATAGTAGTAAAGCGTTGTAGTGGTATTCCTATACTTGAACGATGCTACGTTGGGATTTTTAACCGAAACATCAGCTGTCACGGAGATGTTGGAACCCAGCTTCGGGGTTGTGCCGTTGATCAGCTCCAGGCTCGTAACTGCAAGGCCGTTCATGTTGATGATCGGGTCCTTGATTCGGAACACTGTGAAAATCAAAATTATGATCACCACAGCTAGGATGACCGCAAGAGCTGCGACGGAACTGAAACACTTGACGAATTTTTTGCGTCGAACTTGCTTAAGATGCAAAGCTGCCTCGCCGTCGTCGCTACTCGGAAGGTCGGAAACTGGTGCTAGAGGCTTTGCCTGGTCCCTTTCCATGATGGAAAGAGCTGATTCGGGAAAGGAAAGAATAATAGGGAAGAAGGCTGGTTGGGAAATGTTGGAGGGGATCTGATTTTGTGGTTTTATAATAATGTTTTAGTTGGTGAGTCCAAGTTTAAGCGGCGGACTTTTTGATTCATTTTAATGCATTTGAGGCATCATAAATTTGTTGTTTGTGTTCCTACACGAGATTTCAAACCTCAGGCTGCTCTGTCTTGACTTACAGCTTTTCTTTATTTTGGAGGCAGTTAATATTTATTGCTTTCCCAATTTTAATTTTTTATTTCATAGATAGAAAAGAGATAGGAGATTATGATTTTTTTTTTTAATATACGGATGTGATTACATGGTATTATCTATTCATATTTTCTTTATTTTTTGACAACGCATACACAAGTGTTTGAACCCGAGACCCCTAAATGAACAACATCATCTTTTTTACTGGAACCATTTGTTAGGTTCGGAGATTATGAAACTTTAACCTTAGCGTCACTTTTATTATTTTATTTTTGGCTTAATATATTTTTTGGTATTTGAACTCAACATTTTTTCATAATTTGGTACCTAAAATTTTTTGGCCCAATTTGGTGTCCAAACTTAACATTTTTTTTTAATTTAGTACTTAAACTTTACACTTTTTCATAAGTTGGTCCTTAATCTTTTTTAGGGTCCAATTTAGTACCTGAACTTGAATCTTTTTTCTTAATTTGGTACCTAATCATTTTTTTGTTTGATTTGGTACTTTATCTTGTCAAACATTTTACAAATTACTCCAATATACTAACAATATTTTTTTATGAGGTAGAAAAAATAATGACCGACATGTGACAGATGATATGATTTTTTTTTTATAAGTTCAATTACTTTTAAATTTATTTAATTAATTGAAAATAATGAATTTCTTTTCATTTAAAATCAATTTAGGTACCAAATTAAAAAAAAAAAAATTTAAGTTCAGATATCAAATGTTATATTAAATTTTTATTTTTATGTGATAGAGGAATAAATTTTTTAAATTTAAACTTGAGATTTGATATTTACAAAAATTTATCATTAACAAATATCATATTTTTTTTAGGAAACAAATGTGACTTGTTTTTAATAAAAACTTTGGTTTTCTGCCTAGTTTGATGAGACTAAAGATTGAATCAAGTAATATTGAAGAAAGGTAGCAATGGCAAATTGATAAACATCAACATCATCAACATAATTAGAGGCAACCGCTAACCACTTCTTCTTTGTAATTAATAAGTGGACTAACCTTATGTTTCTCAAAAACAAATAAACATATTCATATCATAATATATGATATAATGGGGAAATGTGACCAAAAAAATTGCAATTTAATTCCAATTTTACGATTTGAAAAATACACTTAACTTTTTAAAAAATAATATATAATTTTAAAATAAAACAAAATGAATTTAGCATTTTTTTAACTTAAAATACTTGAGGTAAATATAATTTAATTAAAGTTAAACTTTATGATACTTCAATATAATTTTTAAGTAATTGATTTTTTCATTATTTTGTTATTAAAAATGAAGAAATAGAAATAAAATACATGATAAATATTATTATTCTTTATTTAAGTTTTATTTCGCTTATTTTAAAGATTTTTTTTATTTTTTTACAAGAATTAATATTTATTTTTATAATTTCAAATTTAAATTTATACTAATTATTTTTTATTTTATATCTACTTATTATAATTATTTTTTTTTCCTTGACTGAGATCGGGGACACTTAAATAGGCAGTTGGAAATACAGTAGTACATGACAGATGGTCTTGAAATAATTTCATTGGAGTCGTTGAATATGACAACGACTAACATCTGATTCAATCTTTAGAAATAGCATTATTAGAATAAATAATTATATTTTTATTAAACATTTTATTATACGTGTATATATATAGACAATAATGATGTTAATTTAGAAACAATATAAAATAAGTAATGAAACATATGGTTTGAAATTGATCAATAATAATATATGAAATATGTATAATATTAAAATAGAAAAAAAAGATTAAATTGTGAATAAATTTAAATTTAATCAATTAAATACATCTTTTTAAGAATACTAAATGTGATACAATTGTTTATCATTATGTTGTTATCAAAGTCGAGTTAGTGTCGAGTTGACTTGTAACACTAACTCAATTAATAACATTATCAATATATACAATTTATGGAGGTAATAAAATATATATAATACGATTAAAATGTAAACATTGTATTGGAATAAAATTTTGATTTAGTGGTAAAGTTAATATTTTGTGTTCAAATTTAATCACTTACAAACTTTTTATTAATTTTTTAAAAAATTAATATTAAAATATTCTGAATAAAATAATTTATTTTAATTAAGAAATAATATTTTGGATAAATAGTGAAAGGGATGTGAAGTAAATCCCTGCTGACTTTTGGCTCTCAACATTTCTCCTTGGGAGACTATCTTCCATTAAACATTTAATAGAGTTAATAGACTTTTAATCAGGCTCTTTTAATATAATTTTGACATTTAACTACATTTTCTTTTTTTTTTACTTTTGAGGGGTTTAAACTTCATCTTTATCAATTTAGGGATTAACTCTGAATAATAAGATAAAAATATCGTAAATTTTCGTTTTTAATATTTCTACACTTATTCCAAAATTAGGTGATAAATTTCTGTTTTAGCATTTTATAACATTGTAAATTCTAATCAATTTCCTTGTGGATCAATCTCGAACTCCTAAAATTTTATTACTTGAATATCACCTACATTTTATAGACATAAAAAGTGACTATCAAATCATATCTCTAATAAAATTTACAAATATAATTTTATTTATTAATAATTATTTGTATTTAATAAAATATAATTAATTTATTTTTACATAAAACTTAAATATTTTATTGAAATAATATCTTAACTAAAATTTATTTATTTTTCAGTTAGAATAAAATTAGTTTCCAATGCTTTGAAACTTCAAAGATTCAAACCTGCCATCACTTTTTTTTTTTTTTTGAATATATTGATGTAATTACATGATAGTATCTGTTTATATTTTCTTAATATTTTGACAATGCACACACAAGCACTCGAACCCGAGACCCTTAAGATGAACAACAATCTCTTTTTCCTACTGAAACCACTTGTTGAGCTCACCTGCCATCACTTTTTAAAACAAAAGATATCTCACAAATGGGGATGGATTGGCTGTAGGGGTTGCTGATGGCGACTTTAGCTCCATACTCGACCCCGTCACGTTGAACATGATTTATGTCAACACCCTTAATGCTGGCTTCTGGTTTCCTCATTTCCACCACCTTCTCCGACACCTTTTCCATCACATGGTCCTTCGCCTTGCTCACTATCTACCATATTTCGTATAAGCCCCATGCATTTTAGATTTTTTTTTTTTGAGGGTTTTTTAGGTATATGTATTACTATATATCTATTTAAATTTTAAATGTTAACAATTTGCATTTATGGGTCTTGCAATATTTGTGCATTTGGTTCTTGTAATATACAATAAAAGAAATTGGGTATATTCTTTTTATTAAAAAAATACTCCAAGAGACAAGGTTTGTTGAGTGTTTTTGTTGTGTCCTATTGAAGAGGATAATCGAGTATTTATATGCATGGTTATTGTTCATGGAATTAACGTTTTAGGTAGGCTCCATACATGCTGAACACGTGTATTATTCAAGACTTAACACGAGTTCACTGATCTGCTTATTGTACTTCGTGATCTCCACACTCGAACTCCCTGATGTACGCAAACTGAGGCTACGAACTATCTTCGCGAGCCCTTCTAACGAACCCTCACTGTAAAACTTGCATGCATCCAACTGATAGGACCCAACCGGGTCATGAGTAAGTGATTTGGACTATACCCGTGTTTCGGGTTGGTAATCAAAAGCAAGAATACATAACAAGGTTATACGCACATAAAATCTTAATGGAATCTCAATCCATATATAAATTATTGTCATTGAACCAATTACTTTAACACACAAGTCATTGCATGTTGGTTTATATATCCACTTTTGTATAAATTATAAGGAAATGATTGTATGAAACAGTGACACAACATCAACTGTATTATTTTTCTAATAGTTTAATATTACATCAATATTTTCATTCTTAATTTCAACATATTCATTTTTAAAAAAAAATCAAATCCAAAAGAAAATATTGAAATTAAGGATGGAATTATCGATGTAGCATTAAACTATTGAAAATGGATAATATCTTTGTTTCATACAATATTTTCTCATTAATTATATATTACTTGAATTCTATTAAAAATTATTAAATTTAGAGTTGGTTTAGCGGGTTCAAAAGTGATTAAATGTTTTTTTTCTTCTAATTTAAAGGTTGGAAAAAAATAAAAAAAAATATTAAATTTAGATTTCGTTCAATTACTTAATTTTAAGTTTAAGATAATCCTTACATGTTTCAAAACATTCCAAAAAGTACTAATTTTAAAACATAATTATATGATTAGGCAATGAAGGATCCTACAAAAAGATTATTTAAAATTTTTGAAATATATATAAATTTTAAGATATGGAATCCCAATTTATTAAACAATAACTCATTTTAAAACATAATTATATGAATTGGGGTGTTTGGTAAACAGAGTTTTGGACTTTTCTTAGTTGATTTGAGTACAAATGGAGGATTAAGTAGTCAAACCATCTGATTATAGTGTTTGGTGAATGGAGAATGGAGGTTTCCAAAAGCTTGTTGAGCTAAAATCTCCAAAACAAAAAACGTAGGGATGGGTAATGTCGAAACGTTTATTTTTGGTAAAAATAAATAAGTCTCGAACAATATTTAAAAATAAAAATTGGATATTTTAAATGATCGAAAAAATGGGAGTCACCACCAATATTTTTATATGGTGTGATTGGATCACCACAAAACGTTTAAAATCCGTTTTGAAAAATATTTTGGTCTTCGAAATCCAGAAAAATGGTTCGGGAGTCGGTTACGCATGAGGAAGGATTAGCACCCTCATACGCCCAAAATTGGTACCACATTGATTATTTTCGGGTGTTGGTTTGTTAAAAGTTGAAAACTCAAGTTAAACTTAAAATACGATCTTTGTTTTTAGAAAACTTTGCATGATTTTCAAAAATCCTATTTGAGGAAAATCATTCGTGTGCTTCGAATTTCTAGGAGAACTGAAAGTCGTGTCCAACACGTTAGGGCACTACGTTCTGGGACTTTCGAAATTGAAGGACGTTTTGAAAGACTTTAAAGAGGATATTCGATTGCGTGAATTATACGAAAATCACACCCAACACGTTAGGGCATGATTTTTTAAAGTTTTCACACGAAAAGATATTGCCTCGTTTTTGTTTTAAAATTATTTGTATATATATTTTTCGAGAACTCAAAATTTCGTATTGAGTTCAAAATACGATCCTCGGACCCATGACTTAAAAGAGATTTGAAGAAAGAATGCCCGTTTGTTTCGACTTTCGCGGAGAATTGAAGTCGTGACCAACACGTTAGGGCACGACGTTCTCGGAATCTCTAAATTAAAAGGCATTTTAAAAAACTTGGAAAAGGATGTTCGATTCGTGTGAATTATACGAAAAATCACACCCGATACGGTAGGGCATGATTTTTCGAGGTTTCCATACGAAAAAGACATTGCCTCGATTTTAAAGGTTTATGAAAATAATTTTGAAAACAAATGTGTGAATTAAATATGAATAGACAGTTTATAGCCAAAATTAAATAACACGAAACAAAATAATTAAGCAGATAAATAAGTGCACGAAGATTAAACATAAAATTAATAGAATACAAAATACGAAAGAATACTAATTAAATTCTATGTATGAACATTGAAAAAAAAAAAAAAGAGACAAACGGGATTAAAAAAGGAGTTTCGGGGAGTTCGAGATGAAAACATGATCTTTTGAAGAATTTGGGGGTAAAATTAAAATTTTTGAAAAATTTGGGATTGAAGTCGAACTTTTGAAAGATTGGGGGTAAAATGGTAATTTTGGATGCTCAAGGGTAAAATGATATTTTTGTAAGTTCAAGGGTAAAAATGTAATTTTTTGAGAATTTTGGGGGTAAAATGTGATTTTTTGAAGTACGGGGATAAAAATGTGATTTTTGAAAGTACGGGGGTAAAATGTGATTTTTGGAAGTTCGAGGGAAAAATGTGATTTTTGGAAGTTTGGGGACAAAATTGTAATTTTGGAAGTTTTGGGGGCAAAAATGTAATTTTAGGAGTTCAAAGGTCAAAATGTAATTTTTGGAAATTTTAGGTGTCAAAATATAATTATTGGAAAGTTTAGGGGTCAAAACGTGATTTTTGGACAGTTCAGGATACTTCTGGGCAATAAAACCAAAAAGAAAGTGACGCGTGACAACTTCTCATACCTTCAGAAGTCAAAGGACCAATTTGGAAATAATTTAAAACTACTGGGCAAATTTTCAATAAAATGAAACTTGACTTAAGGACAAATTTGAAACAAAAATAAAAGGGAATGACCAATTGCATAAATAAGCCAAAGGTAAGACACGTGGTAGCTTCTCAGGCTTCCAGAGAGTTTAAGGACTAAATTAAAAATAAGATAAAATTCATGGGCAAATGTCTAATTAATTAAAAGTGTAAAAAGGACTTGATTGTAAATTTTGAAAAAGTAGAAGAACCAAATGGGTAAATAACCCAAAACTCAAAAACACACGAATCCTAATTGCGGGTCGAGTTGAAAATCGAGTAAGGCTCAAACTGGTGACGTTTTAGGGTTGAAACTCAATCCTCAAAACAGCTCCGTTTTGAGGGCCTATATAAAGCTGATATCCTTAAAAAAAATTCATTTCTCCCCTCATTTTAAATAAAAACCTTTCTCTTCTCTGTTTTTTCTGGAGAGCCCCCCTTCTTCGATCAGTATGGCCGGACCTAGGGTTCCGTTGAGCATCGTCCACCGTTGATCACACGCCACTTTCGATCGTTGCTTGATCGACGTCCGCAACAGCGTTAAGGTAAAATTAGTTTCCTTTTTTATTTTTTTTTGCTTTTTAAATTCGGATTTGGGCTTAGATCTCTTGAGATCGAACCAGATCTCTTCAAAAATGATTTGTTTCCTCCTTTTTTATAAAAAATTCAAAACCATCTATCTTTCTTTTTAAAAACTCAGATTTGGATCAAAATCCAGATCTTAAATGTCTAAACCATCCTCTTTTGGAAAACGACGTGTCTCGGAAAAAAAATCATTTTAAAATTGACAAATAATGGGAGTCGCCACCAATCCTTTATTCGGTGTGATTGGATCACCACAAAACGTTTTAAAAGACGTTTTGAAAACATGTAGGTCTTCGAAATCCAGAAAAACAGGTTCGGGAGTCGGTTACGCATGAGGAAGGGTTAGCACCCTCATACGCCCAAAATTGGTACCGTATTGATTATTTTTGGGTCTTGATTTGTAACACTTAAGAGCTCGAATAAAGTTAAAAATATGATCCTTGAATACATGAATTAAATTTAAAAGAAATCGGGTTAGTTGGGAAATCTCGATATTTCAAAGTGATCGAGGAAGAAAGTTACATTCAGTGAGTTAGGACATAACATTTCAAGATCTAGACATAACGAGCTTTCCTTTGTAAAACCTTTTGAAATCTTTACGAAAAGGATATTTTATTATCTCGATTTGAAGAAAGGTTGCACCTAGTAAGTTAAGGCGCAATATTTCGGAATCGAAGATAAGGAAACATTGCCTCGATTAAGGGTATTCGATTATTTCGGTTTGAAGAAAAAATTGCACCTAGTGAGTTAAGGCGTAAATTTTCGAAACCCGAAATAAAAGAATATTGCCTTGACATTAAAGTTTTTTTTTATGAAAAAAAGACAATTTCGAAAACAAGCATGCGAG
The DNA here is from genome assembly GCA_039519145.1 of Kokia cookei. Taxonomy (NCBI): domain Eukaryota; kingdom Viridiplantae; phylum Streptophyta; class Magnoliopsida; order Malvales; family Malvaceae; genus Kokia; species Kokia cookei. The sequence goes on from CM076905.1 coordinate 31,924,960, forward strand.
TTAAATATGAGTAAACAATAAATAATAGATGTTAAATGTGAAGATAAATAAAAAGATAAATTAATTGTGAAGAAGAATCAAAAATACAAAATACGAGTGCATTAATAATTTAAAATTAAATGCAAATATTGATAAGAAAGAAGAATGATGCAATCGGAGTTCAAAATGAGACTTTTCGTATTCCCGAGGGCAAAAGTGATAATTTTGGATTCTTGGGGATGAAACGGTAATTTTAGGAAAATTCGGGGTCAAAAATGGGATTTTTAGAAGTTCGAGGATAAAAATAGACCTTTTGAAAGTTTTGAGGTTAAAAATGAGATTTTTGGTAATTTTGGGGTAAAAAATGGGATTTTTGGAGGTTCGGGGGTAAAGATGGAAATTTTGAAAGCTTCGATGTTAAAAATGGGATTTTTGGTAGTTCAGGGGTAAAAATAGAATTTTTGGAAGTTTCGAGGTTAAAATTGGGATTTTTACAAGCTTTGGGGTTAAAATGGGATTTTTGGAAGTTTTAGGGTTAAAATTGGATTTTTACAAGCTTCGGGGGTAAAAATGGGATTTTTGGAAGTTTCGAGGTTAAAAATGGGATTGTTGAACAATTTAAGGACCTATGGGATAATAAAACCAAAAAACCGGTGACACGTGGCAGTCTCTCAAGCCTCCGAAAGTCAGTGGATTATTTTGAAAACCATGGAAAATGTATGGGGCAACTTTGTAATTAAAGCGAACCTGATTTAAGGATTAAATTAAAACAAATCATAAATAAAGGGGACCATTTGCAAAATAAGCCAAAATCATGACACGTGGTAGCTCCTGGTGCTTTTAAAAGGTCAAGGGGCTAAATTGAATAACCATGAAAATTATTAGGCCAATTTAAAATTAATTAAAAGTACCAGAAGGATCTGATTGAAAATTTGAAAAAAAGCGGAATGACCAAAGGCACAAATATCCCCTTTTCCGAAAACACGCGGATGCGGGTCGGGTCGGATTCAGGCTATAGCTCAGAACGGTGCCGTTTTAGCACTGAAATTTGGCCTTCAAAACGGCACCGTTCTGAGGGCCTATAAATAGCTAGTTTTAGAGAAAAAAAACATTTTTTAGCCCCCCTAAAAAAAAATAGAAAAACTCTCTCAAAAGGCTTCCCCTTCCCCTTTGACCGGCCATGCTCCAGCCCCAGGCTAGTCGCCCATCCGTCGCGCGTAGGGCCACACGCGCCCTCGTCCCCGACAGCGCATCATCGCGCGTGTTCGCCGCGTCGGTCACGCGCAACGGTCCGTCCATGTCGCCGGTTCTCACGCGTCGGCCAACCACCAGCAAAGGTAAAAAAAAAAATCCTTTTTCTTTTTTCGATTTTAAACCAGTTCTCCTTTTTATTAAAAAACGTTTTCCCTTTTTTTTTTAAAGCCATTTTATTTATCTTTCATTCGTAGAGTTCCGATTCCATTCTCCTTCTTCTTCTTTTTTTCAGATCCAGGCGCAGCGAGGTGCGAGGTTTCGGCGGAGGCTTCGACGCGATTTTCGGCGACGGCAACGCGGGTCAGGGAAATGCTTTCTGACCTTTCATTGTTTTTTTTATTATTTATTAATTATTAAGAAAATATTTATTATTAATAAATATTATGAAAACTGCTCTCTTATCATTAATGCTATTATTAAAAATTATTATTAGTGTCATTATTATTATTATTATTATTATTATTATTATTATTAATTATTATTATATAAATATTATTAATAATATAATAATCAATATTAACCTTAATGACATTTACTAATGCTTTTGAAAAAAGAAAATAATAAATGTCAACAAACGTGTTAAATACATGCATTAATGCCTGCTTAGAAACTGATGGGTTTAGAAATTTAAAAGACAAATGGCAATGAATACACATTGAAGGTACCTGTTGATTTTAATGCTTGAGTATTCTGGTTTAGGCTTCAATCTATTCTCTGCTTACTATTATCTGCTTCTTACTTTCAGCTTGTAAATGCCTACTGTTTCTAGTGATCTCTCGAAAAACTATCTGTATATTGATTTTTGAATCTCTAAAATCCAACCCTTACAACTGAGAATCCATTCGGCTTTTATAGCCTGTTTCACAATCATTCTGTTTTGTTTTTCTCAAATAAATGTCCATCTTGTCTTCTTTTGCAGGTTCGGCGATGGCAGTGGCGATGGCAGCTGTCGAGGAGGGTGACTGCGGCAGAAGCAAGTGGAGTGACCACAGTTGACGTGGCACATTCTGATGGGCTGAAATAGAGGCAGCAGCAGTACAAGTTGAAGCTTAGGATTTCTGACTTAGTTTTAGTGTCTTGGTTTGGGTCATTTGTAATTGGGCCCTATGTTTGGGATTGTACTTGGGCTCGGGTTTTTGGGTAAGTTAGGATCGAGCCCAATTTGGGCTTTGTAAGATGGACATTTATTGTATTTGAACTTTATTTATTTTAAATTTATAATAAATTTAAATTTGATAATAAATTTAAACTTAAATTTAAATTTAAAATACATTTAAATTTAAAATAAATTTAAATTTTTAAACAAATTTAATCTTAAAATAAATTTAAAGGTGAGCTTGGGGCCCGGTCAAAATTTAGGCTTCAACATTTAATCTTAAAATAAATTTAAAGGGGAGCTTGGGACTCGGTCAAAATTTGGGCTTCAACATTAAAAAAGGGGGTTTAATCTTTTTTTTTCTTTTTGTTTAAATTTGTTTTAATATTTTTTACTCAAAATTGCCCTTATTTTTATAGATTTTTCCTTTCCCTTTTTTTTTTTTAAAAAAAAACAAAATGTTTTGATTATTTGTTATTCAATATTCATATGCTCTTTGATTTGCTATCTGAAATAGCGAGGACAGTGGCCTCGAGGTTGCAGCGTCGACGACAACTTGAAAGGGGGGTCGATCGTGGCTCCGGCATTGACCAGTCGAATCTAGGTAAGTCTTTTCAACTACCTTTTATTTATTAATTAATTAATATTATTTAATATATTTAATAATTATATTTAATATATAATAAATGCAAATTTAGAAATAATAAACGACTTTAATAACATAATAAATAAACAGATTAATATCTTTAAAATATAAACTGTTTTGAAATCCGAATAATCAACCATAAATAAACATATATTGAAACTGTATATCTTGCACTGGCTCTTTAAATGCTTGGAATCTGCCTTTTTCTGATATTGATTGCCTATATTTTTATTTGACTTCAAATGCTGTTTATTTTGTATTGATTCTTGAATGCCTGTGTTTTGTATTAATCTCAAGTGTTCAACAATAGGTCGGTAACATTACAATTTGTTTTCAATTCTGATTTTATAGCCTAATTACAATCATTTTATTTTGTCTTTTACAACTTAATTGCTTGTCTTCTCTTCTTTGGTAGGTCGGCTTGGCAGTGGCGGTGGTGGCAGTTCCAGTTGCTGGTGCTGTGGTGCAACTTGGCTACTGACGTGTCGGGTGCTAAGTGGTTGGTTAGGGTGGCTGGTGATACAAGTGGGTTGACTTTTTAGGGTTTTTTATTTTGGTTTGGGCCTGTTAATTGGGTTTAGGCTTAAAGTTTGGGCCTGTTTGTAATTGGGTCAATAGTTGTAATTTTGGACTTGAATTTATAATTTTGGACTTTTAATTAAAATTTAAATTTAAATTCAAAATAAATTTAAACTCAAAAATAAGTTTAAATTTAAAATAAATTTAAACTTAAAATAATTTAAAATTTAAAATTTAAATGTTGGGCCAGGTCAAAATTGAGCTCCAACAGGTAACTTTTTTCACAGTTGATTAGGAATGAGATATGTGGAATGACACATCTGACCAGGCTTGCTAAAAATACTCCCTTTTCCACATGTATTTATTTCTTAAATATTTATGTATTCTTAATTTATTTTCAATTTATTTGTGTAAAATGATTTCTTATGCAGCTTTATATTAATTGAAATATGCTACTTGATAAATTTATTCAGAGTGTGACATAATTATCACTAATTTACATACTAAGAACATGACATAATTATCATTAAGAATATAGTTTACAATTATATTGATACACTATTAATATTTATCAATTTTCACAAAGTTAATATTTGCAAATAAGGAACTTAACAAATTACTTAATTTAAATTTTCAAAAAAATTCACTAATTAATTTCCATAAAAGATGTTTTAATTCCTTGGCAATAGTGTTTTATTTCAATAATTTCAGCCAATAAAAACTTAAATATTATAAAGTAATAAATACTTAACAATAAAATGTGGGGATAAATCTCAAAACTATACATGAACTATGGTTTAATGTGCAATTGTATACATGAACTTTGTTTTTGTGCAATTTATACATGAAATTTTGATTGGATCTAATTCTTATAAATTATTAATGCAATTATTGATATAACATTATTTTATGTCTATATATTGCATACATAAACAATTATCTTTATCCAATATAAAAATAAATTGATGTATTTATTTTTTTAAATGAATATGATTAAATCAAAATTAAAGTTTCAAGTATACATTTCAACCACAATTAGAGTTTCATGTATATAATTGCACCAAATTAAAATTCATGTATATGATTTCACATTAAATCAAAAGTTATGTATAATTTTGAGATTTATCCCTAAAATGTGTCATACCCTTATTTATCATTTTACACATATCAATTTTCAGCTATTAACTAAATTTTACCAAACACTTAAATAAACAGTTAATAGAATTAGTTGGTCAAATCAACTACTACCATCAGCTATCAACCAATTGTCAAATAGGACCTATATATTTTTGTCCCCCAATTCATTTTTTGTACATAATCAACCTAATCGATCGTTGAACCTTCAATAATAATAAACAAACTAATCTACCTTGATTTTAACTTAACTGATTTAATATGGTCGATTAACTGATTTTTTTTAGATTAGATTATAACTTATATTTGAGTTTAATGTTGGTGTGGGGATAAAATAAACTTATAAAAAAATTAATCCATCGTTTCAAGGCATGTAATCATATCACTTTTTTAATGTTCTATTTGTTCTCACTTATATTTTAGTGTGAAAAAAATTATTGAAAAATAAAGGAGGATACAATGAAACATAATGGTTATCTGCACTTTGCACTGACGAAAATAGTCCATTGAGCATCAGGAGGAGTTTAGCAATAATATTAACTTCTATAAAGAAAATAATCTTTGAATATTAAAAGATGGATGAGAACAAAGAAACCTTTCTGAGTTCTTTGTAATAATATTTATAGAAAAATGTTTGAACATCATGCAAATGAAAATTTTCTCCTATTTATAAGAGTTTTCATGTCTCTTCATAGAGATGTAACTAACCAGTAGATACCTATCTGGGTAGTCGCATTTATTAACAATGAGCACAATTATCCAAGCTATTCAATAGATATATACTTAAATTGTTATAATTCTTTATTAATTAACCAAATGACATAACTCATTATTTTTAGTAGTAACAACTCTTGGTTAATAACCAATAATAACCAAGTGATATAACTATTGGTTATTTATAATTTTCATTTGCAAGTATTGAAACAATATATTTTACAAATGTTCCAACCAGGGACGAAGACCGAACTGTTGATAAAAGGGGTTGGGATATTTATATAAAATATTCATGTTCAAAAGAGGCCCAACCCACATGGATTGAGCCTATTTTTGATAAAGTGTTTTTAAATTTGAGATAATTTTAATCACCAAAATTTAGGGAAAAAATAAGTTAAATGTTCAATTTGTATTAGATATTTTTACCTAATTAATATTAGATGCTATTTATACTTATATATTGCAATTATTAAAATTTATCTTACAAAATTAACCTTTAGAATACTACCTTATATGAATTTACCAAAATAAACTAAAAATATTACTAAATTTATCATTAAAAATTATAAATCCTATAAAATAAATCAAATTAAAAAAATAAAAAAATTTGAGGTGCCAAACACAAATATATCCCTTTTTTAAACACTAATTATAATATTAAATTAACAAATTTCAAAACTCAAAAGAACTAAATAGAATTAAGTAAAATAATTTGGGTTTGATTAATTTAAATCATATATTATATATTTATTTTATGTATTAAATATATTGCAAATAAAAAAAATAATATATATTAAAGTTTATCGAATCACAAATTACTAATTTAACCAAACCCTTAAATAGGGTAAAGCCCAAACAGTAAATATAATTAGCGTGACCCGAACCCTTGATCATCAAACCATCACATAGGGTTCATTAAATGTTTTTATTTACTCAAATATTCCAATAATATTTGTATTTGATAATTCACTATTTATGAACTGTAAAAATAAATTATTTAAAATTTCGAGTAATCTGCAATGAAACCTTGACTTAATAATAACATTGAGGGTTTAAAATTTTTAAAAATTTAAATTTCGTGTAAACATGGAAGGAAGATAAAGAACATTTAAGATATAAACGTACTCAACATTTTTACATGGAAAATAAAAAAGAGAGGGAAATTAGGTAAGTATGAAATTATATGTTGTTGGAGAAATTAATGAAAGAAATTGGATATTAAAACCTAGAGAGGAATTGCATTTGCTTGAGAAGAGGAGTTAGGGTTTCCATTAGCTTTTCACAAGGATGATTGTGGATCCCTTCGTATGTCGTCACCACGATGCTGCTGTCTTTCGACAGCCTTTGAACCTGTTTCTTCACATTGCAGGTGTGATGTGTGCACCGGTAATAACTCCTATTTCAATTATAACAACGAAGTTATACAACATATCAACATTGTATTGTATATGAGTGTGTGTCAATTGTCTATTTGTGTTCATATGTATAACATACGAACCCTAAAGCTAATTAGGTTTATATATATTCCATGCAAATTTGGCGTGTGTATGCATCAAAAGACGAAGGATGACGAGTTACGAACCTACAAACAAGCCATGCAACGTATATATAAAAGAGAAAACAAGAGTGATGTTGATGATAAACGAACGAACCTTGGATAATTGCTATTTTTCACAGCTTTTTGGCCGTACTTTCTCCACCTATAGCCGTCGTCGAGAATATCATCAGCACTCCTGGTTTGGAACGCAAACCTCGGTCGGGTTGTCTTCTTGAACCGGTTACCTTTCCTCTTGTCTTGGTTGCCATTCTCAATCTGATGGCAACCTCCATTTTCGGCATTCAGAGAAGAAGCTGTTTCAGTCACTGGCTTGCTCTCATCATCACCCTGCAGCAGCAAGGCTTGACCATAGAGGAGGCTAACCCAATCAACATCAGGGATGATTTGAGATTCTAAAGGAGGAAGAGGGTGCAGTGAGGAAGATGGAGTTGTGGAAGGTGCAAAGAGGAAAGGAGCGGTGAGTGGTGGAGGTGGGGTGCTAATAAGTTCTTGGCCATCCATATGATCTGATGGGAATTGCTATAATTCTGAGGGCTCCACTGAGAATGATTGAGAAAGTGGTGGGAAGGTGGAAGAGGTTGGACTGCCCCCACAAACACAAGAGATTGAGATAGAAGAAACAGGGAAGGGATTGTTGGAGTTCGGGAATGGGGACTATATGTATATATATTGGGATTAATTCCAGTTTATCTTGCAGGCTTGGTCAAGCCAACAACATTTCACCTACTTTTGTTCAACTGCCTTTTCCCATCCCCCTTAAGTAATGAGAGACGTCTGCCCAATCCCGTTCTTGATACTTTCAGCACGTTATCACCCAAGCATGTATATGTGTATATATACGTGTATATACAGGTTCGAAATGGTTAATTATATCAAATGTGTCCGTTAAGTGTTTTACATTGTAAAGGGTTTAAGTTTTATATCTCATTTTGGATTTGACACTGTCGTATTCACAGAATCACACAAGTGATGCAATATTTACATTTTGAAAATTCAACTGAATAACCAAAATAAAAATAACAAGATTTACTTTGAGAATTTAATATTAAAATAGGATAAAATTACCAATATTGAAAATCGGATCAACTATATCAAACTGGCAAATGATTTTTGTTTAGGGAGGACAGATGAACAAAATTTCCTATATATGGAGGAGAGCGTAAAAAGGAAAAATGGGTGTCTAGCTTTATTCCAATAATAAGTAGTAGTTTAATTGATTAGGGCAGAGATGCTCAATTAATTCAAGTCAGCATTGTGGAAAGAGAGTCCTAATTAGGTCACCAGCTAGACTTTCGTCTTTCACATGTCTGCCTTGTAGTCAAAATACCATTTCAGTACCCTCTACTTAAAAAGGAACAAAATAGAGTTATCAATTCATCTACATTTACCCACTATCCTGGAAGGTAGACATTGGAATTGTTCAGCCAATTATAACTGCATAAAACCCAAAGTTAAATTGTGTAGTTTACCCTACCAAGACCAAAGATCAAGGGACACATACATGTTAGATCATGCAACCATTATTGCAGCAGGGATGAGAGGAATATGTAATAAAATAAAACAAGATCATGCATCAATAGTCGCCAACATAAGAAACTAAAAGTATCAGACAATTCAATCCATCTTTAGCCAATGAGCTTTTCGTTATTTTCGCCTAATTGACTCACATTCGGATGTTTGGTTTTCTAGTCTCGGCTTGAACTTCTGATGTAAACTCTCTACTGCAAAGTTACAAGTAAACCACAAATTTGGGTTTTATGAAAGACTAGTATTGGCTTGGAAACCGAATGGAGCAATTTTCCATCAGCTGATAATCATCTTAAAAAATTCAGCTTGTTCAGGAAAATACTCCAAGAGTTCATCTTTGGTCACCCAAACGAAATCCTCGCACTTCCGGATATTGAACTTGTTGGTATCAATCACTTGAGACTTGAAAAAAAACCGCTGACAGAAAGAAAAAGCATAAGGTAGGAAAAAGTGAAGTGCATGTATGTTATCCAAACAAGACTGAGATTTGATTAAAAAGACTAGCAAAGACAATTATTACATCAATATAAGAGGTAGATAATACAAACATTTTGCTTGAAATACCTTAAATGGTTCAGGCACATTCTCCATCTGCTGTATAACCATGTGCCCCATGGGAGCATTTCCGACAAAGTAAGTGTGAGAGAGGTCTCCAAGTACGGATGCTAAGGCAGACTCTGCACACTGCAAACATTTCATATTTATATCATATTGATAAAACAAAAAAAGAAAAAGAAACAAGACTCATAAAAACCATTACCTTGCGCAACGTCTCCTCTGAAACATAAACTTTTTCTGGAAAATGCCACACGGGTTTCCTGCTAGGAGCTGCATTACTGTTACCGTATAGAAGAAGATACAATCTTCTATCAAGTGCTCTCTGCAATGACCTTGACAAGTATAGAGTTCAGAGCTTTTGCAATCAGAATATTGTACTAATCTACTAACAGTCACTCAAATGTACTAGCTTCACTTTTTATCGACACAAGGCCACAACCACCGAGAGGAAGAAATTTTTTTCTTAAGAATGATGTTTTCTGTTCCTTCACATAACTCTTATGCATAAGTAAGGAGACAGATACTTTAACTAGAACAGAAAAGCACTTTGAGATCCACTTCTGATCATTTCTTCCTATACACAATTTGTTCCTCATGACATAAATCTGATCTCTATCAAATAAAGAACAGCCTATCAGTAAAAGTGTTACACTGAACAATATAAAATGCACCCATTTCTTTCTGTCATTCGTTTTGTCAGCTTCCTAGAGATTATTAAT